>OY987307.1:29401234-29968734 GCA_963920635.1 Pseudeuparius sepicola
CGTAAGCGTTGCTTATTCTCCTGCAAACGTAGGCCTACCTACCTGGCAACCGCCAAAAATTAATTACCCTTTGCTCCGTTTTAATTTCTGCCCAGTTCAGAGCCTGGCGGTGCGTTGTGAGCTATTACGCCGGCTCGTTCCTTACAAACCAGCCAGACTGGTCCTGCGTGTGGGATTGTAATGTATGGATCGATTTGTGGCGATTTCGAATGAATCAAAATAAAATAAATTATGCAAGCCCATGAAAACCAGCCCATATATTTTATGACACTATCATAATCAATTAAGACATTTTCAATGAAAACTATGTTAAAAAAGGATTATTGGTCCTATTTACAAACAAAACAATGCACTTTATCATACTAAAAGGTAGAAGGAATTTGAAGAAGTTGTATTGAGAAAAAATAAAGTTTTAGGGCATTTTTCAAAGGTAGCTTGCTAAATATTTACCTGTGAAACGAAATCCGAACAATTCACCATCGTAAGAGTATATCTTCCCCTTAATTACTGTTACTTTTAAATCATTGATTGATTCGGAGATTTTGGGCAATTTTGGACTTTAAACGAGAAACTAGATTATCATCATGATGCTATTTTCTGCCACCTCACCCTTCAGTTTGTTGGTTTGGCTGCTAGGCGCGTAAGCGTTGCTTATTCTCCTGCAAACGTAGGCCTACCTACCTGGCAACCGCCAAAAATTAATTACCCTTTGCTCCGTTTTAATTTCTGCCCAGTTCAGAGCCTGGCGGTGCGTTGTGAGCTATTACGCCGGCTCGTTCCTTACAAACCAGCCAGACTGGTCCTGCGTGTGGGATTGTAATGTATGGATCGATTTGTGGCGATTTCGAATGAATCAAAATAAAATAAATTATGCAAGCCCATGAAAACCAGCCCATATATTTTATGACACTATCATAATCAATTAAGACATTTTCAATGAAAACTATGTTAAAAAAGGATTATTGGTCCTATTTACAAACAAAACAATGCACTTTATCATACTAAAAGGTAGAAGGAATTTGAAGAAGTTGTATTGAGAAAAAATAAAGTTTTAGGGCATTTTTCAAAGGTAGCTTGCTAAATATTTACCTGTGAAACGAAATCCGAACAATTCACCATCGTAAGAGTATATCTTCCCCTTAATTACTGTTACTTTTAAATCATTGATTGATTCGGAGATTTTGGGCAATTTTGGATTTTAAACGAGAAACTAAATTATCATCATGATGCTATTTTCTGCCACCTCCCCCTTCAGTTTGTTGGTTTGGCTGCTAGGCGCGTAAGCGTTGCTTATTCTCCTGCAAACGTAGGCCTACCTACCTGGCAACCGCCAAAAATTAATTACCCTTTGCTCCGTTTTAATTTCTGCCCAGTTCAGAGCCTGGCGGTGCGTTGTGAGCTATTACGCCGGCTCGTTCCTTACAAACCAGCCAGACTGGTCCCGCGTGTGGGATTGTAATGTATGGATCGTGGGGCGCACCTATCCGCAGGTGACAATTCACCATTCAATTCCGCTCAGTTCGACGCAAATGGGAAAACCGTGGAAGTTGCCCGGTGGTTACTGATTGTCCCACGGGCGTAGCCAAGGGGGGGGTTTCGGGGGTTCAAACCCCTACCCGAAATAAGCAAAATATTACCTAATATTATATCGAAAAAATACGAGGAGTGAAGAGTTAAATTATTATTACGTTTGAATATATTATGTAGTAATAGTAGCGCCTAGCGCCATCTTTTGACGAGAGGCAGACGCAGTTGCAGCCGAACTATTTTGTATTGTAGGGACACTTTGCGTTGTTTCTCGATTATTCGCCACGCCCCTCGGTCGAAATGAGCGGAACTTTGTGGAAGTTCGTGGAAGTTTCTGGACGGCTACTGGGCTGCTATATAAGCGGCGCCGCGGCGCGTGACCGCGCTTACGGCAGTATTGTTCCATGCGAACTCGAAGCGAATAAAAGTGAAAAGTGGTGAACGAATAGTGAAGAGAATTAAGTGTACCGTGTAAGTGAGTAATTTTAGTGCGCTGTTATTCGATGACCTTGTTAAGGATAGATACGTGAATCATTATTACTGTCGAAAAATGGAGGAGAAAAAAAGGAAGGGTGATAAACTTAAAGGTATGGACTACTGGAAAAAGTGGTGTAGTCAAGGTCAAGGGGTTTCTAATAAAGAAACAAATTTGGATTTAGCTATCAAAGCTTCAGCTACCTTGCATGCTGATAAGAAGACTGCCTACCCCGAAATCTAGTTTAGAATGCCTAGATATGTGCGATAAAGACCTTTATCCTAATATTTACACATTACTACAAATCTTGGCTACCATTCCTGTATCCACTGCTACCCCAGAAAGGTCTTTCTCGAGCCTAAGGAGACTGAAAAACTATTTACGAAACACTACAAGTGAAAACAGACTTAATGGTTTGGCTCTAATGAACATTCACTATGGAACAGAAATTCATGCAGATGAAGTAGTGGATATATTTAAAAGAAAAAGCCGAAGATTTCTTCTTTAATGGTTTTAGATTTAGCGCAGAGGAACGAAATTAATTTATCCATTTCATTTAAAGTTAAGAACTTTATAAATATGTCGTAGTTTTTCGGATGAATATATAGATATTAAATTTCATGTAAGTATATTTTTGTTGTTTTATTTACTTCTCAAACTAAACCCCCCCCAAAACTAAATCCTGGCTACGCCCGTGCAATTCACCATTCAATTCCGCTCAGTTCGTCGCAAATGGGAAAACCGTGGAAGTTGCCCGGTGGTTACTGATTGTCCCAAACTTGGTGGGATTATGCCACAATACCTGTATCAGTAGTAAAATTAGATAATCAAGCATGCGGTAGGAAGGAACAGTACCGACTACCGCTCTAGCGACTGTGGCGACTGTAGGCGACTCAGTCTTGTCAATATCTTGAGTACAGGTGTGTGGACCGTGGCGTGTAGAGTTCCGCAATTCGCTGGTCCATGGATTTGTACCTAATGAAGTTGAATGTAAACAGCGATAGAGTGTTTTAATTTTGATGCATATTTGCACATTTAGTGCTTAGTTTTGTGTTTTGTCTTCTACTGCAGTCTCTGCAAATAACGTGCATCCTTTGTGGGAAACTAAGAGTTCCCTGTACTCCTGAACACCCACTAATTACTGTTGATTGACATTGAAAAATCAAAAAGGTACAAAAATAGTATATTTCATTAAGAGTCTGCAAATAAAGATTTTTCCGTGCGCGCGTGACAAATTCCCGTGTGAGGCGCAGCCGAACACGGGAAGTCATGCAAGCACGGAAAAATCTATTTCTGGACGTGTAATGAACGATATTTTTTATTATACTTCTTTGAAAATGGAAACTGAAAACATTTTATCGGCATATTATAATAAATTTAATTGACAAAAAATAAACAATGCAAACAATATAGTGTTTGGTATGTATGATGCGTTTCCATGGTTACTCTCAAATTATTTCAAAGGTGCTTTGTTGTAAATTAGTTATTGTCAGATAAGGTGAATAAAACGTCAAAAATATTACAGAAATGTATCTTAATATTGAAACACTTACGAATTAAAATACAAAATAGGTACCTATATGTTAAATATCAGAGAGCATATAGAGTTTTTTAAATTTAGTTTACTTTGCTGTATATTTCTATTTTAAAGCCATATATTCGGTATTTTTATTCAGCGCACGGAAAGTTTTTCCATGCGCTGTTTCCGTGCGCTAGCCCGAAAAACCCCATCTTTCATTATTGCTAAAACAAATGAAAAATAAGTTGTTTTCAAAGAAGTATAATAAAAAGTAAATTTATGTTACCTATATGTTGTGCAACTGGCAACGCTGCGCTTTTGGTTGACTTTTGAATTTTTTGAATTTCAAATTCGTATTAAGCTATTTTTTCCCAGCTGTGGTTAAAATTTGTTACATCATGACGACACCCTTTTTGGTCTAATTTTACTTTCCTAACGGGACAAAAGTCACATTTGTAGAGTGGGCCAAAGGTAAAGGGGATGTTGAAGAAAGAAACTTTTTTCAATTTTTATTTTGTATTTCTTTATTTCTTCAATTTAGTGGCCCGCAAAATCGTTTTATGTGCAAACCGTTCTCGAAAACGGGCCCATATCACACTGACGTCCGCCTCGGGCGCCACGAAATTTCTTCTTCTTCTTCTGCACACGAACAAAAGCGGACGGCACCGCCGGCACCGGGCTTTTTAAGAAACGGACTGCCTGCGTCCGAACTCTTTCTCGTTTTTTAATACATCTCTATATAGCCATAGATATTGAAATGATATAAATCTTTTTATAAAACCAGATTTCCATTGTGCACCGCATCGGGCTCGACGTCTTACATTATCCCCGAATCGCTTTTAAAAGAAACCTTCTCCCTTTTGTGCTTACTGGCGAACCGGCCAGTCTAGCAATCGTCGGGAACCTTCGAACCATCGCCCTGGGTTCACCTGGTTGGATGGACCTCGTGGAAAAAATGTTTTTCTCGGCAAATTTTTAACACTTTAGATAAACAGATTTACACGTGTTCGTTGAAAGGGGGTGTGAGGGATATTTTTTTTTGTATTTGCCAACGTTTTTTTTTTTGGGGTTACAATGCTGTGTCTAACAGGGTTATCGGGCACAAAAGACAGATATTTATCACCTATAGGAAATGGCAACAAAAAGTCCGGGGGTTCTTTTCGATATTAAGGAAACTGCAGTCTGTAGAAAGGACGCGAAACGCATCTGTGACGTTTAGGAACCACATCGTGATATAACTTAAATATGTTTGCCACATAATGGTGGTGTCCTAAGCGGTAGTTAAGCCCACTTTTAAAAATTAAATTATAGAAAAACTGAAATAAACTAGCGTCAAAACAACATTTTATACTAAATTATTACGAGCTGAAAATGTATATTTCATTAACGCCGAGATGGAAATTGATTTATTATTAGCTTGTAGCTATTAAATCATCCTCGCGCTTCGAAGATATTATAGATATTATCAAAATTGCCATGGAAAATTCAATTTTAGTCCTATATAATAAAAGGCATATATTTATGGTTGGAACGTGATACTTTATTGTGAATTGAATTAAATTATGTAAGTTGCTAAGCTTCTCTTGTTAGTTAGCCGCGATACCTGCCTCTCTAATCTGTTGAGATATTTTTTTAACTTGGTCTATATTATTTGACCTCTCCCAATATACAGAGCCACACAGAAAGAAATCGAGTGTGGTCAAGTCTGGGCTTCTGGCAGGCCATAAAATATTTCCATTTGAACCACTCCACTCTACAAAAGTGCGTCATCTAAATGCCTCTTGACAGCATTTGATTTATGTGCTGGAGCACCGTCTTGTTGCCAAACAATATTCGTTAGATCAGAAATGATTAATTCGATAGATCAGAAATGTCTCCTCTTAAGAGCTGTAAATATTTTAGTCCAGTTAAACCACCTTCAAAAAATACTGGACCAATTATGTGATTCCGAAAAATACCACACCAAACAATTATTGAAGTTAGATCTTGTCGTTGAATTGAAATAAACTGTCCTGTCTTTTCTGATGACCAATAGCAAAGATTATATATTATATGATCTTTGCAAATAGTGAGTGTTTCTTCTAATAAAAACGCCACTTGTAAAAGTGGCTACATCAGTCCAGAATATATAGAATCTGTAATAGTAATAACCGTAAGAGTAGTTGTAGAATAGTAATGTCATAGTAGTATAGGTAATATATAGTAGTAATTAATAGTAGTATGGTGTAAAAGATTTCGAAAATCGAAAAATATACAGGGTGTTCTGTCTAAAAAACATAAGTTTGGTCTATATCTCCGAAAAGCGACATTCATTTCTTTTTTTGAATACATACCTGCAAGAAAATTTTATAAAATTTCATATTTACATTTTTTTCCAAAATTAAGAACGAAAAAGTTAAGCGGATAGAATGTTATGTGAATATCCCTGTATGTACATATAAATTTTAAAATTGTCGCTTTCCTTTTAACGAAATGATTACGTAACATTTTGAAGCGTTCAAACCATCTACTTTTCGCGGGGTAGACTAAACATTTCGCCTTGGCGGCAGGTCTCCGAAACTCAATCTTTATTTAATGTTTGGCGAAATTCCGCACATTGAAAAACCGTATTTATTATTTTGTTTATAAAAAAAATGAAATATGGAACCGATGTGTGCGTGTGTGTGTGTGTGGCCAAGTCGGATTCGCCATATATAAGGTTTGGGATATAATTCGTAAACGGCACGTAGCGAAAGGCACTTAGTAATGGGAAAACATACGATAAAATTGATTTGCATGGTTTCACTGTAGATCCACAAGTTATTTTTCTTGAAATCGGCATTAAAATGTCCCAAAATCGTTATTAAAAGCACAGAAATCGTACAATAATGTAGCCCATTATTGTACGATTTTTTCAATAAGTAGGCCTTGGCGAGATGTAAACATCAAACGTCAGACGCGGAGAAATCGCCCGTCAAAAGTGACCAAATATTCAAAACCCGGCCGATAAAGTTCAGTATAAATATTTTAGTAGGTTTGAATATCAATCTATTTTTCATGGAGTCTGCACAACAGGCAGTTGTTTGGGAAGCGCCGTGCCTCGTCTTACTTGACCTAGGTAGAGCGATCGCCAAAGTCAGAAAAAGTTGAACTTATTCAGTGCCTTAGTACATAAGTAATTATTTTTCGGTTGTGGCTTAATAGTTTCGATTCTGTGTGATTTTTTCCAGTTACCCCTTCAGTGACGAAGTGATTTTTCTTCGATGAATTCGCAAAAACCTCGAAAGGGTTGCCCGAACACTGGAAACGGTTCGTTTCGTTATTTTTCGGATTCCGTTGATAATTGCCAGAAAACTCGATCCATCAAAATTGATGAAACCCGGCGTTTCCTAAAAAATTCTCACACCGCTACCGAATATGATTCTCAGTCGTACGTACGTTTTAAAAGAAAAAAGTAACGATTAGAAACCTTCGAACATCATCGATCAAAACGTACACCATAAAAAAAGACAGACGTAAGAAACACCGGCCTCGGGCAGGTAGCCGTTCGTTTTTTTGGTCTTTTTTAAGGGGTTTTAAGATAAAAACGGGGCAAGGGGTGAGCCGGTCGGCACCGGGAGGGATAGGTAACTCGATATGTTGCTAATGATCGGCCGTGGAGTGATTGATTATACGGAAGATGGATTATTTTTTGATATTCCGTGATTTTTTAACGCGCAGGCCGATTCGAGTGGAAAATTTTTAATTTCTGTGGGAATGGAGCTGTGAGAAAAAATAACGGACACGGGGGTAGTCGAAACCTTGCTTTTCGGGGGGATTTAATGAGCTTAGTTTTGTTGCTGTTCACAAATCTGTTGGAATGGAGTTTCCCCACATTGTTCTCACGATGAACTGACGTTAAAAATTATACACATGGCACAGCAATCGCAGTAAATGCACCAATATAACATGTAATAAATTAAACGACCGCTCTTTACCCTTATAAAACGAGACGAGAGATAGTGACAGATTTTTGGACGTGATTTTACTCAAAGGGCATTATCATAACCTTCTCAAGCTTACAAGCCCCGTGAAAACATGTGGCAACACCGCAGCGGGACGGTTCAACGGGTCTATGCAGTATAGAGCAGTCTGCACTTTGGCTTAGTTTATCTTTTATAATAAATGGTCAACCCCCTTTTTAATTATAATTAGATACATTTGTGAACTTTGTTTCAATAATTGGGTACCTAAGTAACTAGGTAGGTTTGTTCAACAGACAATAAAAGCGGTAACAATTAACAAAATATATACAGAAGTGTAAGTATTTATAATAAGTACGATTCCTGGTGTGAACAGGTACATTTTCGACAAATAATATGGTAAATTTGGGCAAACAGAGGATATACTACAGTTTGTTGTAAGCCAAATTTTTGTGAAAATTTGTCGCAAAGTGCGCCATCAGGCAAATGATGATTACCTTTTTCCATTATGGTTACATTTACATAAAATACAAACAACAAGCGAACAGAGAAAAGCATGTTGTGAAGGAGAGTAATCTCTTCTGATTGAAATGGCAGTTAGGGTCAATTTTATAATACATTTAACTAAATTATCTTTTGACTTTAACATTAGGTAAAGAAACTTTTGCAACAACACTAAACAGTGGTTGGATTATTAGAAAGATCCTTTAATTTTAAAGGGTACTTTAGTTTGTCTATTCAATTGGCCCTTAATCATTTTGTTCTTAAATTTTCGCCCTTTGGAAAGCCCCAAACTAATACAAGTTGACCGCTTGCCGTCAAGCAAAAAAAACCTAGCTACTTCAAGTTATTATTACGATTTGACTTATAGCCAGGTATATAACTAAGTTCTAGCTTCCCTCGACGGTTCTATCTATAGGCATCTTGAGGCTTGAAATTGTAAAGGAACGATTCTTCACTTCGAACTTTTAGAGAAATGTTTCACTTTTGCACAAACAAAACAAATTTATAAAAAAGCTGTCTCCAGCACTTCAGGCTGTCTGTTTCCACCCAGAGACACACTGCCTCGTCGTAGCAATCTGGCGACGATAGCACTACCCGCACTACACAAATTAATTGTGGTAAATTTTTTGTAAAATCAACTGACAGGGCTTTCCTGTGGCGTTATGTTGCGTATATGGGTTCTTCATTTTAAAAACTGAGTTTTAATTTACTCGAAAAATATGCGTTTTGATATGATTTTAGTCAGGCTACCATGTTTCGTGTTCATTACTCGGCGGTATTTGTTTTGTGTTCGCCTAGCAAGTCAAGTTTTCCCATTGTTTACGTATGTATTTTTCGTGTTTTCTTTATAGACTATTTATTAGTATTTAGGATATGGTGACCGATTTTGTATACGATGGGTCTCAGAAAGTGTGTGGTGTGTGACCAAATTGATAATTCTCAGGATATAACCTAGGCTAAACCGTTGAGTGAGGAATAATAACGCAACCTTACGGGCCGCAGCGAGCCGAAAACGCCCGAAAAGGGTCCGAGATAACACTCAACGGTTAAACCTATCACAGATAAACGTTGTACACACGGGCGTAATATTTGTTCACTTCCGTAGATTTCCGTTAGATGTTGGTTGACTACAAACGTGTGTATTTTGCATAGGCGTAGCTAGCCTTTTTTATTCGGGGGAACTTAAGCCCCTGAAGGAGATGAGATTCAGTAACCCGCAAAAGCCGCAAAAGCCGCAAAAGCACTGGAGCGCCGCATATAAACACTTTGGTGTATATGGGTTTACCTGACTCACTATAAAACGACTCAAATTTCCGTTTAAAAATAAAAGTAAGCCATGATTTTGTCGTATAAGCGTCACCGTTTTTACGTCACAGCACCTGCGCGCGGGCATACCGTTTTCTGTGTTATTGCTCGTTACCGTTTTCTGTGTTATTGCTCGGATGAATGAATAGTCAATTGTCAATTAATTAGGTAAGTACTTATTTGTAAATCAACTTACTGAACTAAATACTTACGCAAACTATAGTAGAGCTTATTTACTTATTAATCGGCACAACGTTATTAGTTTAAATACACACGACGTTACTACATACAGGGTGAGTTTTTTTCGATGCCCACAATGGGGATCTCGGAAACTAGCAGAGCTAGAACAAAGGTGAAATGGGAAAGAATTGCAGTTTTGAATGCTAAATCTAATGCCCTTTTTGGTTTTTTAAAAAAGTTCATGGCTCACTAGATATTTTGAAAAGAGTGATTTTTTGCTATTTCATCAGATCTCTGTAGCTCCGTTATTTCTGATTATACAGAAAAACTGTTGAGACAAAAATTGTAGATAATTTTGGGTTTAATAAGAAAATCTAATCCAATTTTTTATGTTGTTTGTTATTTTTGAGATATGACATAAACTTTTGTTTTTTTTTTAAATGTAGAGCTGATCTAGGTAATTTCTTACGGGCTCCATCATGATAATTTTTGTGTTATTTTGTTACATTTTGTTACCAGCTAAAAACAAAATATTAGAAAGTTTGAAGTATGTCTAATTATAAAATATAATTTATTTTTTATAATAACTATGCCGAGTATTATATCTTTGGAAAGCTAAAAAATGGCCGATTTTATAAGGCCACAGCCAACTATGATTTACATTTAAAGAAACACAAGTTTATGTCATATCTAAAAAATCACAAACAACATAAACAATTGGATTAGATTATCTTATTAAGCCCAAAATTATCTACAGTTTTTTTTGTATAATCAGAAATAACGGAGCTACAGAGATCTGATGAAATAGCAAAAAATCACTCTTTTCAAAATATCTAGTGAGCCATGAACTTTTTTAAAAATCCAAAAGGGGCATTAGATTGAGCATTCAAAACTGCAATTCTTTAACCTTTGTTCTAGCTCTGCTAGTTTCCGAGATCCCCATAGTGGGCATCGAAAAAAACTCACCCTGTACACTGATACTGCATAAGTAAAAATATAGATGTACATTGGCGTCTTCGCAATATTACATATCAATCACAGAAACAGTCACGTATAGCCGTCCAGGTTCGCAGTGACGCCAGGGACTCTCTTTAAAGTAAGGGGACCCAGCATTATACTTTCCAAAGTGAAGCCTATTCTTTCCTCATTCTAATGGTATCAGTGATGCCAAGTATTTTATTGGAGAATCTATTAATAAAACTGGTACTTTGATTGTTAGTAACAATTAATAAAGGTTTCCATGATTTCTAAAAATTGGAGTTGACAATGTTCTGTATACAAATACAGAATACGGCAACTGTAAAATGAAACAAATTTATTGTATAGTTGAAATTCTTTAATTGTCACATCTGAGTATCTGGAAGTTAGAAAACTTGAAAATTGTGAATTATGATGGGAAATTTTTTGCCTCCTTTAGAATCTATGGCACTATCTTATCACATAAAACCTGATGGCAGTTAGACACACTGACATATTTATAACATAACCTTGTACCAGCCCCCTTGTGGTCTCCTTGGAGTCTACAGAAAACAAACTTCCCCTCAAGGCTTCACTTTTCCTATGTGATACACTGTGTCCCTGAGTGAGGCTAATGCTATGAGTGTGGCGTGTGGCGGACTGACGGGGACGGGTGCGGGGTTTAGTCAGTGTCTATTACTATACGCAATAACACGAACACGCAACAAGATTAAATCAGCTTAGTAATGTTTTTTAAAGTAAACTTATAATGTCAAAAAAATTATAAAAATAAACGCTAGAATTTGTCAGGGGGGCTATTTTTATACCAGGGGGGGCTTAGCCCCCCCAGCCCCCCCTTAGCTACGCCAATGGTATTTTGATGCTGTTGCTCCCTCTATCCTTGGTTATTTCTCGGAGGTCCAGATCCACCTTGTACCTTGTACTCCTCCACCCGCCGTCTCTTCAAAATAAATAGACCGTATAGTTACGACCCCGGCCCCGCCCCGTTCCTCTGCAAATGCAGAATCGGGGATCGCCGCGAAGCAAAAAGCGACGTATGCGGAGCGAAGACAAATGAAAAACGCGGCCCAAGGACACGCGCCCGCGATCGAAAACCGAAAACCAATAAAACCCGGCCTGATTTAGTGCCCGAGCCCGACGTTTACGGCCGTCGGCCCGATCGAAAAAATTAACCGCCGCGCCGGACCCCTTTCCCCGGGTCACTTTTGCCGGCAAAAACCCGGCCGCATATGCAGATCTCGCGCCGGTCCAAATTGGACGGTTTACGGGCAGATGGCCGTGTCGGGGGTGCCGCAGGGTAGGCTCGCGGGGCCGCTCCGCTCCCGCCGTAAACGATCGCTTTCGGGTTGGGGATTTTTAGTCGCCGGCTGAAGTTAGCGGCGGTTGTCGGCTCTTGGGCAGTGTTGCCAGAGCTATTGCTTCCTTTATTAGGAGAGTTGTTGGGATCGATGGCATCATCAAATTTAAATTGGTTAAGTAATGACTCTGAGGTAAAGAAACAACACGTGTGATATTGCCTCATAGGCTTGCAAGTAAATTTTTGAGAGAGTAATCAAATTAGTATGAAAATTTGACAGTAAAGACTGTCCGGGAATATACAGTGTGTCCACTGATAGAGTTCACGTAGGGTGTAAATGACAAAAAACTTTCGAGTTGAAATTTGAGCTTCTGGGGATCAGCCCTGCTTGGTTTTAAACTAATTTGTGACATAATTTTACTTTCGAAAAATCACGTATGCCTTGGGAATTTCGAAAAAACTAATTTTCCTTTCTGTAGGTTTTACGACAAAATGTTATTAAGGAAACTTGTTCAGAATGAAAAACTGAGTAGGTTTGCGAAATTTCGAAAGTCTAGGCCTACTTTGATTTTTTGGTATTTTTTCCCACTTTTCTTCAGAAAAGTGCACTTTGGGTAGCTTTCACATTCAAATGTTTTTAAGAAAACTTGTTCACAATAAAAAACTGGATAGGTGTGAAAGAATTTCAAAAGCCTAGGTATACTTTGATTTTTTTCTGCTAAAAAATTTAAAACGCATAGAAATTAAAGTAGACCTAGGCTTTTGAAATTCTTTCACACCTATCCAGTTTTTCATTGTGAACAAGTTTTCTTAATAACATTTGAATGTGAAAGCTACCCAAAGTGCACTTTTCTGAAGAAAAGTGGGAAAAAATACCAAAAAATCAAAGTAGGCCTAGACTTTCGAAATTTCGCAAACCTACTCAGTTTTTCATTCTGAACAAGTTTCCTTAATAACATTTTGTCGTAAAACCTACAGAAAGGAAAATTAGTTTTTTCGAAATTCCCAAGGCATACGTGATTTTTCGAAAGTAAAATTATGTCACAAATTAGTTTAAAACCAAGCAGGGCTGATCCCCAGAAGCTCAAATTTCAACTCGAAAGTTTTTTGTCATTTACACCCTACGTGAACTCTATCAGTGGACACACTGTAAGTCAAGCAGGCCACAATATTTAATTTTTTTTGAATAAAATATATATTTAATATTTACCTTTGGAACTAATTTTCTATAAAATACAGAATGTTGGAGTTAACAAGTGTTTTGTGGCACGTAATGGCAATTTCAACGCAAATGGTTGATTTTATCGTTATGAGACAAGAGTACACTTTTGTTACAAAATGAAAAGATCCACTAAAATGATGAACCTGCAAGACCAAAAAGATAAGCTCAAAAAAAGTTACGAGTAAAAGAGCTACCCAAAAACAGCGCAAGTGGCGCCCTCTTTGAGATTCGTAGAAATTGACATCTTCAGCTTATTCTCCGTCCCTCAAAAAACCACAGTGCCAAATTTCAGTCCAGCAGCCTGATTATTTTGGGAGATGTAGCCGCATAATTCAATTTCAAAAAATGAACTTAACCCCCTATATCTCAGTATCAATTGAGTTCCGGTGACAATACAATTTGCAATACTTAATATTGTAATACTTTCAAAATGGCAGCCGCTCCAAGATGGCGGATGATGATTTTTTTTCAACCGCCTTAACATGAGTATCAAATGAAAGGGCTTGAAAAGTAGAAAACGATAAAGCTAGTGACATCACACTAAATTCAATATGGCTGAATATGAATGACTTCATACGAAATCCAATATGGCGGCCGCCCCAAGATGGCGGACTAAATTTCTTTACCACCCTCCTGACATGGGAATCAAATATAGGTATTAAAAAGCACAAAAAAATTGAAAATAAAAAAATACCTTTTTAAAAACAAGGTTTTATTTAAGCCATGTACTAAAACGAATAAAATAAGTTTAGATAATTCAATTCCAAATTGCGACAAGTTTTTGCTTGTAAAGCTTGTCGCGCGAATTGTAAAGAAAAAAATGCATACTTTCGCAAATAGGTACCTACCTACTTGCTTATCAACCAATCACTGTCCAATAAAATTAATTCGTACCTACACCTACTTTCATCAACATTTCGCGCGACAAGCCTTTCAATTTGCAAAAAATTGTCGCAATTTGGAATTGAATTATCTTAACGAAAACCTAAACTTATTTTAGTCGTTTTAGTACATGGCTTAAAGGAATAAGAGGTTGTTTTTAAAAAGGTTTTTTTTATTCTCAATTTGTATCCGCATCCGCACTAAATAATCGTTGATACATTTTAAAGTAGTGACGAATTCGGTTTCCAGAAAACAAAACGCGCACTCTGTTAACGAAACGAAACGTAGCCGGCGGTGTCGGGTTTCAAAATACATATCCAGTCGGGAGATTAAAAACAACATTTTTGTGGCGTTTCATAAATAAATGCGGGTCTGTTTCGAGTTAAACCGGACGATTATTGCGTTATCTTGAAGTAACACAATACTCTGGGACAGCGATTTTTCGAAAAGTCTGGATGAGTGTGGTTGGTCTGGCTTGAACGACGCCAGACGCTGGCGTATGGATACTGGAAGCGACAGAAGTCTGGATCAACCAGAGACTCTTTAAAATAAGGGGACCCAGCATGCCACAGTCTATCGCATAGGAAAAGTGAAGCCTTGAGGGGAAGTTTGTTTTCTGTTGACTCCAAGGAGACCACAAGGGGGCTGATACAAGGTTATGTTATATGTCAGTGTCCAACTGCCATCAGGTTTTATGTGACATGCCAGTGCCATAGATTCTAAAGGAGGCAAAATATTTCCCATCATAATTCACAATTTTTAACTTTTCTAACTTCGAGATACTCATATATGTCAATTAAAGGTAATGCGGCCGCCTGTAGTAGTCCCAATAATTGCAACCAGATTTTTCCTGTATCACCTTTAGTAATACTACAATTCCCATTACTTGGGCATTACGTATAAGTAGGTAGTTCAAAACAAAAATCGTATTTCGTAAATTTTAAATTATTAAGCAGGTAGCTTCAGTCAGGTCGATTTTTAAAGAGTTTTTATCTACGACTACAAAATTACAAACATTTTAAAAATAAACTACATAATTGCCATCATTAGAACTACTAGACCTAATCTTATTAGTCCATCGCGAAATCTGTGAAAGATCTTTAGGTAGATACATTCAACATGGGAAGAAAGTTCAAATAAGTATACATATTACAAATGGATTGAGGAATCTGGTAACAAGGTGCAATAGCGACAAATTCTTAAATAAGCAAAATCGGCACTGACTTACCATACTTATTACTGAAATTCGTGGAAATAATTGCTGGAAATCAATTTCAACTATAAAATAAATTTGTTTCATTTGACAGTTGCCACAATTATGCACTTGTAGACACAAAATTGTTAAGTCTAATTTTTATGGAAACCATTATTAATTTTTACTAACAATCAAAGTACCTCTTATATTCATAGATTCTCCAATAAAATGTCATACTTGGCATAACTGATACCATTAGAATGAGGAAAGAATAGGCCTCACTTTGGAAAGTATAATGCTGGGTCCACTTACCTACTTTAAAGAGTCGCTGGGATCAGTGGGATCAACAGTAATTTAACTAAAAATCTTAAATTTAAACTTTGGTCAGTTCATGTTTTATGTCTATGATCTCCAACACCTTTCCAACTGAGACATTTTGTGCAGATTTTTACACTTTTTATTTTATATTTTAATAGAGTGTTTTACACTGCTTATAGGAACTTTTCAAAATTGGAACAAGTTGGCAGATTCATTCCCTGAGAATGTTTATGCTGCTAAATTTTGTTTAGACCGCTGTAATTTATTTCTTCAGGATTAGCTTATCAACACAATGTCGATTTTTAATTCTACACATGTTCACTATCAAAAAGCCAAATATGTATTTGAAGGCATTTAAGCTTTGGCTTGAAATACTTATCTAACCATTTCACTCAATGATTTCAGTTCTTGTAGGTTTTTTGTTGCTTTGTGTAACAGCTTACTGTAAGCACTAAATAGGCAGATATCTTTGGTATAACTGAAGTTAAAACTTATACGGGTGTTTTCTGCTGATAAGTCTGGTATTTTTACCAGTAGCAGAGCGTGGTAAATGCTGTGAAATATATCGCGCCCCGTATATCACTGTGTTCCAAATGAGTTCAGCAGGGCAGCTCGAGAACAGGCGCCTCGGCAATAAAATAAGAGACAAAACACTTTTTTAACCATATTAAACAGAACCTGGTATTAGTAGTAAAAAGAGATGAAGGAGACAGAGAAGATATAGATATTGTAGTAAAAACAAGTGACTGCATGCTCGCCTAATATACTCTCACCAGACTTGCATGGGTTACACCCTTGTCTATCCATTTCGACAAGGGTTACACTGTTCGACGGCTGGCCACTTGTGCAGCGAAATGCGGTGGATATGCGTGCCATAATTTCACAGATCTTAGGATATACTAGCAAAAATAGTTATCGATATGGCTTTTTAGAAACTTTTTGACAATATTATATGGTGCATTAACCTTTACGTTGTGTTTGACGACAACCTTAAAAAAATCCTTAAAAATGAAATATTATGTTACTTGTAGAATATATATATTTTTGAGAACTGCGTGACGCTTATGTCCTATATTTTTTTTGGGACGCCAATTAGAGTTTTTTATGCTGTTTCAAGTTACTGTAGAAATACTATAGCAATGTCCTTTTATAAAATATTTCTTTTATTTAAAAAAATGCATTTTTATTTTAATATAATTTTAATAAATATCGATCTCATACTTTTGGTTGTCCTTGTATTTGTTTAGTTAAACGAGGAATTCATTATCGTTACAATAATGGACCCATTTATAGCGAAAATGAAAACAATATGGTGACACCTGCACATCAGAGAAAACGTTTTTTAATGGAATTTTGCATGGTGTCTTTAATTTTTCTGTATAATTGCAAAACGTTAATAGTTTCTTAAAAACAATTGGCCTATTTAATGCGTGGAAATATTTTTTGAAAGCTTTGCCATATACATATTTAATAGCACATATTATAAACAACATCTGCGAGCTATAAAACGTTATATTTGGTGTTAAAATTACTATGGTATCTTAAAATACAGCAATAATAAGTTGTAAGCAAAAAATTCTGAGAGAGTTTTTTTTTATTCAAGCGTTTAAATAGCTCTAATGCTTTTCAACGATCCACCAAATTTGATGACAGATACTCAACAGATTACCCTATTTTACATTTTTATCCCCAAATTCCCACATATTAGCACCTCTTCAATCATCCCTAAAAAAATTCCCATACCTACTCCTAAAAAACTGTCAGTTTTTTGCATATAGGCGATTGACCTACACTTGAACCCATTGTAGTCACAAACCCTCTATTATCAATGCATCGTTCTCTCTTCCACTTATCCAATTATTTTTCTCTGATCTATCTATAGGCAAGCAGGGAGCCACTGAGTTGATATTCTTTTGTTAAAACGGATCAAGTAACCCGAGAAAAGACATCTTATGACCGCGTGGTCAATGCTAGTGTCCTACCTGTCATAACATAACAGATATTTTGGAGGACAGGGACACGAAGACTAATGATTAAAGTTCGAATTTAATGGCAGTAAAAATGCCAAAAAAGGTATTTTGCTATAAGAAAGAAAGTGAAAATAAATAAAAAAAATAACACTTTTCTAAATAAATATTCAATATCGATCATTTTTGTTTTTTCTTCTATAGTATATCCAGGATGTATACTTGAAAAACTGGTGGGAAGAATTTTTTTAAAATTTATGGCCATTTTGTTGTTATTTTGAATTCCTAAAGTAAGTAAGAGATAATCTAGCAAAACTATAGAAAATCCGATTTAATTTCATGGATAACTACGATCTCTTAAATGATTTTTTTGTAAATTTATGACGGTCTACATAACTTGCAAAAGGGAAACAAATATCAACATCTTATATGTCGTTTCAATCAGAAAAATTAGCTCTTTCAAAATATCCAGGATTTTTATTATTAAAAACAAAAAATATATTTTGTCCCACATTTACGATACACCATGAATAAACCACAAGTCTACCTTTATAAAGCCCGATAATGATCTTGCAACTATCATAAAAAACTTTTTTTCTATCTGCAAAAATTAGGGAAATATTAGAGTCGGAGTTTTCGCGTTGAGACCCTATACAGGGTTCCAAAGATAGGTAAACAAAATGGAAATTTTAAAGGAATCTGTCGAATCAAGTGTTGCTGTGCAAAGATTCAATACAAAAATGTACAGGGTAGCCATCTCAAAATGCTGATATTTTATGAAACTTTATACTGGCCAAGAAGGCTCTGGAATTAATGAAAAACATTGATAAACACAAAAGAAAATTATTCCTTCACAAAGTGCCAACCCACAAATAAAAAACAATTTAAATTATTGGACCTTTCTCAATAAAGTCACTGTCTAAAATGATACATTTTCTCTGCGTTTCCTGTTGTGGCACACCAGCCACCTTAACTCATATGGACCTACTGACTCCCAGGCTTCTGTATTTTTAGACTTAGTTCGTTTATATTAGTGTCTGGGGCGGTTTTGATATACTCGATTTCAGTATTTTGAGATATTTTCTATTGAATCTTTACACGCCAACACTTTGATTGGTCCTGTTGACCATTCAACTCTTTTGGAGGGATACCATGGCACACCTGACTTGCCAGATGTCTTTAAAATTTTTGTGAGTTTTTGTGACCTATCTTCAGAAAAAAACCTGCTGAAATCGGATGAAAAATAAAAAAAATTACGGGGTGCTTTGATTTCAAATGGGCTACCCTGTAGATGGAAAAATTAGGTAGGTCATGGTTTCGAAAAACTTACGGTCTAATTTAAATTATGTCAAGAAAATTTTTCTGTTTTTATTTGTTCAACGAGAAGGGATTGTTTGATTTAATGCTAGTTCCTTTCGTTTCAGATTTTGGCCAGTTCACAAGATCTATACACACATAATGGCAAATACCTACAGAACATTGTATTTGGTAAGTCTAAATAGGTAATAGTAAAGTTCACCACATTATTTTGCACCTTTTGCAACATCGAAACTTCGCGAAAACCCGCGGAAAAACCGAAATTTTGAAAGATTTTTGCCGTGTTACGCTATTTTCGCCCACGCCCGACATTCGGCGCGCGCCGACGTACCCTCTCTCTTCTCTACTTTATTACTGTCTGCTCTACTTACGCCTATGGAGGCGGTTTCACATAGCACTTGACTGCGATCGCAGTGACTGTTTGGTGGGCGTGGTTCCGCTGCCAAGCGAATATCGATGTGGTCGGAGCACACTGTTATCGCAGATACTGTTATAACTAGAAATATTTCTAATTTTCAGATGAAAGAGGTAGACAAATCGAGGGTTGATTAACCCACTGGAAATAATTACCGAATTTCTAAAAGGTGCGTGAAAATTATCCTCGGAATTATCTCAATATTAGGTATTATTTTTCGTATGTAATGTTACAAGTGCCGGAAATTTTATCGATAATTTTTTCGAAAGCGCTGTTTTGCCTAGAAAGTTCAGGAGTATAAATTGGTCTTTTATTTATATATAATATATATAAATAAAAGCCCAATTTGTAGGAGTGGTTTTGCTAATATGCAAAATAGCGCTTGAGAATAAAATTATTTAGAAAAATTTCCGGCACGTGTGATATTTGTCGAGATTATTTCACGAATACGATTTAATATTTTCTGTATTAATTTTTTCTATGTTTACATTTCCAAAACGACTCATTCAACGACTAGTTTATTAACAGCTTCGACTGTAGCGTCATTCGAGTAAACAAACATGACACTTGGATATCCAAGGCAAATGCGATTATACCTACACCCTGTTAGCGTTGGTTTATTTTCTGAATGTGTGTATCAAATTTAAACGGAGACGGAGGTCTAATAACAACAATTTAGCAATGTAAAAATTATATAAATTCATTGATACAATGCTTAATAATACCGCAACATAATTTATAAGCTGCATAATTTAGAACAGTGTAAAACACAACACTTTTAAGAAGTAACTGTTTGTATCAACTTTCTCATTTTTACAAGCTAAGGACAAATTAGATATGGGAATGATTTGACATAAAAGAACGAATGGAAATCAGAACGCTATAATGAATGAGGGCAAAAAGTGAGTACAAATTAACTAAAGCTACTAACTTGTATTGGACATATTTACAGTCATTGTACTTATGAGGTTATGTTGTGACAAAAAATAACAATCTATGGGTGTAATATGTATCTATATATGATTAGATATGTCTATATATATTCTACATACATGATTCAGTTACTAATTTATACTGTAATCATTTTAAGTTTTTTCAACAAAAACTACGTGAAATAAAAACAAAGAAATCTTTACCCCTCCATATCATGGAAACCGTTCACTTTACCATAATTCTGTATATAACAATTCTTGTCCGGAATTTAATGTATATCATTTGCGTATAGGATGACGTTTGCGCTAAACCTCATAGTTTACTAGATATTCACGCAAAACTGTGAAAAATAAGAATTTCCTGCCCTTTTCACCCCCTCCCCCCGAAACCCGACGCTGGTGGTGGTGTAACTTTTTAGTACTAACTCTTAGGAGGGTATGGAATTATTTCGCGCTAGAAAGAACTTTTTTTGGATGTTTGGGTTTTGGCCCAATTTTACTGTACTATCAATATTAGGTACCTATTATTTTTCGTAAGAATTGTCTAATGAATATCTCAAGGTTTATATATTTTCTTTGTTCTATATTAAAAAAGCTAGAAACATTAAAAATACATAAAAGGTAGTTCAACGCAAGCTTCGCGTTTCCAAACGAACCTGGAAAACACCGAAGCACCGCACACGATAACGTCACAACAGCCCCGAATTTACATCCCCCCGAAAAACCTGTTACGTTCGCGGTTAACACGGCCGCAACGGGGATCCTCGGATGCCCGCGGAACTGCCGCAGTCGGCCGGAGTGTCCATCAATTACCGACGCGAACAAAACCCGAACTTTGTTAGTGTCAGGAGCGCCAGGCGCATAATTCCGAACGGTTTCGACTTTTATGCAAATCCGTATGTTAATTGGGGACATTACACGGCCCGTGCCGCTGACACTGACTGATTTCGCAGCGCCGGCTCTGGCGCCATCTAGCGGTTTTTTGCGAGCGAGCGGCGCCGGTTTTTAGGGGGCGGTGGAGCTGGCGCGAGGCGAGTGTTTGTAAGTGGTGTTTAGGGGAGTTCGCATTAGGCGCTTTGGGAGTTTGCGTGGTATTTTCGGTAAACGGGACGAGTTATAGCGGAAGTTGAGTTGGGTAGTTGTACTAAGAGGGTGCTGGACCATGGACCACCCCGTATGCGACAGCGCGACGTTAAAAAATTGCACATTGGGTACATACTTAATACAGGACGGTTCAGTCACCTCTCCTAAAAAGAAAATTCGAAAGATTTTTTTCTCGAAGTTCAAAACCTGGGGCAAATGAACCTTAATACCGAGTAACTTGACGCGCTTCTGCTTCAATGTCAACCGTCAAGGTTGGCACTGGAGAACTGTGTTGCCACATTTCAATCTTTTTTTTGTGAGAAAGACGAAACTGAAGAAATAAGAAATATCTACCTTCATCTGCATTATTGGTGTTTTCAGTCTTGATTATTTTGCACGTTTTCGTTTTTTATTGTTTTTTTCTATTAAGAGGGGGTTGCCGACAGCGAAAGTGACGTTAGATTTCGTATTTTTTAAGTTGTATGGCATAAAATCTAATAACATTTTACCTGGCAAAAATTTAGTACAAACATCTCTGTCTTCATTTTAATCATAAGATCTTAAGAGCATATGCACTGGAATTATAATTTTTCCCAAGGTTTTCATAACCTCTAAAACAAAACACTGCTTTTAAGATCTTATGATTAAAATGAAGACAGAGATGTTTGTACTAAATTTTTGCCAGGTAAAATGTTATTAGATTTTATGCTATACAACTTAAAAAAATACGAAATCTAATGTCAATTTCGCTGTCGGCAATCCTCTTTTAAGCAACAAAACAGCCTGACAGTGATTATTATGACATGATTGTTTAGTTTACTGACTGGCCGGCCACTAGACGCTGGCGACATTGGCTGTCAGTGTAATTCAATTAGGTATTACCAGGGACTCTTTATAGTAAGGGGACCCAGCATTATACTTTCCAAAGTGAGGCCTATTCTTTCCTCATTCTAATGGCCTCAGTGATGCCAAGTATGCAATTTTATTGGAGAATCTATGAATATAACAGGTACTTTGATTGTTAGTAAAAATTAATAATGATTTCCATAAAAATTAGACTTAACAATTTTGTGTCTACAAGTGCATAATTGTGGCAACTGTCAAATGAAACAAATTTATTTTATAGTTGAAATTGATTTCCAGCAATTATTTCCACGAATTTCAGTAATAAGTATGGTAAGTCAGTGCCGATTTTGCTTATTTAAGAATTTGTCGCTATTGCACCTTGTTACCAGATTCCTCAATCCATTTGTAATATGTATACTTATTTGAACTTTCTTCCCATGTTGAATGTATCTACCTAAAGATCTTTCACAGATTTCGCGATGGACTAATAAGATTAGGTCTAGTAGTTCTAATGATGGCAATTATGTAGTTTATTTTTAAAATGTTTGTAATTTTGTAGTCGTAGATAAAAACTCTTTAAAAATCGACCTGACTGAAGCTACCTGCTTAATAATTTAAAATTTACGAAATACGATTTTTGTTTTGAACTACCTACTTATACGTAATGCCCAAGTAATGGGAATTGTAGTATTACTAAAGGTGATACAGGAAAAATCTGGTTGCAATTATTGGGACTACTACAGGCGGCCGCATTACCTTTAATTGACATATATGAGTATCTGGCAGTCAGAAAAGTTAAAAATTGTGAATTATGATGGGAAATATTTTGCCTCCTTTAGAATCCTCATTCTAATGGTCTCAGTGATGCCAAGTATGCCATTTTATTGGAGAATCTATGAATACAACAGGTACTTTGATTGTTAGTAAAAATTAATAATGGTTTCCATGATTTCTAAAAATTAGAATGTGGCAACTGTCAAATGAAAGAAATTTATTTTATAGTTGAAATCGATTTCCAGCAATAATTATTTCCACTAATTTTGGTAATAAGTACGGTAAGTCAGTAGTGCCGATTTTGCTTATTTAAGAATTTGTCGCTATTGCCTTGTTACCAGGTTCCTCAATCCATTTGATATGTATACTTGAACTTCCTTCCCTTTTTGAATGTATCTACCCAAAGAACTTTCACAGATTTCGGGATGGACTAATATGATTAGGTCTAGTAGTTGGTAGCGTTAATAGTTTTTGAGATATGAACCAAAGTAATATTTTTTTTAAATGGAAACCATAGTTCATATCTCAAAAACTATTAACGCTACCAAAAAACTAATTATTCCATTCGATTCTACGCCAAAAAACCTATAAAAATAGTTGATTAAATTTGTCGATATATATAAGTTGTAGCTAGGAGAGACGTTTCCAAAAAATCGAAAATTTCAGTCCTGCGCCAATGCGCGCAAACTATAAAACTTATCTAAAATCTGATTGGTCCACCAAATTCCTCTCAAAAAAGTAGTACAGTGACGTGAAAACCGCAACCCTCTAGCTTTAATAATAACCGAGATTTTTTAGAAAAACACCCAAAATGGGACACCCTGTACGTACAGGTGTGTGGACCGTGGCGTGTAAAGAGCTCCGCGAACTTTTACCTAATGAAATTGAAAATAAACAGTGATAGATTGTTTTAATATTGATGCGCGTTTTTTGCATCCCCTAGAGTAAAATTGTTAAATTTTTTGGGCCTTCCATCGCTATTAAACCTTTTATGTTTGAAAGTTAAACATTCTCCATTTGATAAATAGACGTTCCCATACTTTGCGAGCCAATTTCGTAAAACATTTCCCTAAAATCCACGGGTGGGCCAAAACAAACGAATAAATTATTTCTGTTTTCGCAGCAGCCTATCTATGGGAGACCCGGTACCGTGCAAAAAAGGACCCGAAAGTCCCTAAAGATAAATTATCGTTTTTTTCACACGGTATAGCCGACTGCAATGTTTTTATTCATTCCGCTTCTAAGTATGGCGAGCGCGGAAGGTTTTTTTTTACCTGAACGAAATTCGAGATCTTTTGCCTGGTTCCCGATTCTCACCCTTTGACCTTACTAAAATGTGAAGGAAAGAAATGCCAGGTATATAGGAAATACTTCAGAACTTCAGTGCCGAGGCACATATATATTTTTTTGAAATAAAAAAAAAAGTTTTATTAGGCAAGAAAATAATCATAAGGGATCACCCGTCCATGAACCGACTGCGCGCGGCGTTGCTTGACTTTGACGATCGCTCTACATAGGTCAAGTATGACGAGGCACGGCGCTTCCCAACAGAAACTCCAAACTGCCGCCTGTTGTGCAGCCTCCTTGAAAAATAGATTGATATTCAAACCTACTAAAATATTTATACTGAAAGATTGCGCTGTTATAGGTAACAATTTCGCAATGTGTACGAAAAGTTAAATGAGCCTTTATTGGCCGAGTCTGTTTACATCTAGTGAAAATGTCCTACAATGATGGTCTACTTCAGTGCCGATTTCTGAGCTACAAAAAATTTAAATATCATATTGTCACAACAGGTGGCGTAAAACTGCGGATAATAGTCTGTATGCGTCTGTAATTTCACTGTTTACCTATATTTTGCATTTATTTTGCATTTTCAACGATCGAAATAAATGATGCAAGTAGTAGGTATTTCCCAGAGGTATCATTATTATACCTTTCTTTCCACCTAGACATTGCAACAAAACCAGGAAACCAGCTGCTATAGTTCCTTAATCCCCAGATTGCACGGAGGGCAAAGGCGTGCTTCCTTTTTGGTAAAAAAAAATACCAGGTAACACGATGACACAAGGAAAATGCACAAAAAGTTTTTTTTCTCGAGGTATACACAGGAATTGTGGATTTACCTCTTTCGAACCCTTTTTTGCGCAAGCAGTATACCTGCCTTAACAGCTGTATCAAGTTTCTGGATTTGCATTGAGTCTACCTGCGCGTATGCTTTACAGAAAGGGACAGGGAAGGGTCAAAGGTTTGTATTGGGAAGAATTTGGCCTGGCGTTGAAGCCGAAGGTTCTTTTAAGATGTTTGTGGAAAATATAATATATCGCGATATCATTTTCATAAGATGTTTGAAATGTTATAACACTTGCCCTTTGTAGAATCAAGACTGAATACACCAATACACCTTGGGAGAGAAATAAAATTACAAAAATTTTATAATGAATACCGAGAAAAACTACCATCATTAGAACTACTAAACCTGATCTTATTAGTTCATCCCGAAATCTGTGAAAGTTCTTTGGGTAGATACATTCAACAAGGGAAGAAAGTTCAAGTATACATATCAAATGGATTGAGGAACCTGGCTAACAAGGTGCAATAGCGACAAATTCTTAAATAAGCAAAATCGGCACTACTGACTTACCGTACTTATTACTAAAATTCGTGGAAATAATAAATTATTGCTGGAAATCGATTTCAACTATAAAATAAATTTCTTTCATTTGACAGTTGCCACATTCTAATTTTTAGAAATCATGGAAATCATTAAAAATAAATTAATTTTTACTAACAATCAAAGTACCTGTTGTATTCATAGATTCTCCAATAAAATGGCATACTTGGCATCACTGAGACCATTAGAATGAGGAAAGAATAGGCCTCACTTTGGAAAGTATAATGCTGGGTCCCCTTACTTTAAAGAGTCCCTGGTAATACCTAATTGAATTACACTGACAGCCAATGTCGCCAGCGTCTAGTGGCCGGCCAGTCAGTAAACTAAACAATCATGTCTAATAACCACTGTCACTGTCAGGCTGTTTTGTCGCTTAGAAAAAAAAACAGTAAAAAACGAAAACGTGCAAAATAATCATTACTGAAAACACCAATAATGCAGATGAAAGGTAGAAATTTCTTATTTTTCATCTTTCACAAAAAAAAGATTGAAATGTGGCAACATAGCTCTCCAGTGCCAACCTTGACGGTTGACATTCAGGCAGAAGCGTCGAATTACTCGACTACTAAGGTTCGTTTTATACTTCGATACAAAAATTCTTTCTCTTTTTCGTTTTTAGTAGACCTCTCCCACTGTGCGGTTAAAATTGTTTACATCTTGACTGAATCACCCTGTATTTTTGTTACAGTTAACTAGTATCGGAGAACAATTCCTTGTTCTCTGTTAGTATATACCTACATATTTGTATTGTTTATATTTGTCTTTGCATTTTTTATTTGCTTCGTGACCTAATGATTTAATTTACCTACAGGCAAAAGGCATCGCAAAACAATTTTCTTTGTTATTGTCGACCAATTAGCGAATTTTAACTTTCCGCACACGTTTACTTTTGCGCACGCGGTTTTTTTTATGGCATAAACCCCATTATAGACCTCATAAATAATCGGGGTCTATTAGTTTTCCACTAGGATCTAATAAATAATTAAAACAATACCTGCATATTTCCCAAGCAAAATTATAATTTTTCCTAGTAAGTGACCATAAGAGACATAATGTTTATCGGCGGCCATCATCATAATAATTTAGGAATATAAGGCGCAACAAAGCGTAGAGAATATGGATGGCACGTACGCGAAAAATATCTATATATAAAATCCTTTTTTATTAGGTACGGCTTCCTCTGTTTAATATGTAAGAAGTCATCGGGAATATTAATGAAGCAGAAAAAATGTTGACACAAATTTCAGAAACCATACACAATTAGCGCGTGCACTTCGTTCAGGAATCTATTTCGTTGTTAAACAAAAGAAGGAAATGTTACCGTTAAACATACATTTTAACAGTTGGCAGTGAAATAATCTAACCTAACCTTCAATCATTAAAAAAAACTGAGGCCTATACTGACGCGGATATCCAATGCCTGCCTTGACAATTATTCAGAGGCTTCGAGTCACCCCAAACTGCCTTATATCTGCGGACACACTTCGACGACTGTCTATTGTTGCGGAGATCAAGTAGCCCGGTCATGCGATGGTCAATGGTCTCCTCGGGCATTATCTACCTGTCACAACAGGCGCCGGGTGTTGACACGTTTACAACGAAATTAGGATCGGATTAGCCATGGCCGCCCCTAAGCATAGCGTGGCCAAGAAAACGAAAGAAACGGGAGAACATCCAGAGCGGAAGTTCGACATTTTCGAAGTTCTGGCCAAATTTATATTATTTGTTCGACACATAACACTTTCGATTACCTATACCTTTAGTTACATAAGAGCTTTTTAATAGTAATGAAAGCAACTACCTAAGGGTTCCTAAGGTGCCAAGGTTACTGCTAGGTTTATAATCAGGTCACAATGTATTGTTTGTAACCTTTTTAATAAAACCTCGAGTAAACAATTTGAAAAGGAATTTAGCAGCTTTTCACAGAAATGAAACTTTCAAAAAATCCTTCTAAAAAAAAACAGAGAACCTCATCTGAAAATAAAAACTGAATATTGTTTAACTTTATTGTGGTTCATCGTGGGTAAAAAGTCTTGTGAAGTGTACAAGTATAAGAAATAAGAAGTACCTACTTTACTGATCCGAGTGTATTATTCATGCTCGAAAATATTTTTTCGTTTGAAGAAACAAGATATAATCAGTTATGCAATGCAATGTAAAATATGCACGTTAATAAAAACTGGCCAACATTAATTAAAAGAAATAAAAAAAATGATGTTTTTAAAAAATCGTTGATTTTTATCTGTCCTGATTTTGCCAAGGGGTATGCATAGAAAATTGTCACGATTTTCTACTACTTTGTTGCTGCGTTCGAATTAAACGTAATTCTACCGTGAAATGGAACTTTTCCTACGTAAATCGACCAGCCGAATCGATCTAGCATGGCCCCGAAGGCATAGCGCTCACCGGTTTCGAGCAAATAATTTTTTTGACATTTCGACCCCTCCAATTTGGAGGTTTTGGACAATTTTGGATATAGAATACGAAATTCTCAGAAACGACTGGACGAACTCGAATTTAACCTTTATTTCCGACATCTACAGGTCGAACTAGGTCGGAAAGACCTATTTTCGGGGCAGGTTAATATTTTCGAAAATTCACAAAAGTGCGCTGGCCGGGCATTTACAAATTTTTTATAGGAATTTGGAGGCCGGATTCGTGTTCTGCGGGTCAATTTACGTCGGATATACTGGTTTTGGGGTCGTCCAGAGCACGTTTAAAAAGTTGCCATTTTAGGTTTTTTAGGCGACTTTAGGAAAAGTGCGCTGGCCGGGCATTTAGAAGCCTCCAAGTTCAATTACGACCGGATTTTCGGTTTCTACGGGTCAAACTGCGTCGGATAGGCCCTTTTCCGGCCAATTTTATTTTTTTTGCGAAATGGTCAAATTTCAGTTAACAAAGGGGTTGACCCCCCGAAAATCTCGGAGGAATATTCGCTACGCTCGCAGTTAATTTTTCGGTTGTCTGATTTCACCCTTACTTATACATCTCGAGCCGCTGCGTCGATTGGCGCAAGGTAGGATGTTGTAGCTCTAACCGTTTCGGCGCAAATGGCCTTCAAAGTCAGATCGAAAGCGAAAACTCGAAGTTCGGTTTTTTAGTTGTATCTCCGGATCGGCTGCGGACTGGCCGGAGGCTGTCTCCCGCCCATCCAGCTACCCCTTAAAGTCGTAGGTTTTCCGGATCAGCGCCCTAGGTAAGTACGTGTTCAGATGCCGATAGATCGATTTTTGATCATTTTGATTTTGCCCAGGGTGGAGATGTTTTAAATCAGCCTGATTTATATCCGGGGTTATATTATGGTCTTGGCAACTACAACTTTATAAAACTTGTAGTGTTAGGTTTTATAGAGGTAACTCTGAACACAATATTTTGTTCCTCCTGTGAAATTAATAAACTGGCACCGAGTATATAACTTTTAAGAGCTATAATAGTCTTCACCAAATGAATTAATAAAACCTCAGGTAATATCAACCCCTTATCTAACTGAAACAATTGATTTTCATCTGCGCATGTCCTATAATGTGGAGATATTTATAGGTTATGTATTTATTTTTTATTTAAAGCTACATGAATTCTTCTGTAGTCCTAAAGTTGAAATCATGCGGCCGGCTCTCATACTATTAGTAACGGTTGCTTCTCCCAACAAAAATGTTAGTACCTATAGTGTAGGTTCAAATGTGGTCTTCGAGAGCAATGGTTCATTTAATATATTATTAATACGCCTCCCTTTTTCAACTTTTCCTCGCTAGAACTAAAGCGTGTCTTTAATCGAACAACCGCCTATGCCATTAGTCACTTAATAATCCTCTAGCCGAACACATATACACGTTATTCACCGGAGAATATCCATCGGTTTTCAGCACGCGCCTCCCTGGGGTTATTACTAAAAAATTTCGGCGTTGCTACGCGTCTCCAGATATTTTTAGGTTATGCCCGTCGTCAGGGGACCGACTGTGAATGTTAAGCTCGATTAAGACTACAAATTATGAATGGCGATGACAAGCCTGCCGCTCCTTTATGGACTATCGTTTGTAATGCACAAGCGATAGTTTGGGGCATTCTTTCATTCAGTAAACAAAGAGGACACGGGCGTAGCCAAGGGGGGGGGTTTCGGGGGTTCAAACCCCCCCCCCCCCCACCCGAAATAAGCAAAATATTACCTAATATTATACCGAAAAAATACGAGGAGTGAAGAGTTAAATTATTATTACGTTTGAATATACGTAGTAATAGTAGCGCCTAGCGCCATCTTTTGACGAGAGGCAGACGCAGTTGCAGCCGAACTATTTTGTATTGTAGGGACACTTTGCGTTGTTTCTCGATTATTCGCCACGCCCCTAGGTCGAAATGAGCGGAACTTTGTGGAAGTTCGTGAAAGTTTCTGGACGGCTACTGGGCTGCTATATAAGCGGCGCCGCGGCGCGTGACCGCGCTTACGACAGTATTGTTCCATGCGAACTCGAAGCGAATAAAAGTGAAAAGTGGTGAACGAATAGTGAAGAGAATTAAGTGTACCGTGTAAGTGAGTAATTTTAGTGCGCTGTTATTCGATGACCTTGTTAAGGATAGACACGTGAATCATTATTACTGTCGAAAAATGGAGGGGAAAAAAAGGAAGGGTGATAAACCTAAAGGTATGGACTACTGGAAAAAGTGGTGTAGTCAAGGTCAAGGGGTTTCTAATAAAGAAACAAATTTGTATTTAGCTATCAAAGCTTCAGCTACCTTGCATGCTGATAAGAAGACTGCCTACCCCGAAATCTAGTTTGGAATGCCTAGATATGTGCGATAAAAACCTTTATCCTAATATTTACACATTACTACAAATCTTGGCTACCATTCCTGTATCCACTGCTACCCCAGAAAGGTCTTTCTCGAGCCTAAAGAGACTGAAAAACTATTTACGAAACACTACAAGTGAAAACAGACTTCATGGTTTGGCTCTAATGGACATTCACTATGGAACAGAAATTCATGCAGATCAAGTAGTGGATATATTTAAAAGAAAAAGCCGAAGATTTATTCTTTAATGGTTTTAGATTTAGCGCAGAGGAACGAAATTAATTTATCCATTTCATTTAAAGTTAAGAACTTTACAAATATGTCGTAGTTTTTCGGATGAATATATAGATATTAAATTTCGTGTAAGTATATTTTTGTTGTTTTATTTACTTCTCAAATTAACCCCCCCCCCCCCCAAAACTAAATCCTGGCTACGCCCGTGAAAGAGGAGGTGGCCAAATGGGCCTTAATGGGTAGTTACGAGAAATGACGCTATACGCTTAGAGTTCCTGGATTGGGAGGAAACAGGAAAGCCAATTTTTCAAGTCATCGATATATTGTTGATGAAAAATAATTTTTATGATACTTCTTTGAAAACACCTTATTTTCATCTGTTTTAGCATTGATGAAAGATGGGGTTTTTCGGGCTAGCGCACGGAAACAGCGCATGGAAAAGCTTTCCGTGCGCTGAATAAAAATACCGAATATATGGCTTTAAAATAGAAATATACAGCAAAGTAAACTAAATTTAAGAAACTCTATATATGCTCTCTGATATTTAACATACAGTGTGACCCATTTGTTTTGGGGTCAGTCTGTAAAAAGTGTATCAATCGTGCGATTTGGCTGATTTTTTTTTTAAATTGTAGAGCTCGATGAACTGCACATTTTGAACAAAAATTGCCTGGTTCGCATAAAATCCAAAGCCTACTATGACCGTTTTTATGAGCAAAATTTTAAGAAACCATATTAGCGTTTTTTTTTGAAAAAATCTGTGTGCGCCAATGGATTGAGCACCCCTCGAAATGGGTATGTACAAAATTTCATCAAAATATTTCAAGTAATAACGATTTTGTAGAAAAATTAAAAATGCAGCCAAGGTACGTCTTTATTTTCAAAAATTCAAAGTTGGCCATGGAAAATAATTGAATTGTAATAATACAACCTTATGCTTATAAACACAAAACATAAAAACAATTAAAATTATAAAATTTTTGTAACTTCTACCAAGCCTCCATTTTCTACAATGCATTTGTCGTTCCTCTTGCGTACATTCAAAATTAAATTTCGTATTTGCTGTGGAGTAATTTCCTCACAACTACGGTTTATCCTAGCTTGTAGTTCTTGTAAATTATGGGGTCTTGACTTATAAACATTTTGCTTAAGTGTACCCCAAAGAAAAAAATCTAAAGGAGTTAAGTCCGGAGATCTCGGTGGCCACTCACAGAAAGGACTATTTCGCCCTATCCAACAGTTTTCAAAATTATTATCTAGCCAGTTTCTGATTAAACGAGCATTATGAATAGGACTGCCATCTAACTGTAACTTTAAATTTAAACGGTATCTTAATATTAACTCATCTAAAGCATTTCTAAATTCAATTTCTAGAAAATTCAAGAAGCCAGCCGCATTCAAATTCCCTTCAAAGAAAAATGGGCCAATTATTCTGTCGCGTAGTATTCCACACCAAACGTTAATTTTTTGTGAATATTGTCTCCTTGCATTTATTATAAACTCTGGATTTTCAGCTGACCAGTGACGGCAGTTTTGACTTGATACTACACCATTTGTAGTAAACGTGGCTTCGTCGGTGAATAAAATTTCATTTAAAAAGTTGCCATTATGGAGATATTCACCTTGCAGCCAATAGCAAAATTCTAATCTTTTCTCCTCATCTCCTGGTTCCAGGGTGTGCAAAAATTTTGGCTTAAACGGTTTTATTTTGTTTTGTCTCAAACATCTCCTTATACTCTCTCTGGGTATATGAAGGTCTAAACTAGCCGTTCGAACACTATTTCGAGGATTGTCACTAAAGTATTGCAGAATTTGATTGTTATTTTCAACAAGTCCACGGCGTCCATTTTGCCTAGTTTTTAATAAATTTTTAGAAATCGATCCAGTTTCATCAAAAATATTGTTTATACGTTGTACAGTACTTCGACTCACTGATCTACCTGGGTGTCTATTGTTAAATTCGGCCGCAGCTTCTGCTGCCGAGCGCTCGTTGTCGCCCACGAGTCGAACAATTTCTATTTTGTCTCTTATGTTTAAATATTCCATAATTATGATAATTAATTGTATTGAGCACAAACAATTTCTGAACTCAATTTAGACAGTTTGACACTTAATAAAAGTAAACAATTCAATTATTTTCCATGGCCAACTTTGAATTTTTGAAAATAAAGACTTACCTTGGCTGCATTTTTAATTTTTCTACAAAATCGTTATTACTTGAAATATTTTGATGAAATTTTGTACATACCCATTTCGAGGGGTGCTCAATCCATTGGCGCACACAGATTTTTTCAAAAAAAAACGCTAATATGGTTTCTTAAAATTTTGCTCATAAAAACGGTCATAGTAGGCTTTGGATTTTATGCGAACCAGGCAATTTTTGTTCAAAATGTGCAGTTCATCGAGGTCTACAATTTAAAAAAAAAATCAGCCAAATCGCACGATTGATACACTTTTTACAGACTGACCCCAAAACAAATGGGTCACACTGTAGGTATACCTATTTTGTATTTTAATTCGTAAGTGTTTCAATATTTAGATAATTTTCATTTTTTTCCCGTGTTCGGCTGCGGGAATTTGTCACGCGCGCACGGAAAAATCTTTATTTCCAGACTCGTAATGAAATATACTATTGGGATAGACACTAATGACTTATTGTCCTAACTAGTGGAGTAAACGAGATTTGTAATATCAAAATTAATAATACCAAAAATTATATACTCCTGGCCTAATCTGAAAAAAGCAGTGAACATCAAACATCTACAATTTGTAATTTGTTTCATCTTGTCTTCTCGAAATTAAAACCTGTGCAGTAGATTTGAGAACGCGCCGCCGTATATTATGCACACACTCCATCGGTCGCAGCGCGTAACCGTAAATTAGGCAAAACAACCTACTAAACATATTTTGTACAATTAATTACAGTGTGCACCGCCACGCCAGAAAGAACATTTTCAAAACTGAAAATTTTAAAAATTTATATTAGTGAAAACCGACTATTCAGTCAAGGGTTAACACTCCTTTATTATGTGTACCCTGAAATACCCATATCTCCAGAGGAGATATTTGACGAGCTCAAGTCCAAAAAAAGAATACTTGATTTTGTGATATAGATTTTACTGGTTCGAAGAAGAATTATCTTTATGTTATACAGGGTGTTCGGTAATAACTTAAAAAATTAAAAAAGAAAAATGGAAAATATGATGAAAAGTTCATATGGACATAGGTCCGCAGATGTTTGGTTTTCGAGATGCAGGGTGTTGAAATTGAAATTTTATTTTCGATTTTCTTTTAAGTAACTTTTTGAGACGACAAAATTTTCTTGCAAAACAAGTTAATTAAACTGCCAAAAAATAAATGTGCTTGTTTATTTAAATTTTATTTTGAATTTAATTGTACACGAGTGTCGATATGCACCTGCATCGATGCAGAAATTTGAAAATTTCTCGAAAACGGTCACCTTTGGCGTTGTTCACCAAGTATACCTTTTTTGCTTAGAAAACGTGTGGGAAGAGGATACATTCACGAAATGTCGTAAAAGTATACTTTTAAAAAAGTTAGGGTAAATTAAATAAAATAATGATAGCGTACGCAGCGCCCTCTACGGATTGCATCAAAAATAATACCAAATTATGACTTCTCTTCCCAAAAATAACCCGGCTACCAAATTTTGCAAGAAAATGTTGTCATCTCAAAAAGTTACTTAAAAAAATCGAAAATAAAATTTCAATTTTAACACCCTGCATCTCGAAAACCAAGCATCTGCGGACCCATGTTCATATGAACTTTCCGTCATATTTTCCATTTTTTTTTTAATTTTTCAAGTTGATGCATTTATTTCCGGACACCCTGTATTTATTTATTTTAGAAAATGTTTTTGTTCCGTTTTTATTCATTAAAATTATCGACAGAGTTTTGTTATTTGTCAATTATTCGAAAAACATGCGTTTTGATATGATTTTATACAGGCTGCCATGTGTTTTATAATGAAGTTCAAAATAGAAAATTCCTCGGAAAACCATAGGCATATACCGTTAGGGTGGGTCCAAAGGGCTATTATTGTCACGTGATCTTGTATTTTAATAATTAATTTTTCCACGTTTCTGAACAGGCTGCCAATGAGAAGTATGCAAGTTCTTGTTATGAAACTGCTGAAGAAAAGATGGCATACCGTTTGCGCATGTCCAAGTACATTTTACATCGAATAACTCGTTTAAATGATTAAATAACATTAAATTAAAGGTATGCCAACCTTTTTTCAGCATTTTCATAATAAGAACTTGCATACTTCTCATTGGCAGCCTGTTCAGAAACGTGGAAAAATTAATTAATAAAATACAACATCACGTGGCAATAATAGCTCTTTGGACCCACCCTAACGGTATGCCTATGGTTTTCCGAGGAATATTCTATTTTGAACTTCATCATAAAACACATGGCAGCCTGTATAAAATCATATCAAAACGCATATTTTTCGAATAATTAAAACTCAGTTTTTCACATGAAGAACCCAGGATGACTCTCTGATTTATACCTTATTACTGTGAGAATATGTGCCACATAATGCCCTTTGCAAGGCATACTGAGTAAAATCACGTCCAAAAATCTGTCACTATCTCCCGGTCTATAAACAACGTCACGCGTTTGCGTGTGTAAGTGATTTGGTGGCAGGTGCCTATACTTGATGACATAGTAGGTAATTTAATAATTAACCCAATACATTACAAATCATGGCCGCCAGTTGCCTCGTTTAAATGTTACGCGCATTAAAATGGGAACCCTGTACAACGTTGGTTTTGGCCAAACAATCGAATAACTAAGAAAACTCGCATGCCTCCATAATATCGAAATAAAAAATTCAAACAACGATCACGGCTTCCTCTTTCGCGTCGAAGTGTGGAATCGGACGGTGAATTTTAATTGTTGTTTTTCGATCGTCGGGTATTGAGGTTATTTGGTGGAAAAAAAGACGGCGCGTATATGAAAAATTATTAGGAATTTCGATATCATCGTTGAATTTTTATGGCGGATACGTGAGCTAGACAGGAAGCTTTCTTGGTTTCTGATTTCGGCAACAATGAGGTTGAGTCACCTAGAAACGGGACCATATGGGGCATTAGGCGCATAAGGGGTGTCCCACTTTTTCGACAAATAATACTATACATATTATCTAAATTATAGAAGATGTTCTATAATGCTTCCATTTTGTGCAACACAGAGAGCATACGTTCTTATAGACTTCTCTTGTAGTTAGCCACGACACCAGCCTCGTTCATCTCTTTGATCTCCTGAAATATTTTTTCTTTAACTTGTCTGGCTTGATACTCTCATAGGGGTTTGGCCAAGGGACCCTTTAAAGTAAGGGGACCCAGCATTATACTCTCCAAGGTGAGACCTATTCTTTCCTCATTCTAATGGTATCAGTGATGCCAAGTATGCCATTTTATTGGAGAATCTATGAATATAACAGGTACTTTGATTGTTAGTAAAAATTAATAATGATTTCCATGATTCCTAAAAATTAGAATTGACAATGTTGTGTATACAAGTGCAGAATGTGGCAAGTGTCAAATGAAAGAAATTTATTTTATATTTGAAATTGATTTCCAGCAATTATTTCCACGAATTTAAGTAACAAGTATGGTAAGTTAGTAGTGCCGATTTTGCTTATTTAAGAATTTGTCGCTATTGCACCTTGTTACCAGGTTCCTCAATCCATTTGTAATATGTATACTTGAACTTTATTCCCTTGTTGAATGTATCTACCCAAAGAACTTTCACAGATTTCGGGATGGACTAATAAGATTAGGTCTTGTTGTTCTAATCATGGTAGTTTTTCTCGGTGTTAATTATAAAATGTTTGTAATTTTATTTCTCTCCCAAGGTAGGTACCTCACAAACTTAAAATAAACTTGTAGTCGTTGATAAAAACTCTTTAAAAAAATACCTGACTGAAGCTACCTGCTTAATAATTTAAAATTTTCGAAATACTTTAATTGACCCATCTGAGTATCTGGAAGTTAGAAAAGTTAAAAATTGTGAATTATGATGGGAAATATTTTGCTTCCTTTAGAATCTATGGCACTGGCATGTCACATAAAACCTGATGGCAGTTGGATACTGACATATAACATAACCTTGTATCAGCCCCCTTGTGGTCTTCTTGGAGTCAACAGAAAACAAACTTCCCCTCAAGGCTTCACTTTTCCTATGTGACTGAGACTGTGGCATGCTGGCAGTGCCGGTTTAAGGTAGTTCGCCGCCCGGTGCTGCCACAGGCGTTATATTTCTTATTTTTTTGAACCGTCTCGAAATAAGAAAGAAACTTTGTGTACATATTTATATAAAATAAAAAATAACTCAAAAAATTAAAAAAATAGGAACGTAAGTTGCTTTCTAGCTTTCATTGAAGCGAACTGTTCTATGACACTATTTACATCTATTTCATTTAGCAGGTCTTGGTTAATGGATAAAATTGCCAAGGAATTTAATCTTTCTTGAGCAATTGAATTTCTTCAGGAGTTCTAGCACTAGCACACAAGTCACACACAACAAAACAAGTAGATTTTAGTAAATCTGTTGTTTTTGTGGCGCGCATACATATTATGCAATGCAACCTTGCAACCTGCAACTCAAGTCTCAATTTGTTGTAGCGGTGGGCGCGCATTGTAGGGTGCAGTGTCGCACCAGATTTTTTATTATTTTTTAAAAAATAAATGTTTATTTTTAATTTTTTCTCAGAGAGCGGTAGCGCGCGTACCGCCCTCAAAAAGTTTACCGCCCGGTGCTATTGCACCCAAAAAACCCCTGTTAAACCGGCACTGCATGCTGGGTCCCCTTATTTTAAAGAGTCACTGGGTTTGGCGAAAGGTTTGGCCTGATACTCTCATAGTCTTACTACTCATATCTTGGGGCGCTGCGTCGATTGGCGCAACGTTGAATGTCGTAGCCCTAACCGTCAAATCGAAACCGAAAACGCGAAGTTCGGTTTTTCGGTTGTATATCTCCGGAACGGCTAGAGATAGACCCTTAAACGCGTAGGTTACCGGAGTCGGCGCGTCGAAAAGCGTCCAGACGCCGCGAAACAAACTTTACGGTCCGATCGCAAAAACCCTTAAACAGCCCATTTAGTTGTTCGGACGCGGACGGCCGCTCGTCGGCCCCAGCGGTCCCCAAACTGTGAGAACTCCGCGACCAGGGGCAACTTTTTCAACCGTCCCGCATGCCGCGCGTTTTCGGTTTGTCGAATAATCGGATTCTTAGGCAATGGCCGTTGGCCGCCGAAATTTTAATAAACCCATATGGATGCGGGGCCCGCGGGGGCCCGCCCCAAAAACGCAATTAGAGCCGGCCCTGGCTTTTTTCGCGCGGCCCCGGCCTTTATGATTTATTTCGTCTGTGCGTTTTCGGTCGTTTTTTGCGTTTTCGAAAGCCGGCGAAAATTCCCGGCCCATAAAACGGACCATTGTGCGCTTCACAGGCCGGAATACTAAGCCTAGCGATTCCCAAGCGAAATCAAGGTAAAAACACTGCAAATTATTATGTTTCCTACCATAGGCTCAACGCCTCTGAACTCAATGTGACCTCTAAGGAAAGTTACGTCATTCTGTGAATAGGAAAGTTGCACGATTTTGAAATTTGCGCTGTTAGAATAACATTCAGTCCTGGAAATATTATGTTTATTTCAGCCGAAAATTAATTTTCTTGAAATCCCGCTATGCGACACTCCAGGCCGGAAAACATCGCAAAATCACGATATTCAAAGATCGGGTCCGATGTGACTATATTATAGGTATAGGTATATTTATATACACTGTGTCCCGGATAAGAATGAACAGCATGGAGATATTGCAAACGGTGAGAGATAGAGCAACGGTTAAATAGGGAAAAAGTTGCGCAATTTCGTGGTCAATAAAATGGCACAAACAGATTTCTAATATCTTTTTTCGTTTTTGAGTTATTTTGAAAAAAGTAAAATTTTTCGTTTTCGATTTTATTTTTTTTTCTGAAGTTGTTATGACAGATAGAAAAAAAAGAAAAACACTTTCTTTGGCACTTTTTAACGGGCTTTAAGGTGGCGTTTTTAGATTTGTTCTACAACGTTTCGTTTTTGAGAAACCATCTTCAACTTTATTTTTTTAAATACGGACCTGGATTTTTTTTTGCAGATTTTGAAAGCACTTTTCATTGCAAATACCATGATGTATGACACGAAATATTTTTAAAATGTTTTGAGACAATTTACTGATTATTCCTTTTTTTCCATTCATTTTTTTCTATTGCGGCCCTGTATTTAATAATAAGAAGTCTAATTATTAATCAGTATTGACAACAATTTATTTACAGTTTATTTTTACTTCGAAAACATAATATTTTTAAATACGGCCCTGTCTGATAAGTGTTTTCCTCTGTTGTTGTACAGCAAACAGTGTCGCATTGTGTTTTGGAGTAAATTCTTAGCTTTTTCTAATTGTCAGAAGAAAGCTTTAAGCCAACGAAATCAATAACTTTTGCTATTTATTAATTGCAACAATACATTCGTTCGGCCTCTGCACTATTTCTTTGACACAAGATATAACATGCTGACATGTTAAATTTGTCCCCATTTGAAAAAGCACCCTCCATTTCTAATGATACAAATTGTTAACTAAATGATACAGTGGGAGTTATGACAAATGACAAGGGGTTGGTTTCGTTGTTTCAAAGCCTTCTAGGTGGGGTTTTTTATTTATTTTTTATTATCGCATGTGACTGTTATTAGTCTTTGCCGTCCTTTTTTTGGTTCTCCAATAATCGAAAGATAAGTTGTAAGTTAAATTGTTGACAATACTGATTAATATTTAGACTTCTTATTATTAAATACAGGGCCGCATTAGAGAAAAATGAATGGAAAAAAGGGAATTTTCAGAATAATTGTCTCAAAACAATTTAAAAATATTTCGTGTCGTACATCATGGCATTTGCAATGAAAAGTGCTTTCAAAATCTACAAAAAAAATCCAGGTCCGTATTTAAAAAAATAAAGTTGAAGATGGTTTCTCAAAAACGAAACGTTGTAGAACAAATCTAAAAACGCCATCTTAAAGCCCGTTAAAAAGTGCCATAAGAAAGTGTTTTTCTTTTTTTTCTATCTGTCATAACAACTTCAGAAAAAAAATAAAATCGAAAACGCAAAATTTTACTTTTTTCAAAATAACTCAAAAACGAAAAAAGATATTAGAAATCTGTTTGTGCCATTTTATTGACCTCGAAATTGCGCAACTTTTTCCCCATTTAACCGTTGCTCTATCTCTCACCGTTTGCAATATCCCCATGCTGTTCATTCTTATCCGGGACACAGTGTATATTATTCATTGGAGCATTTCAACGTATTGGAGATTAGATGGCATCTCGAAAATTTTTTGTGTATCTCTGACAAGTGAGGATTACGCAAATTGAAAAGAAATTCAGTTTTCACGACGTTATTATACGTTTTTCATCCCCTAAATTGTGTCATGCTCTCTTCCAGGTGGTACTGATGATGGCGTAAGCCGAAAGCGCTCTACCATGCCAATTTAAAGAATATATATTATTGCACGAAAATACAGCTCGCCTTTTCATATATTAGAGTATAGACGGATAAGGCGATTAGTTATACCTTACGCGCGACTTAGATTACGTTAAATAAAAATGCGATATTCAAATAAAAATACCTGAAATGACAAAAAAATATGTTTCTTGAAATCGGCAGTGAAGTGTCCCAAAATCGTCATTAAAAGCTCAGAAATCGGCACTGAAGTAGCCCATTATTGTACGATTTTTTCAATAAGTAGGCCTTGGCGAGATGTAAACATCAAACGTCAGACGCGGAGCCATCGCCCGTCAGAAGTGACCAAACATTCAAAACCCGGCCAATAAAGTCCCATTTAGCTTTTCGTACACATTGCGAAATTGTTACCTATAGCAGCGCAATCTTTCAGTATAAACGTTTTAGCAGCTTTGAATATCAATCTATTTTTCATGGTGGCTGCACGACAGGCAGCAGTTTGGAGTTTCTGTTGGGAAGCGCCGTGCCTCGTCATACTTGACCTAGGTAAAGCGATCGTCAAAGGCAGGCAACGCCGCGAGCAGTCGATTCGCGGACGGGTGATCCCTTAAGATTATTTTTTGCCTAATAAAACATACAGTTTTGTAAGCATAAATTTAGTTCTAATACAATCACTTTGCTATGTAGATTAACGTAAAATCAAATAAAATGCACATTATTCATGTATTTAGAAGATATTTCGCTAAAAAGCGAGCCTCCTTTTGACACATGTCGCTAAGGAATTGCCTGTATTACTCGTTAGTCTGTGGTATAACTAATCGCCTTATCCGCGTCTATATTCTAATACGTTTTGAATTAATGCTCCAATGAATTATATATAAATATAAATATACCTATAATGTAGTCGTATCGGGCCCGATATCTGAATGTCGTGATTTTGCGTTGGTTTCCGGCCTGGGACGCGGCATAGCGGGCCAACCATAAAACACCCATAACCGAGGGAACCAATATCCATCCGAAAGACGAAAAGTTTTTAGAAAAGGAGCGGCGGGCGCGCGGGTCGTGTGTTTCGCCGAATCGCCGGCCGAATTTCGTCTTGTTCTTTTTTGCCGCTAGAGGGCTCGGGCCCATACGAGACCGAACGCGTTTATTCTTATTTGCGGTGGTACTGCCGGTACCCGATGGTTCATAGGCGCGCCAGAACCTGTGGCTATCATCGTCCCAGACAGCATTTTCCTTAAGAAATGTAGATAGCTATCAAATTTCACAGGTATAAAAACATATATAGAGGGTGAGTTTTTTTCGATGACCAATATGGGGATCTCGGAAACTAGCGGAGCTAGAACAAAGGTTAAATGGGGAAAGAATTGCAGTTCTGAATGCTCAATCTAATGCCCTTTTTGAATTTTAAAAAAAGTTCGTGGCTCATACTAGATATTTTGAAAAGAGTGATTTTTTGCTATTTCATTAGATCTCTGTAGCTCCGTTATTTCTGATTATAGAGAAAAACTGTAGAGACAAACATTGTAGATAATTTTCGGCTTAATAAGATAATCTTATCCATTTTTTATGTTGTTTGTGATTTTTGAGATATGACATAAACATCATAGTTTGTTGTGGCCTTTTCAAAAATATAATACTTGGCATAGTTATTATAAAAAATAAAATAGCTATGGCTAATTTTCTGATTTTTTAAAATTTTCACAAGTCAGCCATGGAATTTTCATAATAATTACGTTCTATTTTATAATAAGACATACTTCAAACTTTCAAATATTTTATTTTTAGCTGGTAACAAAATGTAACAAAATAAAACAAAAATTATCATGATGGAGCTTCACCACATAATTATTTGCCCGTAAGAAATTACCTAGATCAGCTCCATCCAAATAGATAAGGAGAAATAGACCTATTTCCTGGCAGCCCCGACCCCCCCCCCCCCGATTTTTCTGTTTTGGATTTCTTTTTGTGGTGAACAGTTCAAAATAAAGTATAAGATAATTGCTGAATTAAGAGCAGCTGTTTTAGAACCAATTGCCAGTATTGACAGGCGCTCTCAAGAAATTCGACAAATTCAGTTTTAAAAATATGCAGTATTTGCATAAATAATAATGGTGGATTGTTTGAACACCTTTTTTATTTTGAAAGGTCACCTTTTAAAATAATAATATAATTTGAATTTGAGTTTTTTAATTTTTGTTTTATTTTGTTATTTTTTGTTACCAGCTAAAAACAAAATATTGGAAAGTTTGAAGTATGTCTAATTATAAAATAAAATCAGAAAATTAGCCATAGCTATTTTATTTTTTATAATAACTATGCCGAGTATTCTATCTTTGGAAAGCTCAAAAAATGGCCGATTTTATAAGGCCACAGCCAACTACGATTTACATTTTAAAAAACACAAGTTTATATCATATCTCAAAAATCAAAACAACATAAAATATTGGATTAGATTATCTTATTAAGCCCAAAATTATCTACAATTTTTGTCTCTACAGTTTTTTTTTTATAATCAGAAATAACGGAGCTACAGAGATCTGATGAAATAGCAAAAATCACTCTTTTCAAAATATATATAATAGCCATGAACTTTTTTAAAAATCCAAAAGGGGCATATTAGATTGAGCATTCAAAACTGCAATTCTTTCCCCATTTAACCTTTGTTCCAGCTCTGCTAGTTTCCGAGATCCCTATAGTGGTCATCGAAAAAAACTCACCCTGTATAAGTTATATACCAAATTTCAGAATCTTGTCTTTGTTCGTTCTGGAAATATTTAGAACGAAAATTTGTGTTTATATAGCTCAGAAAAACATCCATGGATAGAAGAGTAAAAGGATCAAAATGCACACGTTTGTTTTCAACAAACATATGACGGAAATTTACCAAAATAAACAAACATTACGCCCGTGTATACAGGGTGATTCCCATACTTTTTGTTCTTGCTCCCTCTATTCTTGGTTATTTCTCAAGATTTATAGGAACTTTCAAAAGAAAATACTGATGCAAAGTTGACGTAACATATTTTCTATAACGTCAGGTGACACGTTTGCATGGCCACCCTAGCGTATAGGTCATAAAAATTTAACACGTCCAATTTCCATAGCCCACTCTGTAGAAACCGTGCAGTGGATTTAAATAAATCACAGTTTAGCCAAAAGATATACCCTTCGTTTGACAAATTCGTCCGTTTTTTTATAATTTTCCCACGAAGCGTGAAATCGTTCCAAAGTGCCCTACTTATTGAGATATTTTGACTGGATATAATTGGGGCCATTTAAAAAAGATCCCCGCCACTTTTTAGGGATTCGCGCAAAAAAATACCATTGTCCAGTGTATAGGGTGTAAAGTGTAAACGGGCAGATGAGGTGATAATGGCTCGCAGCGTGTAGCCGGGTCGGCTATTCTTAACCTATAGGCCTGCTTTGACTCATAATAGAGAGTATTAAGAGGGTGCGAAGTAATATTTTAGATAAAAAAAACTTCGCCAAAGGAACATAAGTGACTGTGAAACCGATATTTAAGACATATATTTATTTATAAAGCCAGGATTTAACGGTAAAAAAATTTCAAATAAGGCGCCTACATACAAAGAAAAGTATACTTATTTGATATGAAAATACACGTTTCAACATGAGTGTATCTTAATTTCCCATAATATGAGAAAAAATATCTTAATTTCACAGTGGAATATGTATATTTGTAGCTTCCAAGAAAATACTATATTTCCTTCGATAAAAGTATTGCTTCTTGCTTCAAATAAAAATAATATCAAGTTTTAATTGAATTTTATGTAATTTTCTCTTCAAGATTATTTTTATACTTTCAACTCAAACTCATTTATATTCATAATGAAGATTATATAAGAATCACTTAAATATTTTAAAATATTTGATATAAGTAATTTTTAGAGTTCTATTAAATATAAAGCATATTGTTCCAATTAGTTTAGTGTATATGGCTTCACTTTGAGAATATTGTACTTTCAAGTTGAAACTTACGAATCCCCCCAGTTGAGACCAACGTCTAAGGCGGCTCGCAAAATTTACAAATTTTGGCTGCTGCATTAAAAACTATGAAAATTTTAAAATGTTTGTAATTTTGTTTGATAATTAATCAATTATTGCCTATACATTTATGAAATCAATATTAAAAAATATATCAAAATGATGACAGAAACAGTTTTTCTGTTATAATTTTGATCATCGGGTTCTAAAATGTAGAGGTAAGAATTAATTATTACACAAAATTAAAAGGAATATTTTAATATTCTCATAGTGTTTAATGTAGCAGCCGAAATATGCAAATTTTACTGGTAGCCTTTACTATTGGCATTAGGCATTAGGCTTCTTGAACTATTTTAATAGAATAGAAGGCAATATCTAAAGGAAATAAAAAAAATTACATATCAGATTAAATTTTACTTTAAAAATATAAGGCAATACATTATAATTATTACCACAGACCTATATAGCTTCGCTAAAGCTATATAGGTCTGTGTTATTACCTTAAGAACATATTCACTCTGTAACATTAAGAAGCTATATACCTAGGTACCTATACTTATGTATTCCCTATATGCATATACAGGGTGACTATTTAAATACGGGCGCAACAAAATTAAATTTTTAGATAATCAAATAGAGAACTTACTATCTCACAAATTAATGAAATATGGGTATTAAAATGTCACATACCATAACCAACGCACTATACACCATGAAGTAGTCGACATTTCCGTGAAAATTTTATAATTTTTCAATGAGATGTCGTTTAGCTTTAGGTTGATATTATTAATTTTGAATGGATACTACAGGGTGTAACTGAACGGATGGTCAAAAATGAAACCCCATATTCTTGGAGTAAAAATAAGGGCACTTCTTCATATATTTTTTTCTCCTACGGGCCATAATTTTTTTTATACAGAGCGTAGAAATTTTGAGAAAAATACGCATATTTCTTAGTACCTATCTCTAGAAGTATACGAGATATTTTCTTCAAACTTGGCGTGTCACATGAGCGGATGAGTTGTCAAATTTAAGGTTAATATGAAGCTTGTGAGGCCCCCAGTTGCGGAGATACAGGGTGTTATTAAAATTAATTAGTTCAGAAAAATATGAATACCCTGTATAATCGCATTTTTTAAATTTGTTTTGAATGGTAAATTCAATGGTTAACAAAAAGTATCTCTTAGTATTTTTTCATATTCTCAGCCGTTTTTTAATTATTTTCAAAGAACGGCAATGCTACAATAAAAAAGTCACTTTAAGAATAAATCTAACAATCTCTGGATGTCAGTTAAACTTGGCATTATTTGAATCATTTGGCTGCTAACTTTGCACTAGTAGATATCAATATTTTGAAAAATGATATTTTCATTCGAAGAATTGACTGATATGCACTTTTGATATGGACTTGCCAATGGCAATAATAAACATGCGAAATGGCATAGTTGCCTGTATTGAAAGAGACGGCGGTCATTTCGAACATTTAATAATTTAATTTTCTAGTAGCATTACGTTTCTTTTATTATCGATTTTGCTTTTGTATTTTGTTAAATAAAGTTTAATTGACATCCACAGATTGCTAGATTTACTCCTAAAGTGACTGTTGTTCATTGCGGCGTTGCCGTTCTTCGAAAATAATTAGGAAACCGCTGCGAATATGAAAAAATACTCAGAGATACTTTTTGTTAACCATTGAAGTTTCCATTCAAAACAAATTTAAAAAATGCGATTATAGGGTGTTCCTATTTTTCTGATCTAATTAATTTTTATAACACCCTGTATCTCCGCAACTCCTCAGAAGCTTCATGTCAACCTTAAGTTTGACGGTTCATCTGCTCATGTGACACGCCAAGTTTCAAGAAAATATCTCGTATAGGTACTTCTTGAGATGCTAAGAAATATGTGTATTTTCACCAAACTTCTTCCCTCTGTATAAAAAAAACTATGGCCCGTAGAAGAAAAAAATATATGAAGAAGTGCCCTTATTTTGACTCCAAGAATATCTGGTTTCATTTTTGACCTGTATATTTTTAAGAAAATTTACCGATTTTTAGATTGATTCTTTACGTAAAACCTGAATTTTGTATGTTGCTTGTTTGTTTTTCCTTGCAACATCATAAAAAAAAGCAAACATCGCGGTCGCCCATCCATGAGCCGACCCCACCAGCCGTTGCTGCACATTCCATCCCCTATCTCTAGACCAATCAATGGCGATGATTAAAACAACAATTTTTAAAGAGGATTTTAAGACTCTGGTACCGTAAACGCCTTCTCCCATCTTCCCGCTACCAACACCTCCAACGAAACCCCCGGTCTCCGAAATATTCCACGAACGCGCCAAAATCCGAGGCGTCCCTCCTCTACGGCTCCGGCACGCCGCCACCCCTGATCCGCGTCCGGCCAATCGGCTGCCGGCCCGAGGTGGTGGGGGGAGCGACGCTCCACGCGCTCGCCTCTCCGCGACGCGCACCCAGTCGCGCCAAGACGACCGTCAGCGAAGTGTCCGCTTGCGACGCGAGTCCGCAGTTCTGCCCGATCGAGTTTTGCTTTTTGCGCGGCCCGCTTTGGTTTTGGATTTTCTTTTCCGTTCACGAGTTCGAGTGGTGGAAGGGTGAGGATGACCTGAAGGATTCTGGGGGTATTGCATAGGTGAGTCGCTGCGTGAGGGTATTGTAGACATGGAGAAGGATGTTTATTATAGAAGAAACCGGCAGATTATGTAATGGTTCCCTTGTTGCTTCTGGTTCATCCGGTGTGCTGGAGTCAGCACCTGAACCCGCCTGTGTGATGGTCTAGTCGGTTGTAGACATCCAGATGAATGAAAATTATTGAAAGAACAGTCATTAAATCTATTGGTTTTCCTGTCGCTTATGGTTCATCCCATGTCCAAGGGCCAGCATTTGAACCGCGAACCTGTGCGATGGTCTAGTCAATTGTAGACAACCAAATGAATCAAAGCTATTCAAGGAACTGACATTAAATCTATTCTTTTTCCTATTGCCTTTGGTTCATCCAAAATCTCTCAGTAGATGACGTGTAAATATCCAGAAGAACCGATATTGGCAAAATAAACTCCAGTTCCCTGAAGCTCCTGGTTCATCCATGTCCAAGAGTCAGGATTTGAATCCACAGTTTTGGAATCTTCAGCATCCTGAAGATATCTATTAGACTTTAGGCATTCATAAATAAAGTAAAGGATGGATAGATGAGATATGAAAATATACTATAGGTGTCCACAAGAATTAGTACTGTTCAAAGAAAGCAGGAAAGAAAGAAAAGAGTTTTGCAACTTTCCTTTATTTAAGAACTTCGTGGAGATATAGATGTGAGATGGTCTGGTTCACTGTTCAGAAGAACGAAAATTGTTGAAACAATTCTGAACTATCTAGGGACTTAGTACCTACCTATATAAGCAAAGGATAGTTTTCAAGAGAGGTTATAATATAATTAATATTATTGAAAAAATGACTGACTGCGTTTCCCAAACCCAGGGAAATTGAAGGGTGGAATACTGTCCAATGGAATTGATATATTTAAAGAATAAATACCATAATGAATCTAACGGTTTTTCTATTACCAAGTATTGATTCTTTAAAATTAAAGTATCGGAAGGAAGTATCTAGTTAAAGATAGATATATCTACTTGGATACTCGGTTATATCGTCAAACTGAAACTCGTGGTTTACCTCTTGCTTCTGTTTCTTCAAAAACTCAAGGTCCATGTGTTATGGATCAAAGCGTAAGATCGGTTAGATATAATAATAAAACACAAATACACTAGGGGGAAGGGGGAAGGGATGGCATGGCAATTACCATTATTGAGGCTAGGATCAGTTGTAGGGAGCTAAAAATTTAATGTTTCCTCTTGCTTTTGATACTTCAAAATTCCAGGTTTAAGAACAGTTAAAGATAGATTAGCAAGCCTTGTGGTTTTCTTATTGCTTCTGTGTCTTCAGAATTGAGGTGCCAAAACTAAGTACCCAAGTGGTATCTAATGGTGTATAATGGGTGTTCATAAGAGTGAATATTGCTTAAAGAATAACCAATAAACCTGGTAATTTTCCTAGTAAGGTGTCAATGTTTGTGACCAATTTTGAAGATTATAGAAACTTGGTTAAGGATGGATGTTTATAGATTGGGGCAAGTGGCAAGACACTAACTAAATAAACAAAATGAAGTAGGGAAAATGCCGCTAGCATTATTTGCTTATCCAAAATTAAGGACATACTTTCCCAGGTTACAAAACAAAAGCCACAATTGAAAGAAGAAAACAACAAACACATTCGATTTACTCTCTACTTGAAAACACCACAAATGTTTTCTTCTCAGCCTTGTCCAATGGGATGCGCCCGACTACAATAATACATAAAATGAAAAGCTCAAGTTTATTGAGGCAATTTACTTCACAATAAGTCTTAATTTCTATCTCGAACTTTGGACTATGCAAATGGCTTGTAGTGACGTTCGCTCTGGGCATTTTACCAAAATCAGTTTGATTGCTTGCTGATCACACAGAAGAATGCCTTTTAAATTGGATTTGATTAATGATAGTTTACGAGGAATTCGGCAAACGCAATCAAACAAGTATACAAAGTGTTTTTGTAACACAAAATCTCGAAAGTTCCCTAGAAAAATGACTCGACTTTACCATTGACATTATAGGAAAATTTCGCTAAAATTTGGACCCATTACCAACACAATTTCCTTGCTTCGAGCTATAGCCTTGTTTTTAATTTCGTTTTAATCATTTTCCCGCAAAAAGTGCGCAATGGAAATAAGTGCCATCATTAAGAATGTTAATTTCTCAATAAAAGCAGCGTCTAATGGCCATCGAACAATAATTATAATTGCGCATAATTGTTGGAAATTGGCGGTTTCGGGTAAAAATCGTAATGGTCAATTTGTTCGGTGTGAATTTCCACAAAAAAAAGCGCCGTCGTCGCTAACGATCCACATCGTGTATAAGGTGATTATTAACTTTTGAGCAATTAATTAATTCGTTAGGATTGCTTTCATGGGCGACTTGATGGTAATGTATTTGCCGACCTGTTCTATTTAGTAGATTCATTACATTTAATAACCTTTCTATGAAGACGTAGGTATGTCATTGAAATACTTATCATCGTTCTGGAGTCTTCTATTTTGTTCCGTTTAGTTCAAGTTAAGTTTCTTTCTGTTTAAAATTGAATTATGATGTTAGGTTTGATGTTAATTGCTACTAACCTAAACATCTATTTGTGTAAGGCTCTGTATGAGAGAATAATAATTCTCACCCTCACAATACCCCAAACTAGGAGTACCCCAGAAGAAACCACATGCTTGTGCGGCTATTACCAATGGACAAATTTAGCAGGGTAATTCTCTGGGACTTTTACATTTTCAAGTAGGTACTTAGGTAAAAAATTAAATTAATCTTTTAATCACTATATGCTTGGACCAAAAAAATATTAACCTATTATAGGCAGATAATGATAATTGACAGATTTTTGGACGTGATTTTACTCAGTATGCGTTTCAAATGCATTATGTTGCGTATATTCTCACAAGCTATATGAATATGAAAAACTGAGTTTTCATATTTATTCGAAAAATATGCGTTTGATGCAAGTTCTTGTTATGGAACTGCTGAAAAGAGGATGGCATACCATTTGCGCATGTCCAAGTACAGTTTAAATTAAATGCTATAATCATTTAAACGATTTATTCGATGTAAAGTGTACTTGGACATGCGCAAACCGTATGCCATATTTTCTTCAGCAGTTTTATGACAATAACTTACATACTTATCATTGGCAGCCTGTTCAGAAACGAGGACAAATTAAGTATTAAAATAAAAGTTCACGTGACTATATTATCCCTTTGGGTCCACGTTAACGCTATGCCTTATGGTTTTCCTAGGAATTTTCTATTTTGAATTTTATTATAAAACACATGGCAGCCTGACTAAAATCATACCAAAACACATATTTTTCGAATAATTGAAAACTCACTTTTCCATATGAAGAATGAAGAACCCAGGATGACTCTTGACTCATACCTTATTATTGTAAGAATATACGCAACATAATGCCCTTTGAAAGGCATACTGAGTAAAATCACGTCCAAAAATCTGTAACTATCTCCCGGTCTATTATTCCATGTCGTATGTTTGCAAATTTTATGCTACACACATGATTCTATCTATACTTCATATGTCAAAACATTTATAATATTGTGGAACATACATAAACGCTATGTGAAAACTAGAAATATAACAATTTTCTGTTCCATTATGCATGGAATAATAAATGGGCGAAATAAATTTTATTGGAATTTGAGTGATTTTTTATGGAAAATTGGTGAAACAATGTCGACTTTTGTTTTGAAAATAGTGAAAACTCCTAGTTACTTATTTTTAATTAATAAAAAAGATCGTTAGAACAGGTGGTATAAAGAAATCACTATTTTGGGAGAATGACGGTAATGATCGAAAAGGACGGTAATAACCGAGAATGCCCACGAATATGAATAGTAACCTTTCGTACTTTTTAACTTTTCCTTTAACTGCCGTAGGTATTTTCTTTTAATTCATTTTTATAATTCCCAGAAATTTAAAATATAGGTAGCTATTTTATCATTTAATATATTTTCATTACCGTCCCTTTAGGTTCATTACTGTCCTGTTTCTATGTTTAGAGGGATGGTAATGACGGGGACGGTAGTGATGTTTTTAACACGATGTTTTGCCTGTGATTGAATTGAGGTTATGTTCTTGAATTTTCAATAGCACGATTGATTGTTTTCTGGTCATAATATGTAAACCAAAATGAAAACTGATAGTATTAACCATACACTATTTGAAAGGGGGTAGGCCCAGTAAGTATAGTTATTTTTATAAAATATATTCTTCTCTTTTTATACTAAACAGTGTATGCAGGAAAAATCTTGATATTTGACGAAATTATGGAGACGCAAAGTATAAAATTCACACCTCCTGATTTGTTGTCAAGCTGAAAATAGTCGACAATTCAACTCAAATGTGGTCTCCCTTCATATGAAACATACAAATTAACTTCAAACTCGACGATTGCTAGATTGTTTTCAAAACAATGCAGTTTCGTTGCTAACAAGACAAAATGTAACGTTGCGAACCTGAAACAAATAGACTTGATGCTGACAGAGTGGGGAAAAATAGAATGCCCGAGTTCTAAGCATATAGTGGGGCAAATAAATTAAGTAGCAGTTGACTATATATCAACGAAAGTTGCAGCGATTGTCTTGGTTTTTGATCGAAACAAATTGGCAAATAGGTACGCAGCGAACTTTCTTACGTCCGGAATGTGTACGTGTAGGCGTGGATTAATATGTGCACAGAGTGTATCTCTGACAATGAAATAAGATATTTTGATGTTCACCTAAAAATCCAAAATAATAAGGAACTACCTACCTACTCTTTTTGAAGAAGAAATCAAAATCAACTTTTATTTTATAAAAATGTTGAACTTCTATTACCAAACAACTGAAATCTTTCTTTTAATTTTTAATTGGGTTTTTCGCCACCAAACTGATTAAAGACAACTTTTGCAAGAGACAAAGGACACTCTTAACTCCCCATTATTCAAAGCATCCACACTTATGGTTTAGCAAAAATACACAAAGCTAACATTTAAGTTCAATTAATTCACCATGTCATTCGTTAGCAAAATATTTACTTCCGATTCATTTATCAGAAACAGTAATCATTTTTTAGAAAAAATTAGGGAGCATCGATTTCCTGATCATTATACTTATATTAACTAGCTTTGATGTGGTTAGTCTTTTACAAAAAATGTCCCTGTTGACAAATCATTGAACATTTTACGCAGAAAGATAGAAAACGATCAAACTTTAGTAGAAAGGACAAATTTGAATATACAGGGTGTCCAACTTTAAAATTGTACAAATCCGTAAACTCTTCATTTTCGGAGATAATCGCCTACACTTTTTTTTGTTTGAAAGGCCTCAAAAAACGCTTCTTTTGACCTTCTCGCCATTTTCAAAATGCAAATACAGGGCCGGCTGCGATTTTTCTATATCCCCGATTTTCACCAAAACTATTTAGCGATTTTTTTATTTAAAATCTGACCCCACAGCGTTAATCAGAACGCCCCACAACCCTTATATACCAAATTTGAATAAAAAATATACAGGGAGTTCCATTCTGCAGGGTGTCAAAGTTGAGCAAAATAGGAATTTTAAAGGAATCTGCCAAGTCAAGTGTGCGTGGAATCCCTTCAAAACAGTTGAATGGTCAATAGGACCACTCAAGGTGTTGGGGTGCAAAGGTCCAATAGAAAATATACAGAGTGTTCTTATCTGTATCATCTCAAATTACCGAATTTTTTGAACTTTATACGGGTCAAAAATCGAGTATATCGAAACCTCTCCACACACTATAAACGAACTAAATCTAAAAAATGCAGAAGCCTGCCAGTCAGTATTATCTTAGACAGTGACTTTGTTGAGAAAGGTCCATTAATTTAAATTGTTTTTATTTGCTGGTTGGCATTTTATAAAGAAATTAATTACTTTTGTGTTTATTAATATTTTTTCAATGATTCCAAAGCACTCCCCAACTAGTAGAAAATTTAATAAAAATTCAGAATTTTGAGATGGCTCAGAGAAAAATACCCTGTATATTTTTGTAGTAAATCTTTTCACACCAACATTTTGAGTGGTCCTGTTGACCATTTAACTGTTTTGAAGGGATTCTCTGGCACACTTGATTCGCCAGATGTCTCTAAAATTCCTCTTTTGCTCAACTTTGACACCCTACAGAATGGAACTCCCTATATATTTTTTGTTCAAATTTGGTATATGGGGGTTTTGTGGTGTTCTGATTAACATTGTGGGGTCAGATTTTAAATAAAAAAATCGCTAAATGGGTTTCGTGAAAATCGTGTATAAAAAAAATCTCAGCCGGCCCTGTATCAAAAATGAAGATTTTACGGATTTGTACAGTTTTAAAGTTGGACACCCTGTAGATGCAATATTAGAACTAACAACACTATGTGTTAAAAGCACTTATTTTCAGCAGGAATTTGGAATATGGCTATGGGGTATCCTTTATCATTCATAAGCAATTTATTCATGGAAGATTTTGAACAAAATTAGTTGACTAAATAATATGTCCACCAACCTAAAGTTTGGTGGAGATATTATGTAGATGACATATTTGTTATATGGGAACATGGAGTAGATGATATAAATTTTACCCTAGAATAATAATAATCACCTACCTTCCTTAGATGTTTATATCCTGAAATCAGATAGTATAGAAACTATTTTTATAGTGTCTATAGAAAACCAACACATACTACTAGATATCTCTATTTTAACTCCAATCATCATATTAGTGTTAAAAAAGAAGTAATTAAAAGTTTGTATCCTTGTTACAAAGTTAGAAAAAATTGCATTTATAAAATTCCTTGAATGTGAAAAGTTATATATTGGCGAGACTTGTAAGCCATTTAATGTTCGTTTAAAAGAACATATAAATTATATCAGGCAAATTCAAATTTTTAATTCAAAAATATGTGAACACTTTTTTAGTATCAACATAAGATTTTGTAGGATAGGTCCAAACCAGTTCTCAAAGAATAAGTAGGAAATAGACGAAAAATTAAATAATCAGCATTTATTTATAGCAATTGTGTTATAGCAATTGTGTTGCTGAATGTTCGGTGAAATTCAGTAAAATATTATTGTCAGTTATTCAAAGAGAACTTAGTATAGATAATTAGAACGCAGGGTACAATTTCAGACAGGTGGCTAGGCTATTGTTTCTGTTGTCATGACAGTATAACTTGACATTTATTAATCTGTCATTTCACTTTGACGTGACATGATTTTTGAGAAAGGAGGAAAATTTATTATCCGAAAGCTCAGGAAAATGAAGTTATTTTTTGAGTTAAACCTTAAAAATTTCGTTAATTAAAAATTAAATGGATTTGTTTACGCCACAAATAAATGTCCGCAATTAACTGAAATATTTTCGGATGATTTTACCAAACGTATGAATGCGTAGGTACAAAGAGCGGCAAAAATAAAAATAAAGCGTTAAATCTCCATAAATAACCCGCAAACACGTTACCAAACCAAATACACTTTGCCGTTTGGCTTATCAGCCAGCGCAATTTCTGAAGTGTTTTACAACGTTGTTAGACCTGGGATTTGTACGCATTTTACGAAATTCCCGGTAAATATTTGAACGGTTTTCCAGCCTCTGAATTTTAGCCGCCTCTCAGCTCCCAGTCGTCGCGTCGAACAAAGCAGTCACTCCTTATCTCCGAAGTCGTAAAACAAAAGTGGTAGGTTTGGAAAGTAATAAAAACGAAATTAATTTTAAATTCCTAGACAAACTTTTACTATTTGTCCGGGCCCGTTGAGGACAAAAAATATAACGTCTCCCGGCATAATTTCGTTTAACACTTGTAGATGGAGAAAATCGTAACAAATTTCCAAGCGAAAATGGTCATGTACCGCTCTCAATGTCAAAGACTAACATATGTGTGTATGCCTGCCCAAGTAACATTTAAAGTTGCATAAAACACGTGAAGACGTTGTTGCGACCAATAATACAACTTGTCTATAGACGTATCGTCCTTTTTACAACTCCTTTATGACTGAATATGGACGGTTGGAAACGGGTTTTCATTACTTTTCATACAACTTTTATCTGACTTGATTGGATATGACTTTTATAAGTCCAGTAGATCGTGTAAATTCAAAGATACCTTAGCGTCATAAAGAAGTAGCTCTAAAGTTTTGAAGATCTCTGTTAATACCTTCATACACCAATTGGTCGTAAATATGGAACGTATAGTGTTATATTGTGCAGTGTTTGCTTGTAATACGAAGACATTTCATTCTGTCTCGGCCGTAAGTGGTAAAAACGAAATTATACGTTGGTGATATTATGCAATAAAGCATCTCGGTTTTTGACGATTGTACTCAACGGAATCTATTGCGAATTTTTATTTACTGTGAAAATTATAAATATAGCTCGAAAATTTACAACGCGCCTTTAAAATAATGGAAATTAAAGGAAATGAAAGAAAAAATGTAAAATATGAACGTGCTTTAAATTAAAATTTAAAGTGTTACAGTTGTACAAGATCGTTCGATATGTCGAAAATACATGTTTTCCACTCAAATTTCTATGATTTGTGCCCCCATATTAAATTCGAAGTTTTGCCACTTTCTTAAGACAAACATGGTTGTCCTATTTAACTGAATTTCTGATGGCAAACATGGCCGGCGGTGCTTATATGACTTTGTAGTTGTAAAACTTCAGTCAAACTACTAAGAGGTCATAAATAGTTCTAAAACTGTCAAACGACTATTAAGAGGTTATAAAGCGACTAAAACTAAAATCAAAATTACAGAATAAATATTTATATGCGCATGCGCGTGGAGGGCTGTCTTTAGAAATTTCTGCGGTCCGGGGTATGTGCCTCGTCAAGTTCGTAGTAGTGCTAGTAGTAGTAGTAGTATAAAAAAATAAAGATTTGTATGACAAAACTGATTTAATTCAAAATTTTTGTAACTGCTCGTCTTTAACTTCCTGAGCATTTGTATTTACCCAGTCTTTTGTAAAACTCATAATAATTTTTAACAGATTCTGATATGCTTATACTGTAAATATTTATTACTGCTTTACATTTACTCTATGATATATGGCACATCATAATATGATACATATTATGATACAACAAATTACGTCTCACTTTTACTAATGACCCTTCGAAAGTCGTATTAAGGTATTTTATTAAAATTACCACTTGCTGGGGTCATATTGAGGTTGAAATTAATATTAACGCGCATGTGCACTACTTTCTTACCGTCATATTCTCATTTCTATGTCGTATTAAGATCTTGCTTAAAACTGTTCTACAACATCTATGACTTTCACTTACTGATGTCTTTTAAATCGTCTTTATACGACTATCGCTCCACAAAGTTTTAATGTGGTCAAATTATTTTCTTTACAACCGTCGTACAGCTATATTTCTAAAGTCGTAAAAGTTATTGTATTCTCAACGACGGAGACCTCCTTACAACCTTATAATAACCTTTGAAAGACTATATAATGTTGACGTTAAAGTAACCATGTTATGCCTGTTATAAGACTTTTATAGAACAATTATTTCACGATTCGAATAACATCCTAACAACTACTATAAGACCTATAGTTATTTTGTCTACCCTAAGCGACAATTTTATAACCCTAATGCAACTATTTGGACTTAAGATAAATAATTATAACTTAAAATGTTACTTGGGTGGTTGCATCTACCGCCTTGTTGCACGAGAGGGCTGCAAACCGACTTTTTAATCTCACCATTGAGTAAAGGAACTCCTTTACTCAATGATCTCACTGAACGTTCGATTGGTCGGCCCCAAACCTGTTCTACATCCACGGGCGTAGCCAGGATTTAGTTTTGGGGGGGGGGTTTAGTTTGAGAAGTAAATAAAACAACAAAAATATACTTACATGAAATTTAATATCTATAGTATATTCATCCGAAAAACTACGACATATTTATAAAGTTCTTAACTTTAAATGAAATGGATAAATTAATTTCGTTCCTCTGCGCTAAATCTAAAACCATTAAAGAAGAAATCTTCGGCTTTTTCTTTTAAATATATCCACTACTTCATCTGCATGAATTTCTGTTCCATAGTGAATGTTCATTAGAGCCAAACCATTAAGTCTGTTTTCACTTGTAGTGTTTCGTAAATAGTTTTTCAGTCTCCTTAGGCTCGAGAAAGACCTTTCTGGGGTAGCAGTGGATACAGGAATGGTAGCCAAGATTTGTAGTAATGTGTAAATATTAGGATAAAGGTTTTTATCGCACATATCTAGGCATTCCAAACTAGATTTCGGGGTAGGCAGTCTTCTTATCAGCATGCAAGGTAGCTGAAGCTTTGATAGCTAAATCCAAATTTGTTTTTTTATTAGAAACCCCTTGACCTTGACTACACCACTTTTTTCAGTAGTCCATACCTTTAAGTTTATCACCCTTCCTTTTTTCCCCCTCCATTTTTCGACAGTAATAATGATTCACGTATCTATCCTTAACAAGGTCATCGAATAACAGCGCACTAAAATTACTCACTTACACGGTACACTTAATTCTCTTCACTATTCGTTCACCACTTTTCACTTTTATTCGCTTCGAGTTCGCATGGAACAATACTGCCGTAAGCGCGGTCACGCGCCGCGGCGCCGCTTATATAGCAGCCCAGTAGCCGTCCACGAACTTCCACAAAGTTCCGCTCATTTCGACCTAGGGGCGTGGCGAATAATCGAGAAACAACGCAAAGTGTCCCTACAATACAAAATAGTTCGGCTGCAACTGCGTCTGCCTCTCGTCAAAAGATGGCGCTAGGCGCTACTATTACTACATATATTCAAACGTAATAATAATTTAACTCTTCACTCCTCGTATTTTTTCGGTATAATATTAGGTAATATTTTGCTTATTTCGGTGGGGTGGGGGGGGGTTTGAACCCCCGAAACCCCCCCCCTTGGCTACGCCCGTGTCTACATCCCCAAAACACTGCGCCGTCCTCCCCCCCCTTCGGCCAATTTCATAATTTTGCGCGTTTTCCCTTATCGATCCCCATCAAAAGGATGAATCACCCGATCTCTCGTCAGCGTCCCGTGTATGCAAACTACAAAGGACTCCGTCGATAATCTTTCGTCCTAAATTAAAAACGGCTACAAAAGGGCGCTAAAACCCATTAGAGCCCTGGAAAGGGGCGATATTTCGGGAGAGGGAAAGGGTACGAAATCATATTCCAGTATGTAGCATGTACGCTTACACCCAGATGTGCAGTATGCAAATCATTCGGTCCCCCTTCCAAAGAGTTTCGGTTGTGCAGCTTGTATATGGATCGAGTATGAACGCAGGAAGATACATGGAATCAAAAAGAATGAAATAATCGAGATATTTAATATTTAATTTTAGTAACTTGTTAACGCTTATAAAAACATCAGCTTTCAATGAACATGTCTGTACTGTTTTCTAACCTACTCAAAGATTTAGCAGATGAATTTTAAGTTTGGGTATTCTACTTACAGTTTTATAATTTTTATGATTAAACTTAGAGGCATTTTCCGTCGCATCTTTGTTGGCCTGAGCCCCCCAGGGTCCCGTTTACTTTTGGTTTCCATTGTTTTCTCTGTAGAGCTTCCATCAGTTTCTAGAAATTTGCTAGAACTTTGATTTGTGCTTCTGTCATTGGCCAGGAATATTCTAGAGTAGTCTCCAGGACTCCATTTGAATATATAAGCCCTGGGAATTGGGCCTGAGGGAAGTTGAAGGTTATAACGCGATTTTAGTGAGATTTTTGCAGCTGGTAGAATATTCTTGGTCAGTGACAGTATCTGACAAGTTTATTTGTGAAGGCTAAACAATAAAGGTGGTAACCAAGGCTGCGAGTTTGGACTGTGATTGTTGAGATACAGTACAATATCACAACCTTCTCAAGCTTACAAGCCCTGTGCAAACATGTGGCAACGCCGCAGCGGGACGGTTCAACGGGTCTAGGCAGCATAGAGCAGTCTGCACTTTGGCTTAGTTTAACTTCTTTAATAAATGTTTAACCCTCTTTTTAATTATAATTAGATACATATGTGAACTTTGTTTGAAATTAATTGGGTACCTAAGTAAGTAGGTACGTTTGTTTAACAGACAATAAAAAGCAGTAACAAGTAACAAAATATACACATATACAAGTATATGTATTTATAATTAGTACGATTCCTGGTGTGGATAGGTACATTTTAGACAAATAATATGGTAAATTTGGGCAAATAGAGAGGACTACATTGTGCCATCAGGCAAATCATGATTACCTATCTTCCCTTATGGTTAAATTTCATAAAAATACAAACAAGCGAACAAGGAACAGCATGTTGTGAAGGAGAGTAATCTCTTCTGATTGAAATGGCAGTTAGGGTCAATTTCATAATACATTCAACTAAATTATCTTTTGAGTTTAACATTAGGTAAAGAAACTTTTGCAACAATACTAAACAATGGTTGGATTGTTACAAAGCTCCTTTAGTTTCAAAGGGTACTTTAGTTTGTTGGTTGGGTTATCTGTGGTTTGTTTATGCAATTGGCCCTTAATCATTTTATTCATAGATTTTCATCCTTTGGAAAGCACAAAACGAATACAAGTTGACCGCTTGCCGTCAAGCAAAGAAAACCTACTTAGCTACTTCAAGTTATTATTACGATTTTACTTACAGCCAGGTATATAACGAAGTTCTAGCTTCTCTCGACGGTTCTAGGCATCTTGAGGCTTGAAATTGTAAAGGAACGATTCTTCACTTCGCACTTTTATATAAATATTTCACTTTTGCACAAACAAAACAAATCTATAAAAAAGCTGTCGCCAGCACTTCGGGTTGTCTGTTTCCACCCAGAGACACACTGCCTCCTCGTAGCAATCTGGCGACGATAGCACTACCCGCACTACACAAATTAATTCTGATAAATTTATTATAAAATCAACTGACAGGGAGTGACAGGCCACGCCGCGCAGACCCGCAAGCCATGTTGCCAGCTTTCTCAACTTCAGGGCTTTTCCTAGAGTCGGCTGTGACGATATATTAAAGGAGCCATAGATAGCCAGAAGCATTGTTGAAACCGTCTGCAAAAAAAACATACACCAAATTTCAAACATTAATTTTGGAGCGAAAACAAATGAAAACAGATAAATTGTAATGTCTTACAATTCTTAGGATTCGATACCAAGTTGAGGTACCTATAGGTATTTTAATGTAGTTATTAGTTTTTATATAAAATTTAATGCAAAATATTTGGTGTAGCCTGAAGAAATTTCAGCAATGGTTCTGACAGTGTATGTGTAGCTTTGTCTATGCTGCTAGTTGATGGCTTCTATAACCATAAGTGTCGCTGTGGAAAATAAACCGCGATGTAATTTAAATTTGAATATTCCCGGTAAAAGTGGTTTTGTGGAAACGATAGCCTAAAAACGCGTAGGTAACTATTATTACCGGAGGAATTTCGTTCTCGTTTTTTCGCTCCCAATTTCCTTTTTTGTGAGAAACATTAATGAAGGATGGGAGCCAGCAGCGAGAGAGGCCAGCCACACAATTTCGTCGGTGCTGTAACAAGGCGAGAAATCTCACATTCTCCGCGCCCAATTAACTCGTCTTTGTCTAGCCTGATCGCCTGTACAGTTAGGTCTGTTTGTTTTTGTGTGTTCGCACAAATTCTATTATGTTGTACGTTTCCCGGCCAGAGTGTAGATCCGCAATTATACGAGATGTTTTCGAGAATTAGGAAAGAACAAACGCCAAAGCAGTACCTACACCGTAAGAGCTGCTACCATACTGCCACTGCACTCTTCGATATAGTCCTCCTTACGGCAGAATGCGTGCGACGTAAGGGGGAAGAACTCGCAAATATTATAGAATTAGTCACAGTTCAGGGGCGTAGCTCAATTTTGCGTAACTCACTGACTTAATTTTCATACAATTGTTATTTAATTTATTGTTAATATTATTCTTAACGGTGATGCCTTAGATTATGGAGGATGGTAAACCCTTATAACATTGGCAATTATTTATCGTGCTTGAGAATGCAACGTTCTTCCCTGTTTACTCATTTTGCACACGTTAACTCCCGAACATACGAAACGCCACTGAGATCTCTGAGCCGGCGGAAAAAACTTGCCAGCGGCCTAAAAAATGAGGTCTGTGTGGTAGCCCAAATACGCAATTAACTTTACGTACTATAGAAACAGGCACAAAACGCGTTGGCTAACTGGTTTTGTCAGCCGACTCCTTCGCAGAAGTGCTGTGTTGCCGTATTTCAAAGGCGATGGTAGACGCGACGATGTTGAAAAAAATATAATAGGTGTTTTAGCACACCGCGTTAAAAATAAATGATAAACAAAAATGGGTAAGTGGTCCCGTGATGCGAGCTTTATTTTTTCGGTATAACAGAGTTCATAAATTCGGCTTCAATATGATAAAACTTGTATTCGCCAATAAATAACGACTACTCGTATAGGAAATCTTGCAACGCTGCCCGCATTCTTTAGAAACGTTTTCTTTCGTGCTTTGGACTATACCACGCTCGCCATACTCGTGTCCGTGTTTCCATATACCTTGGTGTAGAATCGGCCAGCTATACACGGTACAATATTGTGGAAACATCTCATCACGGATTCGCAATTTTATTATACGCCAGTTTGCTTATTACCGTATCATAACAGATTTCTTATAGGCGCTAGGGGATGCTAAGTTTTTTTTGAACAATTCCTCTAAACAATACTGACAAGTAGTGCGTTTGTGCATTCTGTGCGCAGTTTTAACTGATGCTCAACGTAATTTTAAACATTACGTTGAGATTTACAAAAGAAGAAAATGATTGACATTGGAAAATCAAAAGACGAGTCTTAAATTAGATCATTGGATTGATTTATCAAATTTTAATCTATAAAAATCAATTTGGCATGTTTGTTGATGATTCTTAATATGGAATATGTAAAAGACACATCACTGGAAAAATTACCAACAGCCCAAATCAAATCTGCAATATATTCTTTTGTAAACAATTTAAAATTTATATTTTTTTATCCAGGAGCTGACATAGCGATTTTTGACTAGACCCTTAGCCCAAAACCTTGCACCCTATAAAAATTGCCACAGCAATTTTTAAAAAGGAAAACACAAGTGATTATTGTATGTAGAAATGTTTATTTATTCGTACATTCTCATTTCTGGAACATATAGTAACTTATTCTCGAGTAGAAAACTTTGTGTTTCCAGTTTTGGAAATTGTTATTTGTTCATGCAGGGTGTCTACTTTTAAGTGTATACAAATCGATAAAAAATGTATTTTGTGAGATATTTTCAAAAACCTTTTTTTGTTCGAAAGGTGTTCAAAAACGCTTCTTTTGACGTTTTTACTTTTGTCAAAATGCAAATCCAGGGACGGCTACGATTTTTTTTATACCCCGATTTTCACAAAAACCATTTAGCGATTTTTTTATTTAAAATCGGACACAACAGCGTTAATCAGGACACCCCAAAACCCCCATATACTAAATTTGAACCAAAAATGTAGAGGGTGTTCGGTTCTACACCGTGTTATAGTTGAGCAAAATAATGACTTCAAAGGCACCTGGCGAGTCAAGCGTGCCATGGAATTATTTCAAAACAGTGGAAGAATTAACAGGACCACCCAAAGTGTTGATGGAAGAAATTGCAAGAAGAAATATACAGGATGTTTTTCTCTACAGCGTCTCAAATTTCCGATTTTTTTCGAATTTTATGCTGGTCAAGTTTGCCTTGGATTATTGAAACAATGTTACTAACTGTAAAATAAATCAAATAAAAAAAAATATAAAGAGTCATTCAGTCATTTCCCTTGTGTTTACGAACAATATTCTAGTTTTTGTTAGGTGATAATTTTAAAAAATATGTCCAGACTGTGTCAAATGCTTAATAAAAATATTCGCAAAAATCAGATCTGCCATGGAAATTAAAAAAACAAGTCAATACAATAAATTTGACAGTTCTGTTAATCTTAATTTTTGGCCAATTTGACCAGCATAAAATTCGAAAAAAATCCCTCTTTCTTCTCCCTATCTTTCTCTCTTTTTTTTTCTAAAAATACTGTTTCTCCTCTTCCCCCGAAATGACAGACGGCATAAATTCTCTATAGAGTCGTTTCTTAACTATACATCTTTGAACTTATTTTGAATACCTAATGGAATTTAATTTGACATGATAAACTTGTAAAGATCGTAATAGTAGAGTTATTTGGTCGTGTTCAGCACTTTCGACAAGAAGAAGACATGGCTCAGAATCGTTGTGTGACAAATCTATAAATGTTTTGATGCTTTTGAAGACAGTACTCCGAGGTCTACCATAATCAGTGCCAAATGTGACCAATAGCTGTATATATAGGCAATGGCTGACAGAGGTGTCAGGTATTAGAAATATTTAACTCATTGACATGAAATTTGTACACCATTAAGTATAAGGTTTATTGTTATAGACTTTAGAGATCATTTTTGCATGATTTGTGATTTTCCCAGTGACTGACGCCTATGTCAGGCATTGGCTTAGCATAAACATAACATAATTAGCCAATAGCCGACACCCCAACCAAAATCTTCAAAGACTTGAAATAGTTCTAAATTATTATCTCACCTTCTTGCTTAGAAGTATAAGCCACAAAAATTATAAGACAGTTGAAAAATCAACCCAAAAATAAAACGTAATTACACACATAAATACACAGTTTCGCTAAGAAACCACAATGAATATAACCTCTATAAATATACAAGTCGGTAAAAATAGAGAAACCAAGATAACTAACTTAGGAATATACATAACTCATAACTGTGACTTCTATCAAGATAAACATTTCAATAGAATGGATTAATATCTGCTTATTAGCTTATTTTTCAATTAAAAAAAAACTTGTGTCAGGTTTAGGCAATGTGTAAGGAACTGATACGTTTACATTATAAATATTTAATTAAACTGTTTTAACAAACAAGGAAAACTTGAAATTATTTTACCAAGTTCTATTCACGTGGTGAAGAAGTAAAAACATTGTAATGTAATTGGTTATTTTCTTATTTTATTTATTTACTACAGTATCTACTTTATAACGTTCAATTAGTTGGTTAAATTAAAAATTCAAATAATAGTAAATTTGTTTATGTCTGTCCTAAAAATTACGCTGTTAGTGTGTTTTGTTATTTACTATTTAAATAACTCGAAAAAAATTAAATGCAAAAGTTTCCATTAATATTAAAAAGACTGGTCATTATAAAATAAACATAATTTCACTTCTTAGTTTGCATTGCGACAAATCCTTTCTCACAATAGAAGTAAAAAGTGTTTTTTTCGAAATCGGCAGTGAAGTGTCTCAAAATCGTCATTCAAAGCTCAGAAATCGGCACTGAAGTAGCCCATTATTGTACGATTTTTTCAAGAGGTAAACATCAAACTTTAGACACGGAGCCATCGCCCGTCAAAGGTGACCAAACATTCAAAACCCGGCCAATAAAGGCGCATCATTTTAAAGCCCTTTTTATTGTGAATACAGCGATGTATCGTTTTTGGAAATCTGTTGAGATTTGACAGAATTATTGGCTAAAAACGGAAAGTTGACAATCCACTGTAGGTACTCGTAGTAATTTCTACACAAATGCCCGCCACTATTAAGTTTTTTATCTACTACACACGACCAAATTACATAGTTTTTATTGACGTGTCGATCAGTTTACAAAAAAGTCACAAATGAAAAAGCTGAAGCAAAATAAAAAAAGTTCATACGAATTCAAACCTTATATCTTTTTAAAATATGTTAACAAAAAGTCACTGTCACAAAAAGGTCTCCGTTTTTTGCTTGTAACTACGAAATCATTAGTTTCAGCTTGCTATTGAAAGTGTAAACGTGTTTTTGAAATGGTTTATTCTATCATGGAAAGGTTAGAAATTGTTGCAACTCGTGCTGTAGCTTTAGCGCAATCATGATTTCGATAACAAATTGCAACTTCCGCCATAGAATAAACAAACCATTTCCAAAACACGTTTCCACTTTCAATAGCAGGCTGAAAGTAACGATTTCGTGGTTAGAAGCAAAAAAAACGGGAACTTTTTGTGACAGTGACTTTTTGTTACATATTTTAAAAAGATATACGGTTTGAATTCGTATGAACTTTTTTTGTTTTGCTTCAGCTTTTTCATTTGTGACTTTTTTGTAAACTGATCGACACGTCAATAAAAACTATGTAATTTGGTCGTGTGTAGTAGATAAAAAACTTAATAGTGGCGGGCATTTGTGTATAAATTACTACGCGTACAGTGGATTGTCAACTTTCCGTTTTGAGCCAATAATTCTGTCAAATCTCAACAGAATTCTAAAAACGATACATCACTGTATTCGCAATAAAAAGGGCTTTAAAATGATGCGCCACAAGGGGGGGGGTAGTTCCATTTGAACAGGGACCCTTTAAAGTAAGGGGACCCAGCATTATACTTTCCAAAGTGAGGCCGTTTCTTTCCCCATTCTAATGGTCTCAATGATGCCAAGTATGCCATTTTATTGGAGAATTTATGAATATAACAGGTAGGTACTTTGATTGTTAGAAAAAATTAATAATGGTTTCAATGATTTCTAAAAATTAGACTTGACAATGTTGTGTATACAAGTGCAGAATGTGGCAACTGTCAAATGAAAGAAATTTATTTTATAGTTTCAATTGATTTCCAGCAATTATTCCCACAAATTTAAATAATAAGTATGGTAAGTATAGTGCCGATATTTTGCTTATTTAAGAATTTGTCGCTATTGCACCTTGTTACCAGGTTCCTCAATCCATTTGTAATATGTATACTTGAACTTTCTTCCCTTGTTGAATGTATCTACCCAAAGAACTTTCACAGATTTCGGGATGGACTAATAAGATTAGGTCTTGTACTTAGTTCTAATCATGTAGTTTTTCTCGGAGCTCATTTTTGTAATTTTATTTCTCTTCCAAGGTACCTCACAAACGTAAAATAAACTTATAGTTGTAGATAAAAACTGTTTAAAAAAAGACCTGATTGAAGCTACAGGGCTTAATAATTTAAAATTTAGGAAATACCATTTTTGTTTTGAACTACTTACTTATAGGTAATGCCCACGTAATGGGAATTGTAGGATTATTAAAGGTGAGACATGAAAAATCTGGTTGCAATTATTGGGACTACTACAGGCAGCCGCATTACCTTTAATTGACTATCTGGAAGTTAGAAAACTTAAAAATTGTGAACTATTATGGGAAATATTTTGCCTCCTTTGGAATCTATGGCACTGGCATGTCACATAAAACCTGATGGAAGTTGGACACTGACATATAACATAACCTTGTACCAGCCCACTTATGTGGTCTCCTTGGAGATATACAGAAAACAAGGCTTCACTTTTCCTATGTGATAGACTATGACATGCTGGGTCCCCTTATTTTAAAGAGTCCCTGCATTTGAAATTTTAAGGTTGGGGTTGCTAGGGATTAGGGGGATGAACATATCGGGTTGGCTTGACTGTCAAAAAAGCTCCCCCCAAAAACAAGAATTGACGGGTCTCGGCGAATTTTCAAATATTGTTCGGTTTTCGAATTTTTGGGGGGTCAAGTTTTCGTTGGGATACCCTGTATAAAGTATACACAGAGTATTCTTTGTAATAATATGTTTTAACTGTTTCCTAGAAATAGAAACTATATGATAATTATTCCGTGTATTCTCGGAAATGCCCTCGAAGTGACGGAAATTTAAATTTCTATTTTCATTTCGCAAAATCCAAGTGAAAAATCAAAAAAAAGTGTAGCGGCCCATTCTGTCGAAACTCTGCCAACCTCGGGCGTCCCGCCACCCTTAGGATTTACAACCGCGCCTAGGCGTACATAAAATTTTATCGCCAGGCCGGCCGGGCTCGAAAAAACCGGCACCTATTTTATTGAAAATATGATTTAGCCGAGCGCATTGGTTTTATTGCGGCGCGTACGCCTTATATGTTTTAATTCCGCAAGAAATATACGGCCGCCGCTTTTTGCCGTACGCGCGGCTACATTGTTTCGCGTTTTTAACGGCGGAAAAATTCGAGCCCGTTAAAACGGCCGCCGCCGTCCCTCTCTCCTATCTGGCCGGCGGCTGGGCACCCCGGCGTGTAAATCTCAGATTTAATGGCGCGGCAGTAAAACCGAGCGGTTGATTTTCGAGAGCGGCCGTGCGAAGGAGGCCCACGCGAAAAGTTTTAAGTCCGGTCCTGGGCGGTGAAGCGCGCGCCGGGAGACGGCTCGGTCGCTTCCAGTCGGACGCTGCGCACGCCTCAATACCAAAGTCTATACAGGGTGTCCCACCAAGGACTCCCGTCGCCGATATCTCCGGAACAAAAAGGGATATTTTAATTCTGCAAACGCCGTTCGCTAGGACGTGAAGAGGGCTTTATTCGAAACTGATAAGCGTTCATTTTGATAATGGCGTATAGATGGCGCTGCGGTGCAAAGAAACTTTTCGATCCTAGGAACATAGGAGCCTAGCGCATTTGAAAGACTGATTAATTTGGAGAAACTTTTGTTCTATGGACTATTTTCCTACTGTCACTAGTTTCTGAGATAACCGCTCTACAATGTCATTTATAAAAAATGAGCTAACTCGCTTAAAATTAACTTTGGAGGAAAAATTTGTTAAAAATATCTTTGTAGTTCACTAAGGACGAAGAAAATAGCTACACGTGTCAAATTATTACACATCCGGTTTCACCGAAAGTACCGGAAGTGACCCCTTTTCAGATTAAAATGAACATACTGTATAATTTATCCCCCAAAAGTAATAAAGGTAATTTCCAGTGTCATATAATAACAATAACACCATGTATATACCTACATACATCTAGACAACGACAATTTGGCTGAATTTATTTTTATTAACCGAAGGTGGCTCTGTCTCTTTAATACGCAGTCAACGGTATTATTTTATGTAGAATGCGGTAAAAACAGTGCTGTAGCCGCTGCCCGCTGCTCGTATTTAGGTAAGGAAATAATTTTGAACATATTTATTGTAAACATACATGGTTAATTTCTATAAAATAAAAATAAATTCAGCCAAATTGTCGTTGTCTACATGTACCTACAAGGTGTTATTGTTATTAGGTATATTTTTTCCAATTTTGAGGGAAAATTGTACAGTATGTTCATTTTGAACTGAAAAATGCGTCACTTCCTGTACTTCCGGTCAAACCGGATGTGTAATAATCTGACATGTGCCGCTGTTTTCTTCATTTTAGTGCACTATAAAGATATTTTTAATAATTTTTTCCTCTAAAGTTAATTTTAAGCGAGTTGAAGCGAGTTAGCTCATTTTTTGTAAATCACATTGTAGAGCGGTTATCTCAGAAACTAGTAACAATAGGAAAATGGTCCATAGAACAAAAGTTTCTCCAAATTACCCAGTCTTTCAAATGCGCTACGCTCCAATGTTCCTAGGATCGAAAAGTTTCTTTGCACCGCAGCGCCATCTATACGCCATTATCAAAATGAACGCTTATCAGTTTCAAATAAAGCCCTCTTCACGTCCTAGCGAACGGCGTTTGCAGAATTAAAATATCTCTTTTTGTTCCGGAAATATCGACGACGGGAGTCCTGTATAGAGAATACTATAAGTCGGATCACTCCTTTGATGTCGTCGAAAAGCCGCCGATTTTTTGCGACCGGTCGTAAATTAATGTCAGGTCGCCACACCGTTATTTACGAGGGTGGACTATCCACAACACCGTAAAGCTGGTTGCACCAGGTTATACGGGGGCACCTCTATATTGACTTTCCATTATGCTCAATAGGAGTAATATGTATAGCGGAAAATAAGGAGCATACTATGTATAATAAAAATGCGGGTACTTTACTTGTTCCGTTTAAATAACTAAACATATGGTAAATAAAAAAATATATAAAGTGTGTACCTAGGAGCAAACAAAATTATTTACATAGTCTACAAGTTTTGCAAAATTGTAAGTTTTGGATTTGATTCATTTTGTCTTTGGGTTTTTAATTCCCTATTCGCAAATTTTAAGTGTGTAGTAAATACGAACTCGCGTATATATAATGAAACCAAATAGTCGTGGGGAAAATTTGCACACGGATATATATATTTTACTGATCGGAATTACTTTAGTAGGCAAGAACCTAAGCCATCCTGATGCGATAAGTCATTAAATTTTGATAAGAAAATATCTTCTAAATTGATTATATATTCACTAAATTCTCGTGGAGGTACTGTCACACTGCCAAATGGCCCTGAACTGCCGTCATAGGCTTTTAGTTCACAAAATATTGTTGACTTGTCTCTGCCTGCCAGATTACGCATAGGAATATGCCTCTAACCATAAGCTTCTTGTAATAATCTTAATGGGACAGAAGTTGTTAATAAACTTTTTCCGGACGAAGTGAATTATTGTGATCAAAATGTGCCTTACAAATTTTTATACGAACACACCGTTGTAACATGTTGGCTTTATATTATTCAACATATGCAATGTATATGTCATATAATATTATCAATCAAAATAAAATAAATAATGAACGCTCATGGAAACCAGCACAGCTTTGAATATCAATCTATTTTTCATGGAGGCTGCACAACAGGCAGCAGTTTGGAGTTTCTGTTGGGAAGCGCCGTGCCTCGTCATACTTGACCTAGGTAGAGAGATCGCCAAAGTCAAGCAACGCCGCGCGCAGTCGGGTGATCCCTTATGATTATTATTTTTGTCTAATAAAACACTTTTTTCCGATCTCAAAAAAATATATAATATGTACCTCGGCACTGAAGTTCTTTTTATGATTCATTTAGTTTATTTGCCTCGGCAACTAAATTCCACATTAGTCATAAAAAGTTGAACTTCAGTGCCTTGGTACATAAATAACTATTATTGTCTCTGAATTTTTTTTGCTGTAACTACTGGAAATAGAAAATAAAAAACCTTATGATGCTTTATTTTTGTTCCATTTGTTTGCGCAAGCTTGCAATCAATTAAATTTATCAAATTGTTGTAAATGTTACAATAATAATAATAATTAATTTTTATCTATTATAAAATGTTACGTTATTGCTAATGTTTTTTATGCTTATCATGTTTTGTTTTGAATAGTAATTTATAAGGCACATTCCAGCTTAGTAAATTTAAAACTAGCATCTATCACTCTCGCAATACTCTAAACTAGGAATAGGTATCCCAGAATCAACCACATACTTACCATATGCTTGTGCGAGGAGGGGGGAGGGGGGCAATTACTATTATTTCGCCTTCATTTCAACTAGGATAGCATTTATGCTCAAGTGACACGGAAAACAATTGTCTTCGCTTTATCTACTCCGACCTTCATGATCTGAGGACCTCGTATCTGTTGAATGCGCTTCGGTCCCGGCAAGCCCACTAAATCATTTCTGGGTCGTTTTTGCATTAAAAATTTCGGCGTTTCGGGCCGGTGTCTGCGCGGCTTTTTTTATTCAAATCCCCCGGACCGGGGATTTTGCGCGTAAAATCTGGAATTTATCGCGGTTTTCGGCTAATTAACGGGCGAAATTTTCGCGATCGTGCCCTCCTGTCCACCGCTATTTATGCAGCCAGATTTTTGGAAGGTCGCGCGTAGAACTGGATGAAGCTTTCTTTGTTTTTTTTTGGGCAAGATTAGTTTCGTTTTCGTTCGCAACGTTTGTTGGAAGCGACACTGTTTAGTTGTTCGACTGAAATTAATATTTACTAAGCTACCGGAGCATGCGTGGTTATATCGACAAACTATTAGTGAGTAGCGGTGAGATGTAACAGACTACTAGAGGGGGGGGGGGGGTTAGAAGGTCTGGGTGCTTTTTGTTTTTCTATCCACAATATTTTACATAATCATGTGATTTTTTTTTATATTTTTGTGTGGAATAGAGGGCGACGGATTTGATAAGAATTCTTATGGAATTGTGACTTGACACTAGTTGTCATACTATTGTTACTGAAAAGAACGTTTCAAGATACACCTACCGAGAACAGCAAATAAAAATATACGAAGTAAAAACACCATAGTTAACGTTTCTGAACAGTTATTTTATCATGATATGATGAGTGAGAAGCGGTAAGATGTAACAGACTACTAGAGGGGGATTAGAAGGTATAGAGTGCTCTTTGTTCTTCTACCCACAATATTCTACATAATGAGGTGATTTTTTTTGTTTTTTTTTGTGTGATGTAGATGGCGACGGATTTTATAAGAATTCTTATGAAATTCTGGCTTGACAACAGTTGATATATTATTGTTGTTGAAAACAACGTTTCAGGATACACCTACCGTAAACAGCAAATAAAAATATACGAAATAAAAACACCATACTTAACGTTTCTGAATAGTTGTTTTTTTTTTTCATGAGATGATGAGTGACTATCGGTGAGATGTAACAGACTACTATAGGGGGGGTTAGAAGGTATAGGGTGTTCTTTGTTTTTCTACACACAATATTTTTTTGTACTATTGTTGCTGAAAACAAAGTTTCAGGATACATCTACTGTGCACAGTAAATAAAAATATGCGAAGTAAAAACACCATAACTTTTCTGAACAGTTGTTTTATCATTTTATGTGAAGACAACTATGTAATCGAGGTGAATGCAGTTTTATGGTATTCCACGGTGTTCGAGACCAGCGACTTTTAATATTGGGTGTCCGGAAAGAGCTAAAGAGGTAATGAATAACAACAATATTATTAAACCTTTGATATTTTTTATAAACAATCACTAGTTAAATAATTAATATGTTAACCTAACTTTAGATTTTAAATTTCTATTTAATGTTTACATTTCAATTTAAAAATGGTTATGTTTTTCTTCAAATTTTTGTTTATTTGCAATTGGCCAAAGGCGAGGTTGCCATGATTGCAACATACTTACGATGTAAACAATACTAGTGAAAACATAAGAAATTCAATAACATTCATTTAATCAACTATCTTTCACATAACGACTATTTACCCTTCTTATTGAATAGTTTTGCTTTATTTCTCTGAGATTTTTGCCCAATCCGACAACGATGCTTTGAAGATGATGTCTGTGTTGTATTTTGATAGCGTTATTTAAGGTAGTGTTTTGAGTGTATAGTGGTTTTTTCGACTTTGTTTTATTTTGTTCTTTTTGGGAAAAAGTACATAGTCGTAGATTTGGGACTTGGGGTTTAGAAATTCGTATTTTTCGGTGGATATTTAAGCATTAATAATTTATTACGAGAAAAACATGAATTCATGAATGATACAGTTGTCACACCACACAAAACTTATATAGATGCCATTTCTATGTTTTTTATTTTTCTGCGAATATGACCTAGGACCATTTCCACAAAATATGAAATATAGGTATAACTTATTGCCAACTTAAGTTCTCAATATGAAAATCATCATTGAGTGTCGATAAAAAAAAACAACGGACCGTCTGGACTCAACCCAAGCCGATCCCAGTCGAAATCGCGGCGGCCGCGGCCGAAACAAAAAAAAAACAAAAGAAAAACCGCAGCCACCTACGTCTCAATCGGGCGCGGTTTCGACGTTTTCGGGGCGATCGGGAGGTAAACGACTGGCAGCAGATAAAGCCGTACCTACTCCACGAAAAAATGCATTAAGCTCTTGCTTTTATTGCCGCCTATAAAAGAAGTTATAAAATACCTTTTAAGAGCGGCCAACGGACCTCGGGCGTCCGGCCGCGGAATACAAAATAAGCGTGTTTCGGCGTTAAAACCGATGCGAAGAAATTCGGCCGGACTTTTTTTCCGCGCGGAATTCGACCGGACCACGGTTCTACATTATGGGGTGTGGATCGCCAATTACACGGGGCAAATCTTTCAAAAATTGTGTGAGATATTTTTTTACTCTCAAACAGATGGTAACTAATCGTTTTTCCCTAATTCCTCGCAAAATCAGGCGAATAATTGGCTCCTTAAAGATTTATGTGCATAAAAAATCGTGGGGCTGCAGAAGAAATATATTCACAGGTAGAAGACCATAAAACTGTAAACGTTCGTGTTATGCGCTTATGTTATTTCCATTTCAATTCCCATAAAACATCAAAACGTTTAAAATTATTCCTGCTTCTTCTTTTTTGTATGCTAACAACAAGCATGCTGTGGGAATTTTTTTATTTATTCGATTTAATGTTATACAAACTTCCCAAAAATAAGACTATTTTTTAAATGTTTCTATTAACAAATTGATAATAAAACTCGACGTTTTCTTCCATTTTTCCTGATTTGGAACTTGAGTTATATTTTTTATAGTTCTCAAAATTTTAATGTTCCACTCTGACAAATAATAAACTAAAGTCTGCATTGTAATCAGACAACATAAAAAATGCATACTCAAAACAAAACCAACAAATTTGACACTTAAAAAATAAGCCTGCATCATATTGACGCGCGAGGCCGAAGGCCGAGTGCGGCAATAAACCAGAGGTTACATTTCCTATGACACAAAGCCAACACTTTACCCTTCCCATCGTTCTTAAAACTATACTAATTCACTCATTACTAACTTAACTATATGTCCTTTGTCCAATAACTCCAAAATCTCATCAAAAAACATGAATAACGCAAAAGTAAATACTCGAAACACATCAACACAAAGCCGCGAAATCTCAACGAACTCTGAATCAGCTGTTGGGGCATAATAAAGCAAATGCGATCACAAAGAGCTCGTGCAACGTTGCCACGTTAGCCAGAATAAGCAATTCATTACGGATATTATTTATACACCAAGTAGGATCAGTAAATTCACAAAAACAGTAAAATATATTGTTAAATGATAACTGTCAAAATTTTTACTATATTGTAGAATCTAGATATCAACTAATTGTTCCTAACTGATGTTTTTTAAAGTTGGTTATACATTTATTTCGTAAGTACAAGATACATTTATGAAGAAGTTTGGCAATGGTGCAATCATTGCATTGTTTTGTTTTAGATTTCTATTACTAGCTCAGACAAATAATGTTACTAAACATTTTTTGATCTTGGAAGGGTCTGTATTTTATTAAATTATTTTAAAAAACATAAGTTTGGTTTGACAGCGCATTTCTGAACACCCTGCATAAAACTAAATAAACGCTGAAGAAAGCTTGCTTTAGCTTCTACAACTTTTATCTGAAACTTTTTTCCTAACCTCAAAAATATAGAAACTAAGGGGGGGGGTGTAAAAATTCACGTGATGACGACATGGTATATACTATGGTACCAAAAATCGGGGTCAAATCGCACAATTAATAAACTTTCTACAGGGTGGCCCGAAAACAAATAGGGCACACTATAAGTTTCTATAGCCGGAAATAAAAAATCCTTGTTGGTGGGGAATGGTTCAATATCAACCGGTTGCGCACCAGATTCGATATCAATTGACTAATGAGTTTCTGAGAACGCCTACCCTCGTAAATACTGCGGCAACAAACGCACAGACCGATTGCGAGATACCAGAGCCGGCTTTGAGGAAAAATAGCGAATTCCTAACGACAGCGCAGCCATTATTTTCTCGCCAAGGTAATAGGGGGATATGTAAATCCGTATTGTTGCTGAGCGTACCCACTCGAAAAATTTAAATAAAATGAAAATTTATAATCGGGGGGATTGGCAGCTCGAGTATCTCCCGTTATGAAATATCTTCGGGTAATTGTTGAGAGCAGACGATTAATTCAATTGTATGCATTTGCTTAAGTCCATGTACATGGTATATACCAGGTATTCAACTCATAAAGAGCAAAAACTTTTTTCAAATATATTTCTTCGAAAACTATTTTTTTTTAGTTTGTCTTCTGTCTCTTAGTATGTTTTTGTATGCAGAAAAACTAGGATTATTTAATTTATAGAGAAGAATATAACCATATACCCACACAAATCAGATTTAAATTCTATTCAACTTTTTCTTATAAACTTTTTTTGTGTCTCCAATACCTAATGATTGCAATTGATAAGTATTAGAGACAACAAATTTATGAGAAAAAGTTGACCGGAATTTTATCCTCGAAAACTTTTATAAGGTCATTTTTTGTAAAAAAAATGTTGAAAGGAAACAAAAAAATGTGTTTGCCGAAACCAAAAATATTCACAAATAAAAAAGTTTGTTTATCAGGCACCCACAAAATACGGATGTTCTGTAATCGAGGCACTTGATAAGTGTTTTCTCGAAACGGTCTGTTTTCATAAAGGATATGCGATGCTTATATTTATGTTTTATCGAAATTTTTAAAGGAAATGATTTAAAACTATGTGGGTTTTATATGTAGTAACCACAATCTGTGAAATGTAGTAGACTAGAGCCACTGTGAATTGTCGAATCTGGGAAACATTGATAAACTGAATTCCTTGCTTTATATTTTTTACAAGCTTTTGTTAGTATGTATGTATATGGGTCGAACCTTGCAAGCTGAATTAGAACCACTTCCTGACATCCGATTGAGCTGAAATTTTGCATACACCTTTAGTTCTGGTTACAATACAATATGCAATACTCAATATTGTAATACTTTCAAAATGGACGCCGCTCTAAGATGGCGGATGATGTATTTTTTGTCAACCCCCTTAATATGGGCATCAAATGAAAGATCTTGAAAAGTAAAAAACAATAAAATTAGTGACATCACACTAAATTCAATATGGCCGCCGCTTCAAGATGGCGGATTAATTACCTATTTCATACCCAACATGGGCATCAAATGAAAGGTCTCGACTTGCAAATTTGACCTCCAATTTTCGGTTTCGATAATATTTGACTTTGAAGGCCATTGCGCCAAAACACTCAAAATACGCACAAATTTTACGACATACGAATTTATACGTAGGTATATTTAACGGTAGGTTAAATTTACAAAATACGTCTTGAACTTTAATAAAGGGGCAGTTTTTTTTTCATAAACGGCAGAAAATGAGTGAAATAGGCAAAAATGCCAGAAAATGGATAAAAAAGCAAAAAAAACACCGCACGTGTAACACCCCTGACCCACAATAATGGGGTCATTTCATAAAAAATTGTTTTGTTTTCTTTGCGTTTACTTTATGTATTATGTCTTCAAAGTCCCAAAAAGTCCACCCGTTTGTTTTTACTATCTTTAACTAGGCCAAAAATTAGAATTGAAATTTGAAAATCGGGGTCCTGCTGACGTCAGCTGGACCCTTTACCAATCAGTTATTATTTATTATTATTTTATTATTATTATTTATTATATATTATTATTTTATTATTATATTATTAGTATTATTAATAAAAGGTATACAACTGGGGTGTATTAATTATATGGCACACCATTATAACCAGATTGTAGTTTTATGATGTAATTTAAATAGGACATTTTAAAGTAATAAACCCTCCCAGGTAGACGACAAAATAGCCGGCAACATCGCACCACTGTCATTTTGATAGTTTACGTCTTACGTCGTCGGAGTTAACCTCATCGATAGTTGGTGATTTTTTCTTTGTGTTGAGAGTTTTTTTAATTTTTCATTAACTAAACAATGCTTTAACAAAGCCGTCTTCCATGCTGAACACTATTATATTAAGCAGTAACTCACAACAAAACGTAAACGATGGCTAGCCAAACGAATAACGAATAACCAACAAAAACAAACCAACGCAATAAATAGGTCACAGCTGTGATTTGACAGAAAGGTGGGCGGGCTGTTTGAATTTGAACCTGACCGTTTTGCGGCGTTGCCGGACCTACAAAAAGTACCTATACTCACTCCGTGGACATTTTTATTTTTTTTTCGGCCAAACGGGACTTCAAAAAAATTTGAAAAAAAATCCGTAAGTATATTTTAGTCAAAGCTATCATCTGAGCTTTTCAGAAAAAAAAAACGTGAAATGTGCCCATTAAAACAAACCGAGTTCCGTGTTGTCCGAAATCCATCCCGTCCGGCCAAACTACATCGATAGACTCGGAGCGGCCTGAGGCGATATTTATAGCGTAGCAGGCGTCGCCTGTCAAATAACGTCGCATCGGACAAACGAGGGCCGTTTGTCTGGTCGCGGTAGGCGCTGGAAGGCGACGCGCGCCTATAATGAAAGTAGGCCGGGGAAACAAAAGAACTGACGGAAGACGCGCGCGGCGGCACGACACTTGTCAGTTTTTTCTTGCTATCCCGGATTACTTGGATCGGTAAAGACTGAGTAGATTCAATGTTGATTCTCTATATACAGGGTGTAGCTTTGATAGGTACAGAAATTTTAACCACGTAATCGGGGACGACCATAAAGCCCGAAAATGCAAAAAAATTGTTTACTCGATGTGTAGAAAGTGGGACAAATCAATCAAGCGGGGAGGTCTTACCTCTCCCTAGACGATGAACTAAAGTGACTCTTAATCCCTGGAGTGAGTAATCTTCGCTCTCGGGATTAAAAGACGCGCTTTAGTCCCTTGGTACATAATATACTTTTAAGGAGCATTTTTTGCTTGACCTTGATTGGACCTATTTTCTATAATATAATACTTGTATTGTTTATAATCGGGGGACCTGGCATTATTGTCCGACGTATAAATAATATTAAATAAGTACCAGGAATTGCGAAACGCTAAACAATTTTTCAAGCAATTAAACTTTCTGCGAACGTACGTAGTTTGGAATTTTGTCGAAACTGCAACTTTCTTCTAGAGGTTCAATTGTTTGCAGGCACCTAGTCAGCATACCTGATAAACTTTTGGAATGATATCACTAGTCGTTATTACGAATTAAACTGTTACCAATTACGCGAATTTCGCAATGCATGATAGACGCCAACCGTTGTCATGTCTTCCTTGTGGAAGCGAGTATTACAGGTTGTATCAGTTGTAAGGAACTTTTTAAGGATTGCTTTCGAACTTTGTCATAGAAGCCATAAGCAATCGTTGATATTCGGAAACAATTTTTTATTATACTTCTTTGAAAACACCTTATTTTCATCTGTTTTAGCAATAATAAAAGATGGGGTTTTTCGGGCTAGCGCACGGAAACAGCGCATGGAAAAACTTTCCGTGCGCTGAATAAAAATACCGAATATGTGGCTTTAAAATAGAAATATACAGCAAAGTAAACTAAATTTAAGAAACTCTATATGCTCTCTGACATTTAACATGTACCTATTTTGTATTTTAATTCGTAAGTGTTTCAATATTTAGATACATTTCTGTAATATTTTTGACGTTTTATTCACCTTATCTGACAATAACTAATTTACAACAAAGCTCCTTTGAGATAATTTGAGAGTAACCATGGAAACGCATCATACATACCAAAGACTCTATTGCCTGCTTTGTTTATTTTTTGTCAATTAAATTTATTATAATATGCCGATAAAATGTTTTAAGTTTCCTTTTTCAAAGAAGTATAATAAAAAATATCGTTCATTACACGTCCAGAAATAGATTTTTCCGTGCTTCGGCTGCGCCTCACACGGGAATTTGTCACGCGCGCACGGAAAAATCTTTATTTCCAGACTCGTAATGAAATATACTATTCCATAGCCCAGTGACCGGCCGCCTCGATCAACAATATAATATCTGAAATCAGCTTTCGCCCGACAATTTTTCACATATGTAGGTTAAGCCTTAGAGCAACTACGTAAAAAATGATTTATTGTTGTCAACGGCTTGATATTTATCAATTAAATATTTATTATACCGAACACACACGCCCACGTCCCCTCGACATATCGAATTTTTTTGTACGCAATCGTTTTTTATTCCGCATTTACATATTCGCCGTCCAGAAGATGAATGCTCGATTGTCTGTAAAAATTTCTAAAACTGTAAAACGGGACTTTCTTCGCAAAACAAACAGCCTATCCTACGTGCATTACTATAAAATTGATTTATGCAGAAGGCAGAAGTGAACGGAAACGGCCAAAAAACACATACCTAATGCTCACACTGAAACGTTCTCGGAATTTCACAGGAAAACAAACAAACCAAGTTAATATGTTATTATTTTCGGGAATATCTTTCTGTGCATATTGATTATTTCAATGTATAGTACAACATTTTAACTACATATCTAACGTACCTAACTCTGTTAGATAACGTTAGATAGGTATGTCTAAACTGACATATTATGTAGGTCTTTGAATAAAGAACAACAGGAATAGGAGCAAATGCTGACCGGGACAATCTCTGCATAAGGCAGGATGCCGTTTGGGTTTTTACAGTGGCACGCACCTTTAAGTTGTTTCGACAAAAATTATATGGCACGTTTATGTCTTTAAGTTTAGGAATCCTTGATAATACCTACAGCAATTCTAATTTTAAATTATGAAGAAGTAGGTACTTACACAAATATAGACTAACTTAAAGGTTGCATTGTAATCAGCCAACCTAAAAAATGCCTACTCAAAACAAAAACAACAAATTTGACACTTAAGCCTGCATCATATTGACGCGCGAGGCCGAAGGCCGAGTGCGGCAATAATTCAAGGGGACGACGCACGAAAAGTTACGACGCACCAGAAGTTACGTTCCCTATGCCACAAATCGAACACTTTACCCTTTCCATCGTTCTTAAAACTACACTAATTCACTAATTACTAACTTAAACTATATGTTTTTTGTACAATAATGCCAAAGATCTCCTCCAAAAAATCAAAATAAGGCAAAAGTAAACACTCGAAACACATCAAAACAAACTGGCGAAATGTCAACGAATTCTGGATCAGCTGTTAGAGCATAATAAATCAAATGCACGTCGATCACAAAGAGCTCGTGCAACGTTGCCACGTTAGCCAGAATAAGCAATTTATTAAGGATATTATTTATAGTCCAAGTAAGATCAGTAAATTCACAAAATCAGTAAAATTTATTGTTAAATGATAACTATCCAAATTTTTACTAAACGTAGATTGTAGACATCAACTAATTGTTCCAAATTGATGTTCTTTAACGTTGGTTATACATTTATTTCGTAAGTACAAGATAAATTTATGAAGAAGTTTGGCAATGGTGCAATCATTGCATTGTTTTGTTTTAGATTTCTGTTACTAACTCAAATAATGTTACTAAACATTTTTATCTTTTTTGTATCGAGTTATTATAGACTGTTTATGATTTGCTTGAGGTCTATTTTGCAATAGCCATAGAGCTTTGACTCCTTCCTGGGATTCTTTTTTCAAAGATGTAGGTGGAAAACCATTGACAAGATTGCAAGATGCAAGCAAACACCCTTAAAGGCTTCTCTAGAAAAATAAACCCGACCTTGATGCCTAATTACAATATGGAAAAAATTTAAGAAACGAACATCTGTATATTCGCCAACGTTTCCCATCGAAGGAGACCATCTTCAAGGCCACGCTCGCAGGAAACAAAAACGAAAAGGCGTCGATCTACGTTGGCCACGGTGCCGTGTATCGTTCCACAATTGTCTTTCGACAATTCGCCACGCGAGCCGTGGCCTACTATAATTATGGGCTCTATCCGGATTTAAATATTTATTAGTATATGGGTATTGTTCGGCGGGCCTCGCCCTCTCAGATTTCTTCGGAAAAACGCCGTTTTCAAGTGTGCTGCCCACACGAGTCGCATTGTAATTGTCGGAGTATAGAACCGACGTACGGAATGCGAGGCAAAAAAGGTGGCTATTTAGCATTTATATTAATTTTTCAACTAGGTACCAGGTTATGGCTGTTTCTTTTGCGGGCAAAGTTAAATGGGGATCTCTGCTACTTGAGGTGCCTTGAGGGCATTAAAAATTGCCTCACAGTTGAACACATAATTTCAGGCGATTTTTTTCTAAAGTGGTTAACCCAATTTACGTTCGAAGTGTCGATTTTAGCACTCATTACTGGTGTCCGGATTTTAGGCAAATTGCCTTTTTGCTATTTTTGACAAAAACTGCCTTTTTATTAAATTTCAAAACATATTTTGTAAATTTAAGGGTAGATAGGTGTAAATTCGTATGTAGTAAAATTTTCTACTATTATTGCGAATGTGGTAAAAGGTGAAGGGCTCTAAAATAATTTATTTTTGTTTCATTTGATTCGTCTTTGGCCATAAAATGATCGTAAACCATTATCAATGTGTAAAATAGAAAAATTATCTTAAAAATATGGTTGTTATCTATCATGAGTAGCGTATGCTGAATGTTGTTTATATTTTCATCGATAATTTTCCTATCTGCACATTGAAAATAAAAGTAAGAAGTTAGGTATCTTTATTATATTACAATATTACTGCCCTTTTTTAGGCAATTATGTATAATATTTAGGATGTAGGTAATTATCTTAATTCCTCCCAATTTTAATACAGACAATTATTAAAACCCTAATTATGTGCCTTTTATTACTTTTATATTAATTATGAGACTTAAAATTATAGGTAGTTACACCTATTTGCCTAAAATCCTTATAAATGGAATAATCATAAAGGTGAAATATTCATTTGTCGTTTGGCAGTATAGTAGTATCAAAGTCTAGAGATTCTCTAGACTTTGGTAGTATGGCTTCGAGTTCATGTTTTACCTATACCAAGACCCTCGAACCAGGTTTGCAAACGCCATTTTTCTGCAAGAGAAAAAAACTATAGTTTTAAATGTTCACGATGCAATGGTATGTACAGCGTGTCCCAAATAGTTTGTCCTACCCCCTGGATCTCAGGAACCGTCAGAGATACGAAAAAAACTTGAATACAAAAGTTGTAAGGTTGGCAGTGCACGTAACCACTCTTTTATTTTCACATATACAGGGCGATTCGTATTTGCAGGACAAAAATAAAATATTTAGATTTTGACAATTGCATTAATCCTTTGGACTATTTGCATTCTCCATGAAATTTGCTACACCACCGTTTTTTTGTTTTGGATATAGGGGTATAGGAATTTTATTTCCCGTATTTATCTAAAATGACAATTATTTCTGCCACTGTCTGGAAAAATAGTTATGGTTTGCTTGATAAAACCTTCTCACCTGAATGAAAAATGCAAAGAAATTTTCTTAAATACTAAATATCTCGAAAATGGGTAGTTTTTGGTATAGAATGTTATTTACATAAAATGTGGGGCTTGGACGCCGGCATCCAACAAACTATAGAAATATGGGTCATTCCATTTGAAAAAATAAGTTATTGCTGTTTGAAATTATCTGATTTTGAACACACTGTATATGCAAAAACCAATTTCGACATACCACACCACACACGGTTGTTCTGTCATAATTCGGCTAAAATATGTCTTTGATATCTATTAAAATAAAGATACAGCATTCAGTTTCCATAACCTCCACGAAATTCCAAGAAAAATTCGATATCAACAAAAAACAGTTCTGTAGCAAATTTCATGGAGAATGCAAATATTCCAAAGGATTAATGCAATTGTCAAAATCTAAATATTTTATTTTTGTCCTGCAAATACGAATCGCCCTGTATATGTGAAAATAAAAGAGAGGTTACGTGCACTGCTAACCTTACAACTTTTGTATTCAAGTTTTTTTCGTATCTCTTACGGTTCCTGAGATCCAGGGGGTAGGACAAACTATTTGGGACACGCTGTACATCAGCAGCGCTCTAGCACTGTTCGCAGCATATAGTTGTGGAATATTCGAATATGACTGTTGTTGGAGAGGCAACCATTTATAGATTTCGGAAAGGATAGTTCACAAGTTTTATTTAAAAAAAAGAGCTACCAACATTAAATAAAATCTTACAAGCTGTGAATGAAGACAACGACTTGCCCGAAATGAGAAGAACCACATTATGGATAGTCGTTAAGGACATGAATTTTCACTGGGAGAAACAATACCGAATGTCTATTCTCATAGACAAACTCGAAATCATTTATTGGGGAAGAGAATACCTACGGGAAACATTTTTTACTTTGGCGAAACTTGGTTGAACGAGGGACATACTGTTTCAAAAGTATGGAAAGACAAAAATATTCAAAGTTCTCGGCAAGCGTTTATGGAAGGGTGGCCAAGAGGTATAAACCCTCCCTCTGGAAAAGGTCGTAGGTTAATAATAACACACGTTGGAAGCGAAGATGGATTGTTAGATGGCGGTTTATTAGACTTTCAATCCAATTCTACCAGAGATTATCACGAGGAAATGACGGCCGATGTATTTGAAGAATATTTTCAGCAAATGATAGAGCGGATACCAAATCATTCCATACTTGTAATTGATAATGCAAGTTATTATTCTAGACTAGATGAATTGAATGACGACACTCTGGAAATCGAGCCTCTTATTATTGCCTTGACGATCCTTTATATTTTGAATTTTATTGTAATATTATTTTAATAAATAAAATTATCTATGTGAAATTGTATTGCCAACATTATATCAAATAGTTTGTTTTATTAGTGTTTCAAAATTTAATATTTTTGCAAAATGGTTCGGTTGGTTTTAGGAACAGATAAAAACGATAATAAATAAATAAATAAACTTTTTATTTTCCTTACCTCTCCCTTAATCCAAACAAACCATTTCGCAACCAACCCTCCGCCTATGGCATATAATTTCCTTTATTAGCATTTTATTGCCTATTGTTATTTGGAAATTACGGGGAGCGCCCAAGGAAGAACGCGGATAAATACATTGAACAAATGGCAAAGCTTTTTGTCGGACCCAGGTAGCCTCTTGAATTTATAATGATTCAATTCCATTTGAACAGAGTATAGTCATCATTTTAGGCCATCAGATAAAACTTTTAGATATCGATATTAGTTTGAAATATCTTCTAAAATTTGTGCATGGATACGTCCGCTACAATTTTATCTGTTTATCTAGCACGACAATTTAAACATTTGATATATTATCTCTGAAACCGAATTCTTAAAAAATGTATATGTTATAACTTCTCCCAAAAGATTTCGATCTTATTCGGTAGGCATCTAATTAAAAATCCCGCGGTATAATTTATGGTTACAGGAAGTTGATTTGATTTGTCAAGTTATTAGCGTAGTCGGGTTCCACGAACCGAGTGAAAAAAACTGGTTTTCAGATGGTTCTAACATGAATTCTTAAAGTTGACTTGGTACCGGTTCCAAATTTTTAAATTATTTACGAGTTGGAATCGCGAAGTAGGCCAAGCGGCGACGCTCGAAAATTACACAAACATGCGAAAATATCGTCTAGGAACAAGAACAATTCAACAGTAAGAGGAACTGTAGATTTATACCGAGGGAACTGTTTGTCCTAAAATGAATTTTTATACGGAATGTAAAAGTGTACCGTGGACACCCAGTATAGTCTTCGTCTCCTGTGACTTTGGCCCGATCTTCTCTGTACGCTCTACGGATGAATGGCCAAGCCATTATTGTATAATACATAATACCTCAAAAATTAATGATGAAAATAGTTTAGCTCTGGTATAATATCCATCGAATGCCATCATTAATCATCAGTTGAAGTTTTAAATTTAAATAAAAGAAACTACACGAGGGTATAGGTCCGGTCATTTATCTCTGTTATGTTTTGTTATGTACGCCACAAGCGTTTTATGTGTATGGCAAAATCGAATATGTGTATTAAAGCAAAAGCGATAGTAATTGTAATTACAAGGTGGTTCGAAGTTTTAATCAAATTTCGCTTGTGTGGATTTGACCTTGAGAAATAGTTAAATAATAACAATAATTTTCCGGTCAAGTCTTTAGTTAAATAATTCATTAACACGAACAGAAACATCAATAACGGATGTAGTAATTACCTACCCACTTCTCTGCCACTGGTTGTATAAGGTGTTTAACAGGCACATCAAATACGACTTAAATATCTCAAATAGAATGTAAATATTCTGAAGTCTACATATTTTTTTAAAGTAACACTCTGTATCTGTCTTATAGGCGCCCAAATAAAAAAGTTTTTTTATTATACTTCTTTGAAAACACCTTATTTTCATCTGTTTTAGCAACAATGAAAGATAGGGTTTTTCGGGCTAGCGCACGGAAACAGCGCATGGAAAAACTTTCCATGCGCTGAATAAAAATACCGAATATATGGCTTTAAAATAGAAATATACAGCAAAGTAAACTAAATTTAAGAAACTATATGCTCTCTGATATTTAACATGTATCTATTTTGTATTTTAATTCGTAAGTGTTTCAATATTTAGATACATTTCTGTAATATTTTTGACGTTTTATTCACCTTATCTGACAATAACTAATTTACAACAAAGCACCTTTGAAATAATTTGAGAGTAACCATGGAAACGCATCATACATACCAAACACTATATTGTCTGCATTGTTTATCTTTTATCAATTAAATTTATTATAATATGCCGATAAAATGTTTTAGGTTTCCGTTTTCAAAGAAGTGTAATAAAAAATATCGTTCATTACACGTCCAGAAATAGATTTTTCCGTGCTTGCGCGCACGGAAAAATATTTATTTCCAGACTCGTAATGAAATATACTATTATAGAACAAACTGCACAGGGTTATTCACATAATAGTCTACCCCCTTAACGTTTTTATTTTTAATTTTGAGAAAAGCAAGTAAATATGAAATTGTATAAAATTTTCTTGCCATTTCAGGTATGTATTCAGAAAAACAATTTAAGTCGCATTTCGGAGATATAGACCAAAAGTATGTTTTATATATTATTATGTTTTAATTATTATTAAATTATAGAAGGTGTTCTATAATGCTTCCATTTTGTGCAACACACAGAGCAACTTCACTTGTAGTTAGCCACGATACTTGCCTCGTTCATCTCTCTGATCTCCTGAGATATTTTTTCTTTAACTTGGTCGATATTATTTGACCTCTCCGCATATACCCGGTCCTTCAAAGGGCACCACAGAAAGAAATCGAGTGGTCAAGTCTGGGCTTCTGGCAGGACATAAAATAGTTCCATTTGAACCAATCCGCTCTACAAAAGTGTTATCTAAAGGCCTTTTGACAGCATTTGATTTATGTGCTGGAGCACCGTCTTGTTGCCAAACAATATTTGGGCCATTAACTTGATTCGATAGATCAGAAATTTGTCCTCTTAAGAGCTGCAAATAGTTTAATCCAGTTATACCACCTTCAAAAAATAGTGTACCAATTATGTGATTCCGAAAAATACCACACAAACCTTTATTGAAGTTGCAATAGTAATAACCGTAGAATTAGTAATGAATAGCAATGTCTAGTGGTAGTTAGGTAATAGTAGTATAGTGTAATCGATAATTTACAAATCATAAAAATAGGCACCTGTAAACTGATCATTTTCCACTTGCCTCTCCAACACTAAACGGCAATATTCCCGGCTTCTGTAATTATCATTTTCTTACAGTTTTTGAACTGGCCTATAACAATATGGTCTAAACTTATGCATTTTCAACACTATCTGGACTGAGCTCCATGATATTTGCAAATATCTCGATGCATCTTTAATAGAATGCCTCGGATTTTCCACGAAGTATAATAAGACTGCTTCCTGCATATTCTCAATTAAAACATGTGGTTTATTTCTCTTTTTTTATTTTTAAATTTTCAGTAATTCTCAATTTGTTATACCTAAATATATTTGAAAGTGTGATGAGGTAGGACTCTCTGAGTATATTCATGAATAACCCTGTACAGGTAACATGCAGAAATAATAATTATTTGTTAATCACCCATTTTTTGATGAAATCCGACAACTATAAAAAAATTTAGTATCTTTAAATCTGATCTACATATTAACATTTCACAATCCAATCGAGCACACAATCACAATAATAACATGTGCTTAATTTAAAAAATTATAATGTTCCATATGTGTGTTTTGTCCGGCGTCGTGATTCGAATGACATTGAATCTAAATTAAAATAACGTTGCGAAATTTTTCCCTGTTTTATTTGATTTATTTCGGACTCTGGGTCGACAAATAGATCAATAATCGCGCATAATGGAATTGTAATTTAAATTCTTGCAACTTTTTTTTTGTTGCAGGAATGTTGTCGGCTACATGTTGGCTACTATGGCTACCGTCACCTCCGGCATTTTGTCGCCGAATTCATACGGCCTAAGCTCAGGTAAGTTGGAAATTTGTGAAGAATGTATAATAAAAAAATTTAAAGTTTTTCAATTTTTTTTTGCTGTGTATTATTATCTTTTTTACTCGCTTTTTGATTTTCTAACGTCAATCATTTTCTTCTTTTGTAAATCTCACCTTTGAGTTGTTTCAACAAACTGATCTAGGCAGAAATCCTCATTTTTCGTGAACCAGTACCTACAATACATGCAAAAAATATAAAGCACGTTTATGTCGTTAAGTTTAGGAACCCTTGATTATACAGCAATTCTAATTTTAAATTTCCAATTATGAAGAAATAGGTACCTACACAAACGCCTTTGCCACTTTGGTGCATTGCCTCGAAAGTTGATTTAAATTACAAAATTACTTACCGATGGATTATTATCCTCAAATCTTTTAGTTTTGGCGGTCAGGGAAGTGCCACATGCCGCACAATTAAGCATAATAATAAAATAGTGTGTCAAAACTTGGTTACTACCCAGGGCGATTTCCGTCTCACGCTCAGACAAATAATAAACATAGACTAACCTAAAGGTTGCATTGCAATCAGCCAACATAAAAAATGCCTACTCAAAAGACAAACAACAAAGTTGACACTTAAGCCTGCACCATATTGACGCGCGAGGCCGAAGGCCGAGTGCGGCAATACCAAGGGGGCGACGACGCACGAGAAGTTACGACGCACCAGAAGTTACGTTTCCTACGCCACAAATCTAACACTTTACTCTTCCCATCGTTCTTAAAACTACACTAATTCACTAATATTACTAATGATGGATTAATGTCCTCAAACATTTTAGTTTTTGGCGGTTATGATACGGGAATAAGCCCACTTGCGGATAATACAACTGCGAATACATGATGAGATATTTCCATAAACGGTCGCCCGACCAGCTGATGGCGGCAAGTGGGCTGTTTATTACGTACACCGTAACACCGTATTCTTTTTGATAGGCCTTCCCCACCGTGAACATTAATATTTGTTGGGCAAATCTCACAGACATGAAATAAAATTATTTATGTATTCCTTGTAGTCAGTCGAAGACATATGGCTTCCGTATGCCAAAATCTCACGTTTTCCCGCAAACGAGTAACCGTACGGTCAACACCTAATCGTATTCCTTACCGAATGTTTGCCGTACCAATCAAAACGCATAACAGACCCATTATTACCTATTACCATCTCGGAGCTGTTCCAACAGTACGGTACAGTTACCCGCTACGTACGCTGCTTATTTTTTCCCAATATTTATTTTGTTATTATATATCTTTCACGGGTTCCGCATAAATTTTTCGATAATTTTCGGTAAATATTACCTATTTGTGGGTTTACTCGACGCTGTGTCGAGTACGTTCGATCACCGTTAGCCAAACAGATCTTATAGAATGTGGCAGTGCCGTGTATTTTTTTAAGTACATAGTGGAAATTGAAAAGTGTGCTCTTGACAAACAAACAAACAGAATTCTGATATTGGTTAAACTACTTTCTATGTCTAAAGTAAACTTGAGGAAGTGGACATACAGCTACTGGGGGGCGGATAGGGCTATAGCTTTGAATAATCAGAACTGGCTATTAAACACCCTCAATATTATCCTATTTTACGGATTTATTTTCGCAGACAATAACTGTTGCGCGACTTGTTAGAATGCGTATAATAAAAATTTAGTACATTGAATTTTTTGGGTTCTTTAAGGAAGTTCAGCCTCTATACGATTTCTTGACAATCTAATGCAGGGATATAAAACTACTACATATATGTGTGTTGAATATATTTGTTTTTTTTTGCCACCCTTTCAACAGGCTTCAAATAAATTATTGAATTTCACGAAAGCAAAACCAACAGTTTGTTTCAGTTTTAAATTGACAATTGGAAAACAACAACAACTTTGAAAAATAATGCCACTTTCTCATATAAATCAAATGTCTTTAGGGCTCTCTAAGAAAGTGGTGTTAAATTTCGCAGATAAAGAAAGATATTTTCTAATATCTCTGACACTAATAAAACTATTCAAACCAAATTTGGTACGGACAATTTCATAACACAGAGATAGTCCTCCTTACCTCCACCACAGCCGACTCTAGGAAAGCCCTGAAGTTGAGAAAGCTGGCAACATGGCAGTCGGGTCTGCGCGGCGTGGCCTGTCACTCCCTGTCTGTTGATTTTACAAGAAATTTACCAGAATTAATTTGTGTAGTGCGGGCAGTGCTTTCGTCGCCAGATTGCTACGACGAGGCAGTGTGTCTCTGGGTGGAAACAGAGTGTCCGAAGTGCTGGCGACAGCTTTTTTATAAATTTGTTTTGTTTGTGAAAAAATGAAACATTTCTCTAAAAGTTCGAAGTGAAGAATCGTTCCTTTACAGTTTCAAGCCTCAAGATGCCTAGAACCGTCGAGGGAAGCTAGAACTTAGTTATATACCTGGCTGTAAGTCAAATCGTAATAATAACTTGAAGTAGTTAGGATTTCTTTGCTTGACGGCAAGCGGTCAACTTGTATTCGTTTTGTGCTTTCCAAAAGATGAAAATTTATGAATAAAATGATTAAGGGCCAATTGCATAGACAAACTAAAGTGCCCTTTAAAATTAAAGGAGATTTCTAACAATCCAACCATTGTTTAGTATTGTTGCAAAGTTTCTTTACCTAATGTTAAAGTCAAAAGATAATTTAGTTGAATGTATTATGAAATTGACCCTAACTGCCATTCAATCAGAAGAGGTTATAACCATAAGGGAAGATAGGTAATCATCATTTACCTGATATCGCACTTTGCGAAAAATTCTCAAAAAAATTCGACTTACAACATAATGTAGTCCCCCTCTATTTGCCCGAATTTACCATATTATTTGTCGAAAATGTACCTATCCACACCAGGAATCGTACTTATTATAAATACTTATACCTACTTCTGTGTATATTAATTGTTACTTGTTACTGATTTTATTGTCTGTTAAACAAACGTACCTACTAACTTAGGTACCCAATTATTGAAACAAAGTTCACAAATAATTAAAAAGAGGGTTGAACATTTATTAGAAAAGAGAAACTAAGTGAGAACCACAGACATCATTATTATGTCTGTGCGGAGGTCACAACGCGGTCCCGACGATTCATTACAGAATCGCAAAGACATATATTAATTCGTGCTAAACTCTCAGCTTACGCCGAATGTCTTGTCTTTTGCCGCCTCCATCTAACAGACGGCAGCTGCAGGGCCGCGCCGATGCTTAGTGGCGCCTGTGTGCAATTTTTTTTATGGCGCCCATGAAATGCACACAAATAACCTAGAATGCACCCAATATGGCTATGGCGGCTGAGGAGCTCAGAGCTCTCTGTCGGATGGCTAAAATTTTGCGCCTACTCGAAAAGCATCTTAAACGTATCGAAAAACGCCTAGGCGCTTCGAACAGCATCTAAGGATCTAAGTGACTCGAAAAGCGTCTAATCGACTCGAAAAACGTCTAATCTACTCGAAAAGCGTCTCGAAGCGTCTCGAGACGTTTCCTACGAGAGTTCTGAAACGGAAGTGAATTCATAAAGATCGCCAGTAAATTGACGGTCAATAATCTCCCATCTCACCGGTCATATTGATGAATTCACGTCTGCTCCAGAACGCTCGTAGGAAGCGTCTCGCGTCTCGAGACTCTTCGAAACGCTTCTCGAGTGACTTAGATGTTTTTCGAGTCGCTTAGACTTTTTCGAGCCCTTTTCGAGTAGTTTAGACGCTTTTCGAATCGCCTAGACGTTTTTGCGTCGTTTTTCGATATTTTTAGACGCTTTTCGAGTGTTTGTCGAGACGTCTAGACACTTTTCGACTCGCTTAGATGTTTTAAAGTCGTTCTTTGAGACGTTTAGACCCTTTTCGATGTTTCGATAATGACCTGGCGGAAGTGGTTTGTGTGAACTTAGTCACGCTTTTGCCAGCCACGATTTTTGACGTAGCGATTGTTGAAGAGGAATTTTATTTCTCGGGTTTCGTGAAACGCGGGTACAGCAAACGGTTTTGAGTTTAGAGCGCTTACGGCTCAAGACTATAACTCTGAGAAGTAATTTGCCAATGAAATGAGAATTTTTCAAGTTTTCCAGTTCCGTTCACAAGACCAATACTGCAGCTAGATAGAGAGGGCATACATGGGGGTAACTTTGGGAGTAAACAGTTTTCTTTACCCGTTTTAGGGGTTGAAAAAATAATAAAATTTGTCAAACCGAGCGGTAATTTGCCAATACAATGAGAATTTTCCAAGTTTTCTAGTTCCGTTTCACAAGACCATATATTGCAGCTGCCATACTTGGGGGTGACTGTATTAGAAAACAATTTTCTTTGTCTGCCCGTGTTAAGGGTTGAAAAAATTTGCAAACCAACCGGTAATTTGCCAATACAATGACAATTTTCCAAGTTACAAAATTCAAATTTTTTTCAACCCTTGAAACGGGCAGGATTGTTTCTATAGAATTTCCTGTTTAAATGCAGATTATAATAAGGCTTGCTGACCGCATTTACTCTATAGGATCTCTATAATTCATTTCACATCTCTTAACATACTTTAAATAATTTTGCAATTTGCAATTTATTAAATAGAGATTACTAAATTTGTAAACTATTATGGGAGATCTTGAAAATTATGGTTTTTAAGGGGATTCTTGTTTTCAACGTTTGAGGTCAAAAACCTAGGTTATGTCCAATTACTTTGGGTCGCCATTCGACGCCTTTTGGCGCCCGTCGTACCTGGCGCCTGTGTGCGCCGCACACATTGCACACGTGGACGGCGCGGCCCTGGGCAGCTGTACTCCACGATGGAACACTAAGCCATGGAAAGTTGTTTTGTACAGTTTTCGTACACGCCTCCAGTTAATTCCCAATCCTCGTAATAGGGGGCAAGTGCTAGCGACACCTCGCGTCGGGATTTATTTTATTGTCAGTCGTATATTGCCAATTGGTAAGGAATCTTACAGTATTATAATCACTGAAACCACCAGAAACCATAAGCTCATAATACGCCGACAACGACGACGAAAAATTTCGCTCGGACACGAGCGTTTCTTGTCCCGATCGATCCGACTGGCGGCATGCGGCCGACTGGATTCCGATGTATGTCCACGCGAAATGCGGGGACGTTTTTGGACGTCTGGCCGCGAAAATCTTATTAATATCCCGATCTAGAATGCCGTTTTTGCGGCGTCCTTCCCGCAAACGTCTGGCCGGCGCGTTTTTGCCATTGCGCCGTTTTGGCGGATTTTAATAAAAAGCGGGCGGAATCCGGGCCCCGCCGAAAATAATTAATTTCGTTTCGGGGAATCGAGGCGAGCACGTATGGCCGCGGCGGTTTCCGAAAAACCGGGCGGAGGATCCGGTCGTCTGCCGCCGAAATTTGAAGGTTACACGTGGGGTTTTTGCTCGAGACTACCCGGACTGTCATCCGAATTTTGATCTGTAGAACACACATCGGCATTACTGCGAGGCGCAACCTTCTCAAGCTTACAAGCCCTGCGCGAACATGTGGCAACGCCGCAGCGGGACGGTTCAACGGGTATATACAGTGCCCGCCAAAAAGTCTGCACCATATGGGAACAATTTTTAGTAAATAACTTTGTTCGCGGCATCAGGTTTTGCTTGCTCTAGAACCAAATTGACATAATCAAATGTTGTGACGTAGTCTCTTTTATATGTCAAATTTGACATTAATGAAAAACATGTCCGAAAAATGGGCTTATTTCAAGAGCCTACTACGATTTTCATATTTTGCCCTTTGTTGGATATTATTGGACATAATATTTTAAATTTTCTAGATATTTCTGATCAGATCAGCATGACAGAAATATTTGTGTGTTTTTACAACCATTTACTATAGAAAGAAGTTTGTAAATCGAATTTATGTGTTTATCTGTAAAAATGAGATCAGTTTTGCACCAAGCGTGCTTCTTCAACAAGTCCTCATTTTATTTTTTTTTGCAAAAAAAGCAATAGAAGGATATTTAGACCGTAAACTAAGTATTGTGCAGTATGTATTCAGTCAATGAGTGTTTTAAATTACATAGGATCGACTTTTATGGACTAACAAATACGGAAAAGGGCAACAAAGGGCAAAATATGAAAATCGTAGTAGGCTCTTGAAATTTTGCACAGGGGTATAAAATTGCGAAAGAAACATATTTTTCTTATGACTTTTTTCGAAATTCGGTTAAATAAGCCCATTTTTCGGACATTTTTTTCATTAATGTCAAATTTGACATATAAAAAAGACTACGTCACAACATTTGATTATGTCAATTTTGGTTCTAGAGCAAGCAAAACCTGATGCCGCAAACAAATTTTCCGTAAGTTATTTACTAAAAATTTTTCCTATATGGTGCAGACATTTTGGCGGGCACTGTACATATAGAGCAGTCTGCACTTTGGCTTAGTTAATCTTTTCTAATAAAATGTTTAACCCTCTTTTTAATTATAATTAGATACATTTGTAAACGTTGTTTCAATAATTGGGTGCCTAAGTAAGTAGGTACGTTTTGTTGGTCTGAGGCCCCCAGGACCCCATTTCCTTTTTGTTTCCATTGTTTTCCCTGTAGAGCTTCCATTAGTTTCTAGAAATTTGCTAGACCTTTGATTTGTGCATCTGTCATTGGCCAGAAATATTCTGGAGTAGTGTCCAGGCCTCCATTTGAATATATAAGCCCTGGGAATTGGGCCTGAGGGAAGTTGAAGGGTAAAGCGCGATTTTATTGCGATTTTTTGAGCTGATAGAATATTCTTGGTCAGTGACAGTATCTGACAACTTTATATGTGATTTGCGAAGGCTAAACAATAAAGGTGGTAACTAAGGCAATGAGTTTGGACATGTGATTGTTGAAAGACAGTACAATATCACAACCTTCTCAAGCTTACAAGCCCTGTGCAAACACGTGGCAACGCCGCAGCGGGACGGTTCAATGGGTCTATGCAGTATAGAGCAGTCTGCACTTTGGCTTAGTTTAACTTTTCTAATAAATGTTCAACCCTTTTTTTAATTATAATTGGATACATTTGTGAACTTTGTTTCAATAATTGGGTATCTAAGTAAGTAGGTACGTTTGTTGAACAGACAATAAAAACAGTAACAAGTAACAAAATATACACAGAAGTACAAGTATCTATACAGGGTGTAACTAAACTGATGGTCAAAAATGAAACCACGTATTCTTGGAGTCAAAATAAGGGCACTTCTTCATATATTTTTTTCTCCTACGGGCCATAGTTTTTTTTATACAGAGCGTAGGAATTTAGAGAAAAATACACATATTTCTTAGTATCTCTAGAAGTATACGAAATATTTTCTTCAAACTTGGCGTGTCACATGACTGGATGAGTTGTCAAATTTAAAGTTAATATGAAGCTTGTGAGGCGCCCAGTTGCGGAGATACAGGGTGTTATTAAAATTAATTAGTTCAGAAAAATATGAATACACTGTATAATCGCATTTTTTAAATTTGTTTTGAATGATAAATTCAATGGTTAACAAAAAGTATCTCTTATAGTATTTTTTCATATTTTTTATTTTTTTTTTTCATATTTATTCATATAAAACGAATACAAGTTAACCGCTTTCCGTCAAGCAAAGAAAACCTAGCTACTTCAAGTTATTATTACGATTTGACTTACAGCCAGGTATATAACTATGTAAGTTCTAGCTTCCCTCGACGGTTCTAGGCATCTTGAGGCTTGAAATTGTAAAGGAACTATTCTTCACTTCGAAATTTTAGAAGAAACGTTTCATTTTTCACAAACAAAACAAATTTATAAAAAAGCTGTCGCCAGCACTTCGGGCTGTCTGTTTCTATCCAGAGACACACTGCCTCGTCGTAGCAATCTGGCGACGATAGCACTACCCGCACTACACAAATTAGTTCTGGTAAATTTCTTGTAAAATCAACTGACAGGGAGTGACAGGCCACGCCGCACAGACCCGCAAGCCATGTTGCCAGCTTTCTCAACTTCAGGGATTTCCTAGAGTCGGCTGTGCCTGAGGTATTGCATCAGAATTAATTAAGGATAGAGGATGATGCCTAATAGAACGCAATGAGTTCTTTTCCCAGCGCTTTTTCTGTCTAATTGTTTTGTAAATTTGTACTTTACCTTCTGTTTTCTTCCAGATGCAGTCTCCCTGAAGATAGGCCGCAAGTCCCCAGACATGGACACCTTCCACCACCCGTCCTACCACAACTCCAGCGACTCCGAACAGGACACCCCCACGAAGACCGACGCCCCCAAACGCAACAAGCGCAAGAACTTCAAGCCGCGCTGCAGCAGCGTCCAGAGCAGCCTGGCGGAAGAAGAAGCTCTGAATCTGGCCGAATACGGGGACAACAACAACCTGGGAGGCGGCGCGCGACGCAGGAAACCGTTGGCCCAACCCAGGAAGGTGATGGTCGACCCCAGGTTCAGCCCGATGGACCTAAGCGGCGGCAGGCAGCAGGAGTCCGACTCCAACTCCGACTCGGACGAGTTCAACACCGAGAAATACCGCAACGCGTCCGAGAACGAGGACAACAACGAGCAGTCGGAAAATTCGGAGACCGACTCGAAGATACCGTCCAGCTTTTCCATACACAACCTGTCGAAGCCGCACGTGGTGGACGTGCAGCAGAACCTGAGTCCCGACCAAGTGGCGGAGATGAGGAACTACGCGATGAATACCATGAGGGAGTTGCTGGGGATATATGGGTTGACGTCCGAGGTTGCCGAGAGCATTTCGCGGCAGCTGCCCATAGCAGCGTTCAGCACGGGTGAGTTGGCATTTTTTAAATTGCGGTTAATCGTTTCGTTCTTAAATTTTCCCCCTTTGGCTTTGTAGATCCAGTTCATGGCTTTGTAATTTAATTGTTAGATACTAAGAACAAAAAGGGTTTTGAATATTGTCTAAGAGTTATTTGTGGCGCAAACAGATCCATTTAAAATTTGCTTTCTGAGCTTTCGGATAGTAAATCTTCCTCCTTTCTTAAAGATCATGTCACGTCAAAGTGAAATGGCAGATTAAATGTCAAGTTAAAATGTCATGACAACAGAAACAATATAGCCTAGCCACCTGTCTGGACCCTGTGTTCTATCCATCGAATTGATAAGTACAATGGAAGTCGCACAGGTACCACTTTCATTGTTGTTTGGGGCAGCCAACTCTAGAGAGAGATAGGTTTCAAATGGCAATAAGTAAGACAAGGACTTCTAATGAACGTGTCAGCTGATTCAGGCAAAGGAGGTATATAGGGATGTTGCATATTAATGGGCGAATTAAATGGGCATGTTCCGTAATTCTCTTTATTGTATGATCTGTACTCCGAAATTCGGGGCTTGTTTGTAGGAATGAGAATTTTTCTATATAACCACAATTTTATATAAATATTATAATATATAATTTTATGTACCTGGAAGTAAATTGAGACAAATAAAATACAAATCAAAAAATAAAAGTTTATTTTAAAATAACAAAACGACAAAATATCTAGGATAAGGTATACATTTTCAACTTTAATTACTTATAATATTTGATTTATTAATTTTTAAATTCAATTTAATAGGAAAAGCATGTAAGACAGGTAGCTTTTACATATTTTTATATATATTTTATATTGTTTAGGCATCTAACAAAAAGAATTACAAATAATTACCTTATTAAAGGGACCAGAACCTCAAGATTAATTCCATCTTTGACTACGAAGAGCTAGGTTCATAAGCACAATATTTTGCCAGTTTTTCCCTTGATAGAGTTTCTATCATGACTTGGAAAATAAAAAACTGTAGTAATTACATACTTTTTAAGTTTGCGCTGCCCAAAATTCTCTATCAAATTGCTCTCAATAAATTGTTGAGTACAAATGCAAGTAAATACTTGTAGACAGTAAAAAATTTTTCCTTTTTATTGCTGCAATCCATTTGTCTCTAATATCACCTTATCTCTTGGAAAACTGCAAAGTTATTAGCAAAGATTTTTAAGGCTTACGAATGAAAGAAACCCCACTATTCTTAATCTTTCCGCCCCGTTTGGTACATCCAAATACACAACAGGAGTTGACCATCTTTTTTGTAATTTACAACTTAAACAGAAAGAATATAGCCGCATAGCTAAATTAAATTTTCTCTCCGATCTAAAAATATAGTATTAAACCAAATACCAACTAAGAAAACTCAACGCAGTTTTATACGAAACTGCCACCACGACACGAACTCAAATCAAATATAAATAATACAATAATTACTCCTATTCGTATTGGGACTTGGGACAGAAGGAAAATTAAAATGACGTTTGACAACGGAACTCGTTTGAAGCACAGGACACAAAATGGAAAGTTAGGACAAACACCTCTTTTGTGTTATGTGGTTTTTGCCGGAATCAGCTGATTTATTTTCTATTTCACTTACTCAAGTTTGGCTGCCAGTTTCTCTCTCTACACTCCTTCCATCTACTTGTCATTTCAATGGTTTTATCTCATTATCTATACTAACTTCTCTGTGAACAACTGGCAATAATATCTTACTGAATTCCACTGAACATTCAGCAACGCAGTTGCTGATTCTTTAATTTTTCTTCTATTTCCTACTTCTTTTATAAGAATTGGTTTAGACCTATCCAATGACGTCAGAACCTTTAGACAGATTTGTTTTGATAAACGCTTGACGCCCAGAACTAATCACAATCTAAGCGCTCCATTAAATTATTATATTAATTATTATATAAGTGTGATTCTGGAGGAACTAGAACCGGGAATCACCGGGTGTATAGTTGGCTGATGGTTGACTTTCTGTCTTTGTAGCATGTTTTTAGAGTAGTATGGATATATATTTAATCTTGGAGTCAAAATAAAGGGCATTTTAACAATGGGGCAACACGTCTATAGGTTTTGACGTCATTGGACCTATCTCACAAAATCCTATGATTGTTACTAAAAGAGTGTTCACATATTTTTGACTAAAAAAATTGAATTCGCCTGATATAATTTTTATGTTCTTTTAAAAAAACGTTAAATGGCCTATAAGTCTCCCCAACATAGAACTTTCCACATTCACAACGAATTTTATAAATGCAATTTTTTTAACTTTATATCTCATTAAATGGTTTCGTTTTAATTAGCATCGATCTTAATGTATTTTTTGTTTTAAATACTGTTCTGACACTATGCCTATGCGTTTTAACTTATCTGATAGTCCAGAAATTTAAGGAATAATTAAATTTACTGGTAGGTCCACCATATTTATTAGATTGGCAATCCTGGAAAACTCGCTCAACAAATTCAAAAGGATAGCTATTCTTCTCAAGAACATGTTTTATATGTTTAATTTCCTCCCCAAATTTTGTGTTATAAAAACAAATCATTTTATCTTTGTCATACAAACTTAAAATTACTCCTTTTTTAACACTAATATGATGATTGGAGTTAAAATGGAGATATCTATTAGTATGTGTTGGTTTTCTATAGACACTAGTTTCTATACTACCTGATTTCAGTATAGAAACATCTAAGAAAGGTAATTGATTATTATTTTCAATTTCTAAGGTAAACTTAAAGAAGGTTCTTGTGGGTTTATAAAATTTAATAATGAATTTATAATAATATCATCTACTCCATGTCATCACATATCTCCATCAAACATTAGGTTGGTGAACATATCTAGTCAACTCATTTTGTTCAAAATCTTCCATAAATAAATTTCTTATAAATGGTGATAAAGGCAACCCCACAACCATTCCAAATTACTGTTGGTAAAATTCATTTTCTAGTTGAAAATAAGTGGTTTTAACACAGTGTTGTTAGTTCTAATATTGCATCTTTATTCAAATGTGTCTTTTCTACTAACTTTCTGCGTAAAATATTCAATCATTTTTCAACAAGAACATTTGTAAAAAGACTACCCACATCAAATTTGCTGGCGAAAAAACCCAATTAAAAAAAGGGTTTTGTCAGATAGAACCATATTATTGTTTATCATTTTTATTATTGAAAATGTGAGCTCAATAAAATATGTGTCAGTTTACTAATTGCAACAAAAATCAAACATTTATTTATAAATATTTTAACTTGTTCCTTCGGTTATTTCAAAGTCATGATATTTACGTTAATACCCCTCGAGTCGAGTCAGCAGGAAAACTGAATTAGTGGGTTATTATTTCGCACTTTGTGGAAAGGTTTATTTAATAACTATATTGACCGCTCGATTTCTCTTATAAGTCGTGATCTCATATTCCTTAATTGTTTGTTGATTCTGTAGACTTAACATTTTGGTTCTTTCTCGATATGCGGAGCTTGTATAAACAGTTTTTCTTAGAACCGTCGGTTCTACTGGAAATAATAAACACAAAAGTTTTATCATTTTCAAATAGCTTTCTGTAAATTCGTGGGACGCCCCGTATATGGTAATTAACTTTGACCTAAAAGGACGTAATTTTTGCCAAAAAAGAGAACGAACACCTGGCGATCATCATCATTCATTTTGGAGGCTAGTAATTTTTCAACAAAAGCAACCAATTAGGGCAAGACTTGAGCTTAAATAAAATGTCGGCTAACTGTGAAAATAATCTTAGGTTTTTTTGGTCCAAATTAAGAGTCAATTTCGGAAATGGGACGAAGAGTTTATATCCTACACAGGTTGTTAATGAAAACGATTTTGAATGAGACTGTGATTTAAGATTTAAGGCGTGTAGGTATACTCTTTTCTAAGAATAATAAGAATAACAATTAGGAGGTGGTTTATAGAAACAACTTATTAACAACTTATTTTTATTAAACGTGTTGCATTCTATAATTTTTTGAGAGTGTATACAGGGTGGCTTGAAAAATCTTGGCCACCTACGAAACTTGTGACCAAAAATCTAAGAAATCAAAAATTGTTAAACCGCTGTAACTTACACAAAAAAGTTTAACATGAAAATTGTTTATACAAGAACTGTCACAATCCAAATATTATATCGGTTTTGAAATATTAGATATGACTAAATTTTGACTCTCTTAGGATCAAAAATTACATTTTCTGGAAAAAAATGTATTGCCATATTTTTTATAATGCGAAATACCCCATTTAATTTGATGTGTCCGATTTGCCAGTTTGTTCTGTGTTCACTATAAAATTTGGGCAAAATTATTGGTAATATTTTTGTGATTGACGTAAGATCTAGTTACCCATGGAAATAAATAATCCATTATGACAACTAATCCAGAATTGTTGTCTTAAATAGACATTCCTTTCCGCTATGGAAATAAATTGAAATTAATTAATTATACTCATCATCATTTATGACCTTTTTTCCTTTATAAGGTACAAAAAATATAAGTTTGGTTTGGCACCTCTTTTCTGAACACCCTGTTTAAAACTAAATAAACACTGAAAAAAGCTTGCTTTCGCTTCTACTGAAACTATCTGAAACTTTTTTCCTAACCTCAAAAGTATAGAAAATAAGAGGGGGTGTAAACATATACGTGATCACACTGTAACTATAGTTCTATTTACATTACATAAAATGCCAGTGTCCCAATCGGTCTTAGTGCTGCTCTGAACTGTACTAACGCGAACAAACCTTCGGCAGTCTCCTTAGAAAGAGGACACCGCGCTTGCCTACCCTCTCGTGTTTAGATTTTGTGACGTGGTTTTGAACGGCGGCCATTTTATATGTGGCAGACAAAGCGAGTACGTTGCGAGTTAATTTCGTGAATTTGTGAATTAAAAGTAACAGTGATTAAGGGGAAAATATTCTCGTACGATGGTGAATTGTTCAGCGTTTGGTTGCAAAAGCAGAAGTGAAAAGCAAGAGCCCTGGATTTCGTTTCACAGGTAAATATTTAACAAGATGAAAGATACCCTAAAACTTTATTTTTCTTAATATAACTTCCTCAAATTCCTTCTACCTTTTATTATGATAAAGTGCATTGTTTTGTTTGTAAATAGGACCAATATCATTATTATATTTTATTTTAACATCGTTTTTATTTAAATTTCTTAATTGATTATGATAGTTTCGTAAAATATGGGCTGGTTTCCATGGTCGTGCATTATTTATTTTATTTTGATTGATTCGAAATCGTCGCAAATAAATATATTTGAGCACTAGCTTTACATTTGGGAAATTATTTGGAAATAAATACCAATATTTCAAATTACATGTAAGTCAAAATTAACTACTTACCTTTTCATTTTTAACATTTTTGTGATAATGTCTAAGAACGCGTTTCATGCTACGCCACTGGCCTGTCGTGCGATGTGGCAGTCGGTAACACGGCCGCGAGCGCTGTTAGCGCTTGTCTAAGGCAGTCGCAGACGTCTGTATGTCAACTAGTCGTGGCCAACGTGATAACTAGTGGATCAGTTACGGTTTTGGGGTTGGAAAAATAATTCCAGCACACTTTGCCGTGTCGGCGCTTGGTCGCACGCGAAGGAAGAAAGACAAAGAGGCAACGGCTCGGCTCGCATTCAATTGTTCGACCGATACGCCCCCCGACGGAAAAAATCGCTAAAACGGGCAATTTCATATTCATATTGTACCGGCCGAGCACAATGCGAGCTTGTACATAATTATTATATTTCTTCGGCCATCTTTTATACGAGTAATTTCGCCCATTTGAATTGTAAATTCGCGGGGAGATGGGCTTAATGTGGCCGATGGCGAAAAAAACGCCGAAGCCATTGTTTTCCACGTGTTTTGCGACATACACGCGCATTTAGAGGTTAAGTGACACATATAGGGTGGCCCATTGGAAATGGAAGCACCCTGTAATTTTTTTATTTTTCATCCGATTTTACCCGAGTTTTTTTCTCAAGATAGGCCGCAAAAACTCTTTTTTTTGCTGTGGTGCAAAGTCTTAATCTCAATTTTCAAGGCCTACTACGAATTTTTTATATCATAAAAATTCAGCAACACTTTGAGTGGTCCTGTTGAGTGTTGACCATTCAACTGTTCTAAGCAGATTCCATTACACACTTGACTTGCCAGATGTCTTTAAAATTTTTATTTTGCTCAACTTTGACAACCCGCAGAATGGAACTCCCTGTATATTTTTTGGTTCAAATTTGATATACAGGGTGAGTTTTTTTCGAAGCCCACTATGGGGATCTCGGAAACTAGCAGAGCTAGAAGTTAAATGGGGAAAGAATTGCTGTTTTTAATGCTCAATCTAATGCCCCTTTTGGATTTTTAAAAAAGTTCATGGCTCACCAGATATTTTGAAAAGAGTGATTTTTTGCTATTTCATCAGATCTCTGTAGCTCCGTTATTTCTGATTATACAGAAAAACTGTGGAGACAAAAATTGTAGATAATTTTGAGCTTAATAAGATGAGCTCTATCCAAATAGTTAGATAGGGAGAAATAGACCTATTTCCTGGCAGCCCCGATCCCCCGATTTGTCTGTTTTGGATTTCTTTTTGTGGGGAACAGTACAAAATAAAGTATGAGACAATTGCTGAATTAAGAGCAGCTGTTTTAGAAGCAATTGCCAGTATTGACAGGCGTTCTCTAAGAAAGGCGACAAATTCAGTTTTAGAGAGATGCAATATTTGCATAAATAATGGTGGATTATTTGAACACCTTTTTTATTTTAAAAGGTGACCTTTTAAAATAATAATAATTTGAATTTGAGTTTTTTAATTTTTGTTTTATTTTGTTACATTTTGTTACCAGCTAAAAACAAAATACTAGAAAGTTTGAAGTATGTCTAATTATAAAATAGAACGTAATTATGAAAATATTCCATGGCTGACTATGTGAAAATTAAAAAAAAAAAAGAAAATTAGCCTTAGCTCTTTTATTTTTTATAATAACTATGCCGAGTATTATATCTTTGGAAAGTTCAAAAAATGGCCGATTTGATAAGGCCACAGCCAACTATATAACATATACATATCTCAAAAATCACAAACAACATAAAAAATTGGATCAGATTATCTTATTAAGCCCAAAATTATCTACAATTTTTGTCTCTACAGTTTTTCTGTATAATCAGAAATAACGGAGCTACAGAGATCTGATGAAATAGCAAAAAATCACTCTTTTCAAAATATCTAGTGAGCCATGAACTTTTTTAAAAACCCAAAAGGGGCATTAGATTGAGCATTCAAAACTATGCAATTCTTTCCCCATTTAACCTTTGTTCTAGCTCTGCTAGATGCCTATAGTGGGCATAGAAAAAAACCCACCCTGTATATGGGGGTTTTGGGGTGTCCTGATTAACCCCGTGATGTCAGATTTTAAATAAAAAAATCGCTAAATGGTTTTTAGACACTATATTATGTGCATAAATTTAAGATTTTGGAAATGATCTGATTTAGGTATTATAATAGCTTTGCCCTAAAGTATAGATTGTGTGTTCTCATTTTAAAGAATACGGCTAAATACGAATTTTATGGTGGTTCCAAGCTTGTCAGTCAAGAACTGGTTTGGCACCTTCGAAATCGATAAAAAACCTCATACAATATCCCAATTACAAAAATGGCAGATCCCCAAATTAGCAACTCTTCAACGTATCGACACACCGCATATCACATATTGGTTATACGGACCGGAAAAAAAAACGAGACATTGCCCCTACTCCTATCGAAAATTTTAATACCACCGGTTTATTTTATTATTTTCACCGTCAGGAAAGAATTCTCGAATCATCCAAAAATGCGCCTCATCATCCGAATTAATGCAGGAAAAAATCTTACCGAAAAATCTTTAAGCACACACACACACTGGCGCACCGGGCGTAGGTATATATAAGCTAGTGATTAAATGGTAGAAAAGGGGTTTTTAACAGTACAGCAACTGAAATTGGTGCTAATAATTGGTGTTATTTATTAATTAGGTATACGTTTTCAACGTACAGACTGTCGTAGAAAGGTGCTTTGCGCCGTTTTATTCTTCTATTTTGGTAAACCTCTGACCTAACTGATTTGTTAACACCTCTATATATGTGGCAAAGTACCATAGACATATTTGTTTAAAATTTGTTAGCAGGGAGGGGAGCAGGAAAACAATATATTTCCTTTTTTGCTAATTTCAAAACCCGTTAGCTGCCTTGGGGAGCCCGAAGGGCATTAAGTTTATATGGGAAGGTGGCAAAACGCCCTGTATATTCAATTCCCTACCGGGCCACCAGACCGCACGACAAAACGCCTATATTATGTGTCAAAGTATCATAGACATATTTGTTTAAATTTTTTTTGCTAATCTTAAAACCCTGTGACTTCCTTAGGGAGCCCGAAAGACATTTAGTTTATATGGGAAGGTGGCAAAACGCCCTGTATTTTCAATTCCCTACGGGGCCACCAGACCGCACGATAAAACGCGTATATATGTGGCAAAGTACCATAGACACATTTGTTTCAAATTGTGTGACTTCCTTAGGAAGACATTAAGTTTATATGGGAAGGTGGCAAAACACCCTGTATATTCTATTCCCTACCGGGCCACCAGACCGCACGACGAAACGCCTATATTATGTGGCAAAGTACCATAGACATATTTGTTTAAAATTTTTTTGCTAATCTTAAAACCCTGTGACTTCCTTAGGGAGCCCGAAAGACATTAAGTTTATATGGGAAGGTGGCAAAACGCCCTGTATTTTCAATTGCCTACCGGGCCACCAGACCGCACGACAAAACGCCTATATATGTGGCAAAGTACCATAGACACATTTGTTTCAAATTGTGTGGCTTCCTTAGGGAGCCCGAAAGACATTAAGTTTATATGGGAAGGTGGCAAAACGCTCTGTATATTCTATTCCCTACCGGGCCACCAGACCGCACGACAAAACGCCTATATTATGTGGCAAAGTACCATAGATATATTTGTTTAAAAAAAATTTTGCTGATCTTAAAACCCTGTGACTTCCTTAGGGAGCCCGAAAGACATTAAGTTTATATGGGAAGGTGGCAAAACGCCCTGTATTTTCAATTCCCTACCGGGTCACCAGACCGCACGACAAAACGCCTATATTATGTGGCAAAGTACCATAGATATATTTGTTTAAAAAAAATTTTGCTGATCTTAAAACCCTGTGACTTCCTTAGGGAGCCCGAAAGACATTAATTTTATATGGGAAGGTGGCAAAACGCTCTGTATATTCTATTCCCTACTGGGCCACCAGACCGCACGACAAAACGCCTATATTTTGTGGCAAAGTACCATAGATATATTTGTTTAAAAAATTTTTGCTAATCTTAAAACCTTGTGACTTACTTAGGGAGCCCGAAAGAAATTAAGTTTATATGGGAAGGTGGCAAAACGCCCCGTATATTCAATTCGCTACCGGGCCACCAGACCGCACGACAAAACGCATAACTATCGGCCCTTCGCGTGTCTGACTACTCTACGTCTGCCGACCCTATTTTTTTTTTATAGAAATCCAGGCAATATCCGCAAAAGGAAGCACAATAGCGAAACGCGCTCACCATTTTTTTGTGCAACGGATCGAGTTACCTGAGGCCGGGCGACAAAGGGCCAAAAAGGGCGTAAAAGATCGTTTAACCCCCAGTTTTTGACCCCAAAATGCTTAAAAGGATTAAGAATCGCGGCGATTAATCGTGCTAGTGGCGTGGGAAAGTGTGAGGCTTTTCTGAAGACAAAGAAGTCGTTGGTATTCGAAAAGGGTTGGAATAGGCATCGTGTGACTGTACGAGGCAGAACGATCTCGCTTTTTACTACACGGTTTGTTCTATAAACTTTTTTCCTGGTCCCTTCTCCGTAAGTAGGTACACTTTACATAGGCACTTGCCAGCACGACCGATTAGTATATCTCTGGACGCTGCTATTATAGTCCAAAGCACGGAAGAAAACGTTTCTAAAGAATGCGGCCAGCGTTGCGAGATTTCCTATACGCGTAGTCGTTATTTATTGGCGAATACAAGTTTTATCATATTGAAGCCGAATTTCTGAACTCTATTATACCGAAAAAATAAAGCTCGCATCACGGGACCACTTACCCATTTTTGTTTATCATTTATTTTTAACGCGGTGTGATAAAACACCTATTATATTTTTTTCAACATCGTTGCGTCTACCATCGCCTTTGAAATACGGCAACACAGCACTTCTGCGAAGGAGTCGGCTGACAAAATCAGTTAGCCAACGCGTTTGTGCCTGTTTCTATAGTACGTAAAGTTAACTACGTAAGTTAACTGCGTATTTGGGCCACCATACAGACCTCATTTTTTTAGGCCGCTGGCAAGTTTTTTCCGCCGGCTCAGAAATCTCAGTGGCGTTTCGTATGTTCGGGAGTTAACGTGTGCAAAATGAGTAAACAGGGAAGAACGTTGCATTCTCAAGCACGAGAAGTAATTGCCAGTGTTATAAGGGTTTGCCTTCCTCCATAATCTAAGGCATCACCATTAAGAATAATATTAACAATAAATTAAATAACAATTATATGAAAATTAAGTCAGTGAGTTACACAAAATTGAGCTACGCCCCTGAACTGTGACTAATCTATAATATTTGCGAGTTCTTCCCCCTTACGTCGCACGCATTCTGCCGTAAGGAGGACTATACTTCCATAGAAATATACAACTCCTTGGTTTTTGTAAAACCGATGAAATTAAATTTGAAAAACTGTATAGCATGAAGTAAAATAACAGGTTTTATGTAAAATGTAAACCTCGCCTAATAAATTATGTAATAGAACATGACGAATGGCTGGGAGCTAAGGAAAATCCAAGCTAGGATACGACCTGACATATTAAAATAACAATGTAAAATTATAATTAACTCAAAAAAATATTATTCATTAAAATTTTCTCATCTAAATGATTATATTCTAATCGGGCCAGATGTTACGATGACTATTGTATTTTTTTGAACAAGTGGTATTAAAAATTAAATATTCAAATACGGACCTTTTTTTGTATACTAGGAGATTCAAATTTGAGATATCTAGTTCACTTGAATATATACACATGTTCGTTCTTTTATAAGTTTCTAAAATAATCACTTATGTAATTTATGATTCGGAACTTCTGAACACACTTAAAAATGTTAAAAATTAAATTCACGGGAGCCTGCCACACAAACTGTAAATATACAGGATGTAACAAAAATTATGTTCATTATTGCTAACGAAAAATTCATAATGATTCGCAGGACCACGATCTACAATTTGATAATGTCAAAGAAAAAATAGCCTACCGTTTTTTGTGAGCTTTTTTTTACTTTTTACTTAATTTGAATCGTCTGGTAGATCGAAAGACGGTTAAAACCCATGTCCAACGTTCCAAACGAAAATTTCCGAGAAACAAACTCTATTTATATTTTTAATGCAATGATGGGAATATAATAAATTGTAGTATTTTGACGCAAGTGGGGTCTAATTGATGATTGTAAACTAACTGGAAAATTGTTGCTTTACAATATTATTTATAATTTCAAAACTTTGTACTTCGGTTATTTATCAATAGGAATTTAATTATTAATCATTTTTTCGCATTTTATTTAGGTTAGAACCGTTACAAAATCGCTGGCAAGGTAAATATTATAACAATTACAATGGGCGTTTTCATTTTTATGTTGTCGATAAGGAATTTTAATTTCTATTTTTTGCGAATTTGTTTTGATGTGTGTTTGAACGCAAAACGCACCTACTTAATGTTATGAAATATTGTTGCTAGGCGCTTTCCTTACAAAATTAACTCGTTCAAAAAGTCTGTACATTTCTTACCTGAAAAAACATATATAGGATAGTTATAAAATAAACCTACGAGAAATAACCAAGAATGGAGGGAGTAAGAACAAAAAGTAAACAGAGCCAACATATTTTTGAGTGATGCCACGTACTCGATTGTTTCCAGCTCTTCATTTCAAAATAGACGGATTTAGTAATATTTAGTAATATCACGGATTTAGTAGTATCACTTTAATAAAATCGTCAACAGACACTTCAAATTGCCCAACATGACAACGCCGCCGTCAGCTGCAGCATTCAATCTCTCAATCAATTTTAATAATTTAAGAGGGGGTTGCCGACAGCGAAAGTGACGTTAGATTTCGTATTTTTTTTAAGTTTTATAGCATAAAATCTAATAACATTTTACCTGGCAAAAATTTAGTACAAACATCTCTGTCTTCATTTTAATCATAAGATATTAAAAGCAGGGTTTTGTTTTATAGGTTATGAAAACCTTGGGAAAAAAATAATTCCAGTGCATATTCTTTTAAGATCTTATGATTAAAATGAAGACAGAGATGTTTGTACTAAATTTTATGCTATACAACTTAAAACAATACGAAATCTAACGTCACTTTCGCTGTCGGCAACCCCCTCTTAATAAATGTTATAAGATTATCTTGCCACCACAAAACATAAGACACTATTTGTCATTTTTCACCACAAACCTTTGTCACTGACCGAAGGTTATACCCATAAAACATTAAAATTAGTTTAAACACAAGTGGCGATTTCTTGATTTTAAAATGTGTAAACAATTTTGTTCCTATAGTAAAACCTTGGAAATACCTAACAAAAAATGTAACTACGCAGCCGAAACCTAAAATTTACCTTACACCGTGTATCCTCCCATTTCAAAGTTTAAATTAATTTTTTAAACAAAGAATATAGGCCAATTATTGTTTCGCAATTTCTTTATTACAAAAACAAAATAACGTTATTTGTTTTACACGTGTTTGCGTTCATATTGAAGTTATTCGTGCATACAATTTTCACACACAAAATTCCACCTTTACACCATTAACGAAATTTACACAAAGGAAGATTGACAGAAGTGACAAACGTTATCTAATATAAGTAACAGTAATATGCTAATGGCCAAGATACCTCAGTGTCTCACAAACTATAAAAACATGTCCTTTCTCTGCTGTTTAAAATAGCAATATAGCATCTTGTATTTTACGGTATACTGCGATTAAGAGAAATTCATTTCGAAAATTTCACATCAAAACATTTTTATAATACAATTTACGAATTTGCATATATTATACCTAGACAAAAACTATATGTATAGTTGATAAAAATAACATACAACAAACAAGAAGAAGAATAGTTCAAAATGAACCTTTATTTTTAGGTCTTTAATAAATTGTATGAACTGAACCGAAACTATATTAAAGACCCGAGCATGACGTCATATTTCATTGTTGTTTACGGACTGGGGTGGCGCCACTCGACGAAAAAAATGGCGACTTATTATAGGTTATAGGGGGGTATTCTGTGGTTATTGGTATGTCAGTTACTGACGTTTAAGTTGTCCCAAATTTTTTAATATCCAGCTTTATTACGATTCGTCTTCTTTTTAAGGGTAACGAATTGTCTTTGCGTCCAGTATTTAGCAGTTTTATCCTATTAACACAGCTTTTATAGGTGGATTTGTTTGTGATAACATGAAATTTCCATGCACATGAAGAAAATGGTATGCACACTGCATGGGTACCTAAATTGCAGAAGAATAAACACTATTTTGGAATTATGGGATGATCTGAGATCTGATCAACCAGCTGACGAAGCGAAAATTCTAGATAGTTTTTCTGAAGAGAATTTTTAACGTATGCAAGAATGAAAATAGAAAATTTTGTTTATAGCTCCAAAGCGAACCAATAGTCCTCCATATTAAGAAGCAACTGAAAAATCTAATGCGTTTTGCTTACTTACACTATAACTAGTCATGGACTTTATTTCAAACCAAAAGGTACCAAATACTCTTGCTTGCTTTTTAGACTCGCTTTTCTTAAGAAAATGTATGGAAATGAAATATGCCATGTGAACTTGTCAAATTAAAGAGACATAACAAACAAATATTTTATTTTATTTTATTTTGGATGTTAAATTCGTTGTAACAGGCACATTTGCATGTTTTTTATTTTATAAAAGATTCTGCAACAATGGTGTTTTAACATTAAACCACCGTGTAAATTGGTTTCGTCGTGTGGTGCCAGTGGCGATCGCTTGAAACAGCGCTATGCACAGTCCAGCCTGAAGTTGCATGTTGGTAAAGATCACTAAGGTATTTTAAATTTCTAGGATTGGGCTACTAACGCTAACTTTTAGACGTACCCTCGTACGTTGAAGTCGTTGTATCTCTCTACGGGTGGCAGCCTGTGTCCGTGGCTAGGCCACCCGCCGTCTGAAATTCGAATTTCTACTATTATTAATCACATTGTCGTCCCCTATTATTCAAAATAAGAACAATACGCTCGCTCCGCCGACTGCAGTCGCGTTTTTCGTTTTTGCTATGTTGCCGGATTTGTTGGGTTCACGAATTCGTAGTTAGGCCTTTAGTTCCTTTATTACATACCAGAACCTAGAGGCAGACCCCACTTGCAAATCAGTGACGTCAGAGGTGCTTTTAAACGACGGTTAAAAGGAATTTATCTCAAACTGTTTCTTTATTAAATCGAGTATAGTCATTCTATTAATAACGATAACAATATTATTGTGCGATCGGAGAACAAAATATGCGACAGGAAATTGACTGTAGCAGCTTTTAGTTTCGTCTAGCCAAGATCCCATAAATTTTGCCAAAACAATTGTAGGATCATTTGGAAAGACCCAGTTTCGACTGACTCCGAAAAAATGTTGCAGTTTTGCGTTTAGTCCAAACCACAATACGATTTCAAAATATTTAAGATCGCTATTTATAGATAATAAAATTACTGAACTCCACATGCCACATCCACAGACTAATGACCTGTCTTAAGATGACTAATATTTTGGCTTTGCCATTGTTCAGATATATTTTTTAAATTAAAGAAAAGCTCTTATGAATTATTGTTTAAACTAAATAAAATGCATTTTTTATGTATTCTCTTGAAAGACTTGTCAAAGATACTTACAAAATTATGAAATAAAATTATATGATTACCTGCCACCTACTTTATTTTACCATTTATTTGGAAAAACATGGTTCAAATAATAAAAGACGTTATTTTAGACTTTTGGTGAAGGCGCAGGTATTAATTTTAATCTGTAAAACTCGAATACCCTATATTTATTGTCCACACCTCCACCCATGTTCATTTTTTTGAATATCGTGATGACAGCTAATGACTTTGACTGTCTTTATATCCTAAAATATACTGTTGATATACAGAATATGTCTTATTCGAAACGAAATCCGGACTAACCAACATTCTGAGCCTTTACAAGGATTTATTTTATGAGACATATAAACCAGAAATTAATGCAGAAACCTGATACCCACCGAAAATTCTTCGGCTTTCAGAAATGATGACATAGCTTCCTAATGTGACACTTGATTGATTAGTAAATAACGGGTGAATAAATAAAGAAAGACAGAAAACGTAGAAGATTGTCCATCGGCTGCACATCGAGGAAAGTTCTCATTGTATCTGTGTTTTTATTGTGTACCACACCTGTGCATACACTTAGACCACTTTATAACTTTTTTCTGAGTTATTCCGTGTGTAAACACTCATTGTTATGCCACTGAGTTTTTATTACTTCATTAGAACTTTATTTTTACAGCTCCACGTATGTCGTTGCCTCTGGGGTATTGAAGAAAATATACAGAGGGATAGTAATATGAGGCGCCATTTCGGACTTAATTATTATTTTTGAATATATAAATTTCTCGGGCTAATATTTTTTTTAATATGATATTTATAGAAATTTGCGTGAATAATCTTTTTTTAGTCAAATTTATATATTACGCATCGCCCAAAAGTATATATTACAGTAAACGCAAAAAAATATATCAAACACGATATATTAAATTGGTGCACCAATATCTAATAATTTAGGGTACCACTGATCGTCACCAGAGGTCGCGCCGCGCATTCCTAAAGTGCACCGGCAACGCTGCAACAGAAAGTGCAGAAGCCCGAAGTCGAAATATTTTTTTATATGATATTTATAGAAATTTGCGTGAATAATATTTTTTTAGTCAAATTTATATATTACGCATCGCCCAAAAGTATATATTACAGTAAACGCAAACAAATATATCAAAACACGATATATTAATTTGGTGCGCCAATATATAATAAATTAGGGTACCACCGGTCGTCACCAGGGGTCGCGCCGCACATCCCTAAAGTGCACCGGTAACGCTTAACGCTGCAGCAGAAAGCGCAGAATGGCGTAAGACCAGGGACTCTTTATAAAATAAAAGAGGTCCCTGTGTAAAACCCACCCCCGATTTTCTTGAAATTTTGGCTAGATAGGTTCCTATCCCCTATTTTCGCCCGACGTTACACCATTGGAAAAGATTACCACTTTTTTCATACGGCAGCGTCTATCCCCCAAAAAGGAGCAGTGCATACGCTCCTTATTGCAAAGATACTTGAGAAAAATGCACTTCCGACGGCTTCCGACGTAGACGTATCAAATGTTTACTTCGGCTTCGGACGTGTACGGAGTTAAATGCACGTTCAAAGAAGTCACGTGACTCAATCCACCAATGAGAGTACAAGACGTATACCGACTTTTATATACGTCGGACGTATAAATAGCCACTTCCTACAACAAAACGAAGGCGAAACGAAAACGATCATGCGGGCGGGAAACTAATATGTTAAGATGATTGTGGGGTTATACACCACAAAACATCAAATCCCAAACCTGACACAGAAAAAGAACATCCAGTACGTCGGTAATCATAATCACTTCGATTTCGGGCTTCTGAGCTTTCTGCTGCAGCGTTACTTACCGGTGCACTTTAGGGATGCGCGGCGCGACCTCTGGTGACGACCGGTGGTACCCTAAATTATTATATATTGGCGCACCAAATTAATATATCGTGTTTTGATATATTTTTTTGCGTTTACTGTAATATATACTTTTGGGCGATGCGTAATATATAAATTTGACTAAAAAAAGATTATTCACGCAAATTTCTATAAATATCATATAAAAAAATATTTCGACTTCGGGCTTCTGCCCTTTCTGCTGCAGCGTTGCCGGTGCACTTTAGGGATGCGCGGTGCGACCTCTGGTGACGACCAGTGGTAGCCTAAATTATTATATATTGGCGCACCAAATTAATATATCCTGTTTTGATATATTTTTTTGCGTTTACTGTAATATATACTTTTGGGCGATGCGTAATATATAAATTTGACTAAAAAAAGATTATTCACGCAAATTTCTATAAATATCATATAAAAAAATATTTCGACTTCGGGCTTCTGCCCTTTCTGCTGCAGCGTTGCCGGTGCACTTTAGGGATGCGCGGTGCGATCTCTGGTGACGACCAGTGGTAGCCTAAATTATTATATATTGGCGCACCAAATTAATATATCCTGTTTTGATATATTTTTTTGCGTTTACTGTAATATATACTTTTGGGCGATGCGTAATATATAAATTTGACTAAAAAAAGATTATTCACGCAAATTTCTATAAATATCATATAAAAAAATATTTCGACTTCGGGCTTCTGCCCTTTCTGCTGCAGCGTTGCCGGTGCACTTTAGGGATGCGCGGTGCGACCTCTGGTGACGACCAGTGGTAGCCTAAATTATTATATATTGGCGCACCAAATTAATATATCCTGTTTTGATATATTTTTTTGCGTTTACTGTAATATATACTTTTGGGCGATGCGTAATATATAAATTTGACTAAAAAAAGATTATTCACGCAAATTTCTATAAATATCATATAAAAAAATATTTCGACTTCGGGCTTCTGCCCTTTCTGCTGCAGCGTTGCCGGTGCACTTTAGGGATGCGCGGTGCGACCTCTGGTGACGACCAGTGGTAGCCTAAATTATTATATATTGGCGCACCAAATTAATATATCCTGTTTTGATATATTTTTTTGCGTTTACTGTAATATATACTTTTGGGCGATGCGTAATATATAAATTTGACTAAAAAAAGATTATTCACGCAAATTTCTATAAATATCATATTAAAAAAATATATTAGCGCGAGAAATTTATATATTCAAAAATAATAATTTAGTCCGAAATGGCGCCCCATATAGTAATACCTATTCGGGTTTTTTAGATACCCTAATTTAATAGGTTAGGTATAGACATACGATTTAAGCTGACCAACCTGCCAAACGTACAGGGTGTCCACGCGAAGTGTCCCGCCAATTTTAGTAAGACATTTTATACGGGATGTTTCGCGAATGCGTGGCAAACTATTTTTGAAAAAAAAAACGATAATGAAGTACGTGTTCAAATTGCATATGCCCAGAGTGGCGAATACCGACAAATACTTGGCCTGTTACCGTCGTATTTTTCTACGCTATTGTATCGGAACAATTATTAATCATCCGCGTCTGAAAATGGTAATATTTCAACATACAGAAAATGACAATTAATTCCCGATCCATTTTGTAACCTTACACCGCCAGCTGAACCGTAGAAACATATGGCCGCAGGTTTCGTTTTACCATTCCACCAGATATGAACTTTATTCCCGCTTGTCCGTTCTCACACATTTCACTGGTATTAATAATATTCGAGTAAACATGCTTAGTATCTTCTGGGTAGCCACTTCAGTTCGAAAATTTCAATAAGCACTCGAAAAGTTTGCCCACTTGTGTGTAGAAAGTTATTTTCGGTTATTTATTAGTTTTTTCACACAAAATAATGTTTACTTATGACGGAATTCGGCCATTACAGTGTTTACTCAAGTTTTTTATTTTAATTGGTTAGATAAACGACGTAAATTGGTGTAAGAGGAATTTTATTCGGAAACGTAGATTGACGTTAATGCAAGATGACCATTCTGTTGATATTTCTATTTTCATTTGATGTTTCTCAATTTCTCGGCGGTAGAATTTCCCCGTATTTACTTGTCCAATTTGTGAAAGGTCAATTCTTCAAGTTTTTCACATATTTTTTTAACTGGGAAACAACATAAACTTTGCAGCAAATTTGACTAATTTTAAGTTGAGAATTTATCTTTTTCGTAAAAAAAAGTGTGTTTAAAATAATAGTTACAATGAATACGCAAGCCATGTAGACCGCAAATGTAGTAAAATTGAATGATTTTTTGTACCTATAGGTTTATTTGAATGAAATATGTATGTGTGATCACGTATATTTTTACACCGACTTATTTTCTATATTATTCAAGCAAGCTTTTTTTAAGGTTTGTTTAGTTTTATACAGGGTTCAGAAGAGCGCGGCCAAACCAAATTTTTGCTTTTTTAAATTGAACACCCTGTATATTTTTAGATATTTGAAATCTGAAAAGATTAAGTGCTCGAAAAAAGAATAACTTTGAAATAATTCAAACCCAAGCAAACCTATAATTTTGTTTCACACAAAACGGTGCACGGCACTGGTTATACTGGCCTAACTGGCCCACGTCGACACCTGCTCCGTGGATCTCCGAAACGCCGACCAATCAAATCGCTGCGCTCGCTTTCTTATCGGCTGCATCCTTGACTAGGTCGACGTCGACCGCATAAAAACCTTTGAATTTTATATGGGTGATTTCTGCTGATAAGTCTGGTATTTTCACCAGTAGCAGAGCGTGGTAAATGCTAAGAAACAGATCGCGCCCCGTATATCAGTGTGTTCCAATTTATACTTTACCAGGGTAGCTCGAGAACAGGCGCTTCGGCAATAAAATACGAGACAAAACACTTTTTTAACCATATCAAACCGAACCTGGTATTAGTAGTAAAAAGAGATGAAGGAGACAGAGAAGATATTTATTGTAGTAAAAATAAGTGACTGCATGCTCGCCTAATATAATATCACCAATACTTGCATGGGTTACACTGTTCGACCGCTGGCCACTTGTGCAGCGAAATGCGGTGGATAGCCGTGCCATAATTTCAATGATCTTAGGATATACTTGTGTAAATAGTTATAATCGATATGGCTTTTTAGAGACTTTTTGACATTATTATATGGTGCATTAACCTTTGCTTTGTGTTTGACGACAACCTTAAAAAAACCTTAAAAGTGAAATACTATGTTGGTTGTAGAATATCGATAGTTTTGAAAACTGCGTGACGCTTATGTCCTATATTTTGTGCTGTCTCAAGTGACTTTAGCAATATTATACCAATATATATGTACTTCAAAAGAATTTTTTTATTATACTTGTTTGAAAACACCTTATTTTCATCTGTTTTAGCAATAATGAAAGATGGGGTTTTTCGGGCTAGCGCACGGAAACAGCGCACGGAAAAACTTTCCGTGCGCTGAATAAAAATACCGAATATATGGCTTTAAAATAGAAATATACAGCAAAGTAAACTAAATTTAAGAAACTCTGTATGCTCTCTGATATTTAACATGTACATACCTATTTTGTATTTTAATTCGTAAGAGTTTCAATATTTAGATACATTTCTGTAATATTTTTGACGTTTTATTCACCTCATCTGACAATAACTAATTTACAACAAAGCACCTTTGAAATAATTTGAGAGTAACCATGGAAACGCATCATACATACCAAACACTATATTGTCTGCATTGTTTATTTTTTGTCAATTAAATTTATTACAATATGCCGATAAAATGTTTTAAGTTTCCGTTTTCAAAGAAGTATAATTAAAAATATCGTTCATTACACGTCCAGAAATAGATTTTTCCGTGCTTGTATGACTTCCCGTGTTCGGCTGCGCCTCATATGGGAATTTGTCACGCGCGCACGGAAAAATCTTTATTTCCACACTCGTAATGAAATATACTATTATCGAGGTCTGAGAACAACTTTTCTATACTTACCTACAAAGTTTTTCGACACGTTGAAAAATAATCACAGCACTGTAGTTAAAAATGTGAAAAAAATGCACAAAAAAAACTAAAATCTGAAAGCAGGCGTCTTCCCCATATTTTAAAACTTATTAACAAGCCCATAAATTTACCCCAGGTATATCCTTTGCCACACATTAAGCGGCATTACCACAAATTTAGTGGAAATACACATTAAATCATCCGGCCTACCCTCCCCATTCAAATATCACCCCAGCTATTCCTTTTCTACCCAAAAGTCCTCCTTCGCAGGTACCTCCTCGTGTGAAATCCGTTTTTTACGGTTTTTTCAACGTGGGGTAAACAACCCTTGTGCGGCAAGGTGGCAGCGGCGAACAATACAGTAAGATGATACCTGTATTAGAGCGTCGATGACAACCCCATGTGAGAAAAATCGGTAAATTGAACAATTTTTCAACGTAAACGATACGCGCAGGACGAGGGACAATACGCATCCTTTTGTATGGACGGATTCTTACGCTAAATAGCGCACAGGGGATTTTGTGTTGACTTAGGACTTTTTTAAGGGGTTGAAACGCGATACGTAGATAAGGGATGGGGGTTTTAAGGACTGTGTGAAATTTTTCGGGAACGACAGGGTTCGAGTGCCTCATTTCTGAAATCTGCAACGTTTTTTTAGGGCTTTTATTGAGATTGTACCTCTCTTGATCGAGCGGGCAGATGTTAGTAATGGTCATAGAAAACAATAAGGGCAACATTCGCGGTTTTTAGATTCATAGGCGTGCTTACTGTGTATTACTCATGCTCGAAATTATTTTTTCGTTTGACGAATCAAGATATAATCAGTTAAAGAATATGCATGTTAATAAAAACTGGCCAACATTAATGAAAGGAAATCAAAAAACATGATGTTTTTAAAAAATCGTTTATTTTTACCTGCCCTGATTTTGCCAAGGGGTATGCATGGGAAATTGTCACGATTTTCTACTACTTTGTTGCTGCGTCCGAATTAAACGTAATTCTACCGTGAAATGGAACTTTTCCTAGGTAAATCGACCAGCCGAATCGATCTAGCATGGTCCCGAAGGCATAGCGCTCACCGGTTTCGAGCAAATAATTTTTTTGACATTTCGAACCCTCCATTCTGTAGGTTTTGGACAATTTTGGACATTGAATACGAAATTCTCGGAAACGACTGGACGAAATCGAATTTAACCTTTATTTCCGACATCTACGGGTCGAACTACATCGGAAAGACCTTTTTCGGGGCAGGTTAATGTTTTCGGAAATTCACAAAATTGCGCTGGCCGGGCATTTACAAATTTTTTAGAGGAATTTGGAGGCCGGATCCTTGTTCTCCGGGTCAATTTACGTCGGATAGGCTGGTTTTGGAGCCGTCCAGAGCACGTTTAAAAAGTGGCAATTTTAGGTTTTTTTAGGCGATTTTCGGAAAAGTGCGCTGGCCGGGCATTTAGAAGCCTCCAAGTTCAATTTCGACCGGATTTTCGGTTTCTACCGGCCAAACTGCGTCGGATAGGCCCATTTCCGGCCAATTTTATTTTTTTTGCGAAATGGTCAAATTTCAGTTAACAAAGGGGTTGACCCCCCCGAAAATCTCGGAGGAATATTCGCCACGCTCGCAGTTAATTTTTCGGGTGTCTGATTTCACCCTTACTTATACATCTCGAGCCGCTGCGTCGATTGGCGCAAGGTAGGATGTTGTAGCTCTAACCGTTTCGGCGCAAATGGCCTTCAAAGTCAGATCGAAAGCGAAAACTCGAAGTTCGGTTTTTTAGTTGTATCTCCGGATCGGCTGCGGACCATCCAGCTAGGTTTTTCGGATCAGCGCCCTAGGTATAATTACGTATTCAGATGCCGATAGATCGATTTTTGATCATTTTGATTTTGCCCAGGATGAAGATGTTTCAAATCAGTTGTTTAAAATCGTAATTAAAATCACTATTTTAATCAAAGCGATTTTTTAAACAAAATCATTATTAAAAACTAAATACCAAATTTCATTAAAATTGTTATTAATAATCCTCGTAGTTGCTAGTTTTATCCAACAAATATGTCGGTTTTGCAAAAAATATCCAAACAGGATGATTTCTTCAAGGTTGCTTGGGGACTTCTTCCTGAGTGTTCAACCAAAATAACCTGAATAACAGTTTTATAGAATCAAATTCTGACCAACTTTTTCTTATACATTTTTTTGTATCTCTAATAATTAATGAGTTACAGAGAGTTTTTTTTCTTTTGTCTGTATAAGCACAAGACCAAATATTTTTCTGACGACATCATGATTAACAAATGTAATGTAATATACTATTAACACGATAATTTTAGAGCAATTAACATATTCTCCGAAAACCCACATTGTCCCACCGCGGGCAGTGGTCCATTGTTTTTACCCGAGATTATCAGGACCGGCTCCTACGGCCCGTGCCCAAAATTAGAAATCCGATCTGTCGATTAATTTGAATTTCATAGGTAATTGAAGCCGACTCCGAATCCAGGTTAGAAATTTCAATACAATGACTTGTCGGCCACTCCTTCCCGAAAAATAACTTATTATTCAAACCCGACGCGTTATCTGTTTGGAAGAAATAAGAAATCGTGTGGAATAAGCGTGTGGATAAGTTGAACTGCGACCGACTTGAATTTCAAGCCATGAACGAACATGTGGCAACGCCGCAACGTCTATGTATGCTGTCTAATAGCGATCGTCCTTTTTGAGCAACATACCGGGCAGTATTTCGCAAAGAGGTACATATCGTCTTGTCATAATATTCGCACAACTTCATCAGTTCGGCTTAGTTTTAAATCGCCCCGAGTAGTATACCAACAAGATTCAGACGTCTTATTAACGATAGGAGATAAGAGTGGCTGTATCTGCTTTTCGAATATCGGAGAAACATTCTTTCGTCGACTCTACAAGCCATGAGCACTTCACATCCATTTACATATTATTTGAGGCCTTTGGATATGTAATTTTAATAGTTTTTTTGTGGGTTCAACGAACTCTCCCGAATAGGCGCACGCCCGTATGTATAGGAGATGCCAATCAAAAGCCGAAAAAATAATGTCTTTATTATATTAAAGATACTGCATGGCCCGTCATCCGTTATTATTTTTCGGACAAAAGCTCGAGAAATTCCATATAAGTCTAGAAAATCGGGACTGAGCTCCGTGGCTACATGCTAATTTAAAAGTAACGGTTTTTTTTTTGGTGGCTAATTATCGAAATACAGTTAAACGTTAGAAGATAATAATTAGTTTCTTCCTAAACGACTTTTTCGCAAAAAAATGCGAGCGATATAATGTCTGCATAAAAAAGGACATTCGCGAGTTATGTGACCTAGAAAAAGAAACAGGTGTGTCGGTTTAAATTTTAGTTTATTCTAAGCAGTCTTTTTCTTATATTATCTTCGTATTTTTTTGCTAGCCTCCTACCAGCCCTTAGGGCTCGCAGGAAGTATACAGGACGATTCCTAAATTGTCTCAACGCAAATTTGTTCTTGTTGTACAGGGTTATTCATATAACATTCTAACCCCCCTCCCAAACCTTTTTGTTTTCAATTTTGGAAAAAAATGTAAATGTCATCAGCAAATGCACGACAGTTTATTTCAATTCAGCGACAAGCTCGAACTTCAATAAATGTTTGGTGTGGCATTTTTCGGAATCATATAATTGGTTCGGTATTTTTTGAAGGTGGTTTAACTGGACTAAAATATTTTTATTATACTTCTTTGAAAACACCTTATTTTCATCTGTTTTAGCAATAATGAAAGATGGGGTTTTTCGGGCTAGCGCACGGAAACAGCGCATGGAAAAACTTTCCGTGCGCTGAATAAAAATACCGAATATATGGCTTTAAAATAGAAATATACAGCAAAGTAAACTAAATTTAAGAAACTCTATATGCTCTCTAATATTTAACATATACCTATTTTGTATTTTAATTCGTAAGTGTTTCAATATTTAGATACATTTCTGTAATATTTTTGACGTTTTATTCACCTTATCTGACAATAACTAATTTACAACAAAGCACCTTTGAAATAATTTGAGAGTAACCATGGAAACGCATCATACATACCAAACACTATATTGTCTGCATTGTTTATTTTTTGTCAATTAAATTTATTATAATATGGCGATAAAATGTTTTAAGTTTCCGTTTTCAAAGAAGTATAATAAAAAATATCGTTCATTACACGTCCAGAAATAGATTTTTCCGTGCTTGCATGACTTCCCATGTTCGGCTGCGCCTCACAATTTGTCACGCGCGCACGGAAATATCTTTATTTCCAACTCGTAATGAAATATACCATTACAGCTCCCTGATCTATTGAATACGAATATTGTTTGGCAACAAGACGGTGCTCCAGCACATAAATCAAATGCTGTCAAGAGGCATTTAGATGACACTTTTGTAGAGTGGATTGGTTCAAATGGAACTATTTGATGGCCTGCCAGAAGCCCAGACTTGACTCCACTCGATTTCTTTCTGTGGGGCACCTTGAAGGACCGGTTATACGGGGTGGTCACTTTTTCAATGCTCACCATTGGAATTTCGGAAACGGTAAAAGATAGAGGGGTAGTTGATTTATAGAAAAGTTGCGCATTTTAGTCCTCATTCATTATCTGAAATTTTTTTCGAAAATAGCTCGGTCCGTTTCTGAAATTTCTGAAAAAACTGAAAACCACCGGTTCCGCAAATAGTTCATATCTTTTTTATTAGAATACCCAACTTTACGAAATTTTGTATCAAAAATTTTCTAGCGGTGCAAGATTTTGAGTTACCGTTTACGAGATCCCAATGGTAAGCATCGAAGAAGTGACCACCGTGTATACGGAGAGGTCAAATAATATTGACCAAGTTAAAGAAAAAATATATCGGGAGATCAGAGTTGAACGAGGCAAATATCGTGGCTAACTACAAGAGAAGTCTATAAGAACGTATGCTCTCTGTGTTGCACAAAATGGAAGCATTATAGAACACCTACTATAATTTAATTTAGTTCATAAAAAAGTATCACGTTCCATCCATATATGCCTTTTATTAAGACTAAAATTACAGATAAGATAAAATAGCTATAACTGATGCAAATTTCCACAGCAGGCTTTGTTGAATTTTCAGTATATTAGTGTATGTAATTATTGTGGGAATACAACAATTAATGTAAACGGTCGAATCTTCATTTATAACATTCTCGTAATAACTGTTTTGAAATTTCCATGGCAATTTTGATTTTGTCCTGAAGTAGCAAGAAAATTTTATACAATTTCATATTTACATTTTTTTCAAAATTGAAAACAAGAAAGTGAATAACCCTGATTGCGGTAAGTGTTGCAAATTATTCTGGAATTAGCGCTCAGTGTAGTTGACTTTACAGCACAATGTATGGAGGAGTTTTGCAACTGAGGTCTTGCGGAAACTATATAACAGTCAATACTTGAATTTAATAACAACGTTGATAGACGAGCGCTCTGTATTCCGTTTTCTCTGTGGTACAACCTACATGTTTTCCTATACATATACTTGTTGGTTAACTACCACAAAAACGTCGACATCCAACACCTCATTATACACAACACAACCACGCGTTCGCAACCAACCATACGTCACCGGCGAATCTGAATTTATGCAGTTGCGCAAAAACAGTTAAATCTACATGTAACTAGCCCGGCCAACAATATGGGCATTACAAAAACCGAAGTGCAACTCGATAATTTCCCGCTTTTTTCCCGGTCGGGCACGCCGTACGGGCAACTGGAACTGGTTTATTTTATGAGATACAATATTGAGGCAATACCGCAAGAGTCGTGTTATTGTTTTAGCCGGCCACATCGGGTGCCCCGCGTCGCACAGGGCGTCCCAAGATAACCAAGGTCTGGATATGGTTGGGCAGAGGTAAGACCGACTTGAATCTCGAGCCATGAACGGGCATGTGGCAACGTCGCTGCGCGACGGTTCGACAGGTCTATGGAGTCTAGCTTCGGCACTTTCGCTTAGTTTCTCCTTTATAATATCTAAATATGCGACAGTTCCGCCATTATACAGCGTGATTCAGTCATGATGATGCCAGTTGCTCAACATATCGTAAATTTCCTTTTTTTGTACCTTTTCCCGAATATTTCAAAAATGTACCTATCTAAGTGAATTTATTACCTTTTTGATTTTTCAATGTCGAATCAACAATAATTAGTGGGTGTGTACTTAGGAGTATACGGAGCTCTTAGTTTCCCAAATGTGTATTTATATATATATATGTATAAGGGCATTGCCACAGCCGGCTCTAGGAAAGCCCTGAAGTTGAGAAAGCTGGCAACATGGCTTGCTGGTCTGCGCGGCGTGGCCTGTCACTCCCTCTCAGTTGATTTTGCAAGAAATTTACCAGAATTAATTTGTGTAGTGCGGGTAGTGCTATCGTCGCCAGATTGCTACGACGAGGCAGTGTGTCTCTGGGTGGAAACAGACAGCCCAAAGTGCTGGCAACAGCTTTTTATAAATTTGTTTTGTTTGTGAAAAAATTCAATATTTATCTAAAAGTTCGAAGTGAAGAATCGTTCCTTTACATTTTCAAGCCTCAAGATGCCCAGAACCGTCGAGGGAAGCTAGAACTTAGTTATATACCTGGCTGTAAGTCAAATCGTAACAATAACTTGAAGTAGCTAGGTTTTCTTTGCTTGACGGCAAGCGGTCAACTTGTATTCGTTTTGGGCTTTCCAAAGGACGAAAATTTAAGAATAAAATGATTAAGGGCCAATTGCATAGACAAACTAAAGTACCCTTTAAAATTAAAGGAGCTTTCTAACAATCCAACCATTGTTTAGTATTGTTGAAAACGTTTCTTTTCCTAATGTTAAAATCAAGAGAATTTAGTTGAATGTATTATAAAATTGACCCTAACTGCCATTTCAGTCAGAAGCGATTACTCTCCTTCACAACATGCTGTTCTCTGTTCGCTTTTTGTTTCATTTTTATGAAAATTTAACCATAAGGGAAGATAGGTAATCATCATTTACAACAAAATGTAGTCCCCTCTATTTGCCTATTATCGAAAATGTACCTATCCACACCAGGAATCGTACTTATTATAAATAGGTACTTATACTTCTGTGTATATTTTGTTACTTGTTACTGCTTTTATTGTCTGTTAAACAAACCTACCTACTTACTTAGGTACCCAATTAGTGAAACAAAGTTTACAAATGTCTCTAATTATAATTAAAAAGACGGTTGAACATTTATTAGAAAAGATAAACTATGCCAAATGTAGACTGCTCTATACTGCATAGACCCGTTGAACCGTCTCGCTGCGGCGTTGCCACATGTTTGCACAGGGCTTGTAAGCTTGAGAAGGTTGTGGCATTGCTCATTCTTACCGTTGTTTTATGAACTAGCAACTATTTCGCGCGTTCGGCTTTGGATTGCACCGTATGATTAAAACCTCCAAAAAGGGGTTGAACTTCTGCCCGTCGGGTTAAAGATTCCTAATAATTACCCCAGCCACAATTAATGATGTTTCAGTCACGACCATTTATTCCGAAAATACTCTAATTACGACCGAACGTAACATTTTAATGTTTTTTTGTGCGATCCTGCCCCCTTCTTTTATCTTTGTATCGACTGCGGTTAAGTTTGGGAGAATTATTAATCATTTTGCGGGTTGTTGGCCGGCTGCAGTGGCGTCACAATAAAATATTCGAAAAGATTAAAATTTAAAAATGTAATTAAATGAACAAGATTGAAAAATAAGGTGTTTGTAAAGTACGTCTTTTTAGGGACACTCTGTATAACACAAACAAGTAAGTGTTAACATTGAAAACCACTTTCCACTAAATGTTGTGATAAATTGTAAAAAAATATAGTGGCAACTGACCTGTTTAAAAAAATATTTATTGGGAAAAACTTTCGGTGCGCCACTGGCTCCCGCGCGCGCTTCATTTGTTCCGTTCCGCAGTCCACGGGCTACTAGATGTTTGATTCTCTTTCTGTCTTGGCGTTTTTTGTTTCTTTCCTCCGTCTCTCCCTCTTATCCGTATTTTAATCAAGCAGGCCCTGGAAACCTTCATTTGTTTTGAATAAAATGATAAATTGCGTTGAGAATTAGCTTTTTGTTGTCTTTTTTTTTCATCTGGGCTCGCCTGGTCGGCTTTTTTTTTGAATTTTTAATCAATACGTGGCTGTTTGGAATCATTAACATGTCGGTGTTATTAGCCTCATCTGAAGGTCTTTTCCTATTCGAAAAAATCGCAAATGTATAATTACGTTTTCAGGTTATCCTAGCCACCATTGCTTTTTGACGTTGTTTTCTCTGTTATTCGTATATTTAAAATCGCAGCAGTCGAGAGGGTCAACGATCACTTTAATACAAAATATAAAAGACCATATTGTATCAACGGAAAATAATTTTTAATAATAAAATTATTGTAAAGCAACAACTTCACATAGACGAATTTATCAAATTTGTTGACATATGCAATGGTAATGTAATCTTATTTTCTAGACAAGCAGAAATCTCTATGTTTTCTGGAGCAGAATTTTGGATGTTTGTTTTTTTTTTTAGCTGCAGCCGCATGGGTAGGCAATTAAAGTCGTATATAATGCGGCCCGACCATGTAGGTCTCGGGACTGGTCCCTGAGGCACTCCTATGCCCGCGTACGCTGCTAAATTGATTTCTAGGACACATGCGGTCGTAACTTCTGATTCTGTGGGCGGACAATAATTTCCACGTTCTGAAAAATAGAATGGGATATAGGAACAGTGCGAGTTATATGCTGTTGGTGCTCTACAAGGTGTCTCAAAAAGTATGTCAATTTCTGAACCACGAAAAAAGGAAGAATGGTGCTCAAGCCTTCTACTAGAGACAAAGTAAACTAATAGTTTTTTTTTTTCATACCTATTATTTTACCTACCTTTTATTTCCACTTATCGAGCGTATGTTATTTCATAAAATCAAAGTATTCTAAGAAGATTTGTTCCACCGAAAATACGTCGAAACTACTACGTCCAAGGCTGCTTAAAAAACGAATATCTTTAGCGCTTGCTTGCGTCATACGCGTAAGAAATTTTTGGGTCGAACGCGGGACTTTTCCCCAAAATTTGCAATTGCCAAATTCTATGCAAAATACGTTTAAATTCGACCCAGCTATTTGAAAGGCAAATGGTTTCCAAGATAAGGCTAAAAAATAGGTTGGTTCTGACAAAAGAAACAATCAAGGTGAACTCGGTTGTGAGCGCAAAAAAAACGTGGTACCTAATTTATCATATTTTCGTATGTGTGGAGATAGATAGGAATCTTAGTTGGCTGTGGAACGAGATACAAATTAGTTTAGACCGAGAGGGACGATCGTTTGAAATTGGGTAACTTGTGTATCGGAGAATTACCTACATATTATTTAGATCAGAAATTGAAAATTTTGTAGATTATGAGATTAAAATTCAATTTTCAGCTTATAGAAATGTTAAGCTCAAAGCTATTATTGTAAATGGGTCGTTAGTTTCTAAAAGTAGTTTGGTTATAGCTAGCATAGGCGTATCTACACATATGCTATATACAGTTATACGGTTAGGGTGTCCAATGACATTTTTTGTACGGGGTGTTAAAAAAATTGAAAAAACGTGAAATGAGTAAACTGTTTTTATTTGTGAAGATATAGAAAAAAGTTATTAGAAAAAGTTGTTCAAGCTTAGCTAGAAGACAGTCCATAATAGCAATTTTCGAAAAAATCGGCCCACTACTTTGATTATTGGACAAGATAGAAATGCCGTTTTCTTCAATATCTTTAGACTTTAGATGAGACTCTGAATTAGTTTTTAGTTTGAAGACACGTGCTAGATATGGTGGCTGTATGTTTCAGTAAATAATATGTTTAAAACTTGTTAATTTGGAATAATTTTATTTTCTTGAAATCGGTAGTGAAGTGTCTTAAAATCGTCAAAAATCGGCACTGAACTGGCCCATTATTGTACGATTTTTTTCAATAAGTAGGCCTTGATGAGATGTAAACATCAAACGTCAGACGCGGAGCCATCGCCCGTCAAAGGTGACCGAACATTCAAAACCCGACCAATAAAGGCCCATTTAACTTTTCGTATTGCGAAATTGTTACCTATAGCAGCGCAATCTTTCAGTATAAACATTTTAGTGGGTTTGAATATCAATCTATTTTTCATGGAGGCTGGACAACTAACAGGCCGCAGTTTGGAGTTTCTGTTGGGAAGCGCCGTGCCTCGTCACACTTGACCTAGGTAGGGCGATCGTCAGAGTCAAGCAACGCCGCGCGCAGTCGGTTCATGGACGGGTGATCCTTATGATTATTTTTGCCTAATAAAACTTTTTTTTTTTTCGATTTCATAAAAATATAATATGTTAACAGTTGTTTTGGAGCACATTTTGCCGATTTCAACGCAAACGGTTGATTTTATCGTTATGAAACAAGAGTATCATTTTATTGCAAAATAAAAAGATGCACTAAAATGATGAACCTGCGAGACCAAAAAGATAACCTCAAAAAAGTTATGAGTATGAAACCCATTGTGCTACCCCGCACCTCCGCCTCTGGTCGATGGGAATAAATCGTTTTTATACAGAATGGTTGCACTTCAGTTAATAAAGAACTGCGCCAAGTTTCATTTAAATTGCATAACTTTTGTAGAAGTTATTGCGATAAAGATGTTTTTCAAACTATACTTTTATCATCCTGTAACTTTCTTATTATGCATTTTAGGACCCATGTTAATAGGAAACTTTTTGTTCAAAATGACATTTTCTATCTGTCATATTACGTTGGCACCATAATTTAGAAACACCCTGTATAAAACTGTTATTAAGGTCATCTCGCTCTAAAAGAAACGTTTAGAAAACCAATCCTATAGCGTACCAAGTGTGATCTTTTGGTTGAACATTCAGGAAGCAGTCCCCAAGCAACCCTGAAGAAATCATCATGTTTGAATCTTTTTTGCTTTTCCTCAGGTTCCTTATTCAAAGGTTCCAACCCCCTTCTTCTGCCATTTTACCAGTGATGTAACAGATACATTTTTTTCGGTATCTGGGTACAGATACAGATACTTTAAAAAAGTATCTAGATACTTCCAGATACATTCAGATACTATCAGTTAATTAAGAAAATTTCAGACCTCATAAGGCAATCAATATACTTACCTACTTAGATATTTATGAAACAAGTGTAAAGTAGAACTGTTTAGACGAATGTGAAGTTTAGATTGTCACTATATACGTGTTCCGTTTTCTTACCGAAGTAACAGAAATCGTTCCGTAATTGGTTTCGATAACATTTCGGTAACATTACGGAACGATACACTAAGTTACCGGAAATTACAGAAGTAATCGAACTCCCGACCACAATAAGATGGATGGGGGTAAACATTTGTAACCTATTTTCCTATTTATTCGGTGTTTTGTGGTTGTAGTTGTTTATAACCTTGGTGTTTTGTGGTTGTTTATGAAATGTGAAAGTCGAGGGAGGGCTGTTATTTTTATAATTGCTTCTTCGTAATTCATTATGCACGCCCCGGTCGGATTCGTTCACAGAACACCCTTAACACACCTACAATAATAATAAACTCTTAACAACTCAAAAAACACAAATAGGTTAGGTTGATGAAGTAACGAAGGCGTTCCGTTTTGAAAGTTATTTTTGATTACAATTGACAGAAAGTGCTCGGCAAATTCTGTAAGAAAACGGAACACGTATAACATAATTGAAACAAGTTGTGGGTTAGTAGTTTACCGTGTACGTCACTCCAAAGTGAGCACTGAGTAGGTGCTTTATGTACGGTGTTTTAAAAAAATCACTAAATCACACCCCATTTTATTATTTGTATTGTTTATTTTGTTTAACTTTAACAACATTTCGAAGTTTTCATCGCTGAGCCTGTTACGCCTTGGCGTTGAAATTTGTCCTCCTGTTGTGTCTACCAACCTGGAAAACCTGGAAAACCTGGAAATGTCAGGGAATTATTTTTGGTCAGGGAAATCAGGGAAAAGTCAGGGAAATCTATCAAATAACCTGGAAATTTGTGGTTTAATAGATATAAAAATAGGAAATCTTTAATTCTTACAAAAACTAATCAAAATTATATCATATTCATTTTGATTCTACTCCACAGAGATCACATTATGCTATTTATTTATATGTGATCCCTGTGCTTCTACTATACTCCAAAGATAATCTAACTAAATAAGATTTTACGAAGCTATTTATTTTTGTTTTGAAGGTGTTTATATTTTTTTATATGTTTTTTTTTATTTTGGAGAATGTGTAAAAGATATTTGTTTGTTTTATACGTGATTTTATATTTTTACAATAAATCTTGTATCTTTATTTTTTACAGGGTGGTTCATTATAAATTGACACCCCCCCTTAACTTGCTAGTTTTTGAGGTTAGAAAAAAAAAGTTTTTTTTACAAAAGTTATAGATACTAATACAGACATAACTTATGTTTCTTTAAATGGAACATCTTGTACATTTTTGTTATATGTTCGCTCCAACCGTTCGTTCAGAACTAAGCCTTTTTTGAGGGATTACTCCTTGCGTCATAGGCTGCCATGAAAGACAAATGCCAAATTATAGTAATAGCTGCAAGTATATTCATGCTTTGGAAAACATGGGCTCTTTTAAGAAAGAGAGAAATTGAGAGAAATAAGAAATTTTAAATAGTAACAAACAATAAACTTCGTCAAATTTATTGTTTGTAATTTAATTTTTATTGAAAACGACAATGACATTTAGAAAAAGGATATATTTATATGTTTTTGTGGGGTTATTTAAAAAACAGAATTTATTATGACAGACCGAAAAATGTAGAAACACTGAAAGGTAGAATTCGGGAAGAAATCCACATATTAAATACCGAACACAGCAATTTTATTGTTGCCCCAATAAACAGAAACTTAGTAGCAAATATCAATAAATTCATATGTATATCCTTTTTCTAAATGTTATTGTCGTTTTGCATAAAAATTAAATTTCGGACAATAAATCCAACGAAGTTTATTAACTATGTCACTTACTAGTTAAAATTTCTCATTTCTCTCAATTTCCATTCTTAATTTTCTCTGAAAACTTAAAATAGCCCATTTTGTTTTCCAAAGCGTGAATATACTTACAAACTGTCAATAATTGTTATACTATAATTTGGCATTTGTCTTCCATGGCAACCTATGACCCAAGGAGTAGGTAATCCCTCACAAAAAAGGCTGATCTGATTGTGAACGAACGGTTGGAGCGAACATATAACATATATGCTTCATTGGAATCGGAAAAATGCATAGAAAATATACAAGGCGTTCCATTTAAAAAAAACAAAAGTTATGTTTGCCACGGCTTTCTAGAACACACTGTATAATGTCCAATAGCGTCACAAAAAACGTTGTATTAGTATCTAAAACTTTTGTAACTAAACTTTTTTTCTAACCTCAGACACTAGCAAGTTAAGGGGGGTGTCAATTTATACTGTACTTTATTAACCTCGTTAGCAACAGTTTCTGCCAAAAAGTTGAAATTCTTCGAAAACATATCAGGACATACTTTGCACATTTATTTAATTAATGTCAGATGACATCACTAAAACTAATAGTCCGCTTTTGATTTTTTTGTTAGTAAGCACGATCGTTCAGAGTAAGTTCATCCTAGGGTACGGGCGTAGCCAAGGGGGGGGGGTTTCGGGGGTTCAAACCCCCCCCCCCCCGAAATAAGTAAAATATTACCTAAAAATACGAGGAGTGAAGAGTTAAATTATTATTACGTTTGAATATATGTAGTTATAGTAGCGCCTAGCGCCATCTTTTGACGAGAGGCAGACGCAGTTGCAGCCGAACTTGCCTACCCCGAAATCTAGTTTGGAATGCCTAGATATGTGCGATAAAAACCTTTATCCTAATATTTACACATTACTACAAATCTTGGCTACCATTCCTGTATATCCACTGCTACCCCAGAAAGGTCTTTGTCGAGCCTAAGGAGACTGAAAAACTATTTACGAAACACTACAAGTAAAAACAGACTTAATGGTTTGGCTCTAATGAACATTCACTATGGAACAGAAATTCATGCAGATGAAGTAGTGGATATATTTAAAAGAAAAAGCCGAAGATTTCTTCTTTAATGGTTTTAGATTTAGCGCAGAGGAACGAAATTAATTTATCCATTTCATTTAAAGTTAACAACTTTATAAATATGTCGTAGTTTTTCGGATTAATATATAGATATTAAATTTCATGTAAGTATATTTTTGTTGTTTTATTTACTTCTCAAACTGAACCCCCCAAAACTAAATCCTGGCTACGCCCGTGTCCTAGGGGATCTGTTGACTCTTCCATTTTATTTAAATTCGCATATTTATCTCAGTAGGTAGGTATTAGTCAGGGAATTTTTTGCTTTTTGGTCAGGGAAAACCTGGAAAAGTCAGGGAATTTTAAAAACTCGATTTGGTAGACAACCTGCTGTACTAAAGAGGCGCTCGACTGGCGCAGATGATGGTAAAACCGTGTGATATCTTTTGTCTCATCGATTGCACAAAGCATGCACTTAATCCTATTTGAATTACAATAAACTTAAAATTAATTTTTGCCCATAGGAACGGCTTAAAAATTAAATCTAGGCACGTGGCACGCCTTGGCATCGTGGCTAAAAAAGTATCTAGTATCTAAGTATCTAGATACTTTCAAAAGGATCTAGATACTAAAGCAGATCCTGATTTTTGTAAGTATCTAGATATGTATCTAGGTACATAAAAAGTATCTAGATACACGTATCTCGATTCTCGATACATTACATCACTGCATTTTGCCACTGCCGCCCGTTTATAAACCAAGCCCCTTTTCGTTCCAGGCAAGATCTTCGAGAACCTCACCCTCAATCCCCCCTACCTGCCGAAGAAGGACGCGACCCCGCTCAGCGAGCCCCCCACGCCGCCCTCCACCCCCCTGTCCCCGAAGGACGACCGCAAGGCGCCGTCCTCGTTCGGCCATCACCGGGCGGCGCGCGCGCCCGAACCGCCCGAACCGCCCAACCCCGACAGGAGCCAGCGGAACGGCTCCGCACACGCGCAGGTGCCGGACTTCCCGTTCGGTCTGTTGGACGGCGACGGGTTCCGGCAGGGCCACCGCCTGGAGGGCGGCGGGACGCCGGGCGGTGCGCACAGGGTGAGTTCCCAACTAGCAAGGTAGCTGTATTATTTTTTTCTTACCGAACGGAAAAGTTTTATTAACGTTTTGTAAGTGCTTAAAAATAGTTAATTTGCTGTGCTATGTCTCGAGTATTACCATTTTGCAGTGTGCAACTAATTTGTTCTGTAATATAGTTCTTAAAACGTTCTTTCAGCTAAATTATAGAACGTTTATAAAATAGTTTTTTAATTGTTCTATAAACGTTTATACTGCGACTGCTACACGTCTGTTTAGTGCGTACAACTAAATGGTTCGGTTAGTTTTGCGTATCTATATAACTGTTTTATAAGAACTTAAATCAGCTTTGTAAAAGTTTGGCAAATCACAGTTAAGTTTCTTCTAATATATTTTTCTTGAAATCGGCATTAAAATATCCCAAAATCGTCATTAAAAGCACAGAAATCGTACAATAATGTAGCCCATTATTGTACGATTTTTTCAATAAGTAGGCCTTGGCGAGATGTAAACATCAAACGTCAGACGCGGAGAAATCGCCCGTCAAAAGTGACCAAATATTCAAAACCCGGCCGATAAAGGCTCATTTAACTTTTCGTACACATTGCGAAATTGTTTCCTATAGAAGCGCAATCCTTCAGTATACATATTTTAGTAAATTTGAAAATCAATAGATTTGTTGTGTAGGCTGCACAAGAAGCAGCAGTTTGGTTTTTCTGTCAGAAGGTGCCGTACATCATTATACTTGTCCTAGGTAGAGCGATCGGTAAAGTCAAGCAACGCCGCGCGTAGTCGGTTCGTGGACGGGTGATCCCTTATTATTATTTTCTTGCCTAATAAAACTTTTTTTCCGATTTCAAGAAAAATATAATATGTACCTCGGCACTGAAGTTCTTTTTATGACTCATGTGGTTTATTTGCCTCGGCCAGAGGCCTCAGCAACTAAACTCCACATGAGTCATAAAAAGTTGAACTTCAGTGCCTTGGTACATAAATAACTATTTACTCCCAAAGATGCTTTTAAAAAACTATTGTAATTACCAAGTATTTAAATTAACATCATTTAAGCAAGCATAAATACCAAAAAGCGTGCATTGCAATCATTACAGAAAGGTTTAGGTGTGCTCTCAACACCTAACCTACGATGTCGTTTTCAAGAGAAAATAAAAAGAATGGGTACATTTCGCAGAAGACTTATCATTCAGAAAAACATTTATTCGGATAATAAATATAATAGCATTGCCAGTAATGCTAATGATAAAATTACTTCCACCAAAGAAGATTTAAAATCAAATACCGACAACTCTTTCAGCTGTGTTGCATACTGATGATTGTAATTTTCACCAAAAGTCTTCAACGTTCAATGAAACAGAGAAAATAGAGTTACGTGAACGTCTGAACTATCTTAAACATCCTAAAATAAAATAAAAATAATTATATCGTCTATAATAATAGCATAGATAAATTATAAGTACTTACACACGTAGAAAATGAAATTGTACACATTAAAATAGTTTCTTGTTTTATAAGCATCGCAAGCCCAACTGAAAGATCATATAAGTGCTGTGTGTGTGACTAAAACGTTTTATAAGAATTTACGCCATGTTTGGTGTGGTTGGCTTACCTTGGATCAGCGTCTTATTTTCATAAAATGTAAAAAATGCATTTTATAACAAAAAAAGTAATACTACGTTAGTTGACGATGTTTATCTTGTATTTAAAATTCCATCCGGAACAATAATAACCGATATGTTTAATTAAAAGAAAAACATTTATTTTAATTTTTAATAAAAAAATCATCAATGCCTGACATAGGTGTCAGCAACTCACGGTCATGCAAAAATGATCTCTGAAGTTTCTATATAACAATAAATCTTATAATGGTGTACAAATTTCACGTCAATGGGTAAAATATTTCCAATGCCTGACACCCCTGCCAGCCATTGGCTATACAATGTGTAAGCTATTGGTCACATTTGTCACTGATTATGACAGACCTCGGAGTACTGTCTTCAAGAGCATCAAAACATGTATAGATTTGTCACTCAACGATTCTGAGCCATGTCTTCTTGTCGAAAGTGCTGAACACGACCAATATCTACTATTTCGATCTTTACAAGTTTACCATGTCAAATTAAATTCAATTAGGTAGGTATCCAACTAAGTGAAATGACTCTATAGAGAATTTATGCCGTCTGTCATTTCAGGGGAAGATAAGAAACGGTATTTTTAGAAAGCTTACCTACTTGCCAGGTGCCTTGTAAAAATCCTATTTAGCTCGAAAATATTTTATGGATTTGTATGAAAGTAGACACCCTGTATATACACTGAACAAATGCCAAAACTGACCGTTAATAACCCATTCCTTCCCACCAACATCAGACTATATCAGACGATCAGCAATCCCATAATGACTCTGCTTATTTAAACTTCAAACACGCATTATAAATCAAAAAATCTATTTAAAACCTGTAAATTAGTTTTAATAATTCCGAAATGTAATAAATAACAAGATGAAAATATGTAGGCAAACAAGGCAGGGCTTGATTGGTGTTCGCGAAAAAATGTAATCGATTTTTGATCAGTCTGTTTGCAAAAAAAAAGTCAATCAGTAAATCAGATGTGTGTATTAGTATTTTTTTTATATTTGGCAAATAGTGGGTAGGTACGTACTAGCCATGAGAGATTTTCATATAAACATTTGCTCTTGGCGTCTTCGTTTCTAATATACAGTGTGTCAATTTTTTTTTGCATAAGATTAAATATTTAAAAATACAGTGTAAGTCGGTGTTTTTTAGCAGGGTATAGTAACAAACTGAAAAAAAGAAGAATCTTCTAAGGTATACAGGGTGTCCAAGAATATGTGGGCAATCTCTCGGATTTATACAGGGGACGTTAAAATAACATGACAAGGTTCTACAAAAATTTTCCCCCGAAAATCGATTTTTTTAAATAACTTTTAAAAACTTTGTATAATTTAATTATTTTTTAAAAAGATGGACATCGAAAAGGGCCCATGAAAATAATTTTGGCTTATTTGGTTTGCCAGGGACGGACTAGCTGTAGCACAATAATGTTATTTTTTTACACCCTACACTAAAAAAGACACTCGTGGTTAATATCGATAAAATGAGCTGTTTTCTAGAAAAAAAAACTATTTTATTTATCTTCAACTGTTAGTTAATCTTACAAGCTGAATTAGAACCACTTCCTGACATCCGATTGAGCTGAAATTTTGCATACACCTTTAGTGACAATACAATAGGCAATACTAAATATTGTAATACTTTCAAAATGGCCGCCGCTCCAAGATGTCGGATGATGTATTTTTTGTCAACCCCCTTAATATGGGTATCAAATACAAGGTTTTGAAAAGAAGAAAACGATAAAGTTAGTGACATCACACTAAATTCAATATGGCCGCCGCTCCAAGATGGCGGATTACCTATTTGGTACACAACATGGGTATCAAATGAAAGGGCTCGACGGGTAGAAAACAATAAGGTGAATGACTTCATACGAAATCCAATATGGCGGCCGCCCCAAGATGGCGTACTAAATTTCTTTACCGCCCTCCTGACATGGGAATCAAATAGGTACTAAAAAGCACAAAATAAAATTGAAAATAAAAAAAAACTTTTTAAAAACAAGCTTTTATTTTTTTTTATTACATTCGTAAAGAGACCAAAACCGATGAAATTTACATTTGTTTTTTTGTAGCGATTTAACAATCTTCAAGGGAATGCATAACATTAAGTAGGAGCTCATGTTGTAATTATGTTATAAAAATCGTATTAATTAAATAAAGATTAGTTGATAGTATTGAGACTAGGGACAACTGGGCAAGGGATGGTGATGATGTTACACACACAGGAAAAATTTTTGTATTTGAAAAAATTATCGAGGTGGAACGCAAAGTGTAAAAGTCACAGAAAATTATCCAGCAGGACTTCAACATCATTGTATCTTGAAAACGAAGCTATTTTCGATCCAATGTAAAAAAAACTGACTCAGCCTGTATCTGAAGGAGCGAAATACTTTAGAGCATTGATCTACCTTGTACCTCGAACAAACAACACCGTCCTAACAAGTAGAACGTTCTGCTTAAAGTAGACATAATAAGAATCTCAACCTTTCTCTGTTTCTTTTCAACCCATCAAAGAAGGAACGCAGCTCATCGCGCAGGCAATAAAACCGAAACAAGCCCTGCCTAATTGCATTGTTCCACAAAATATTTACATGAAAAATGAGCAAGGTGTTCGGAATCGAAAAGTAACGAAAAAAACTTCTCATAATTACACGTCGAACTGTAAACCTTAGAGGAACCGGCAACATTGTCGAGTGTTTTAATTGCGGCCGAGTAGAAATATTCGCAATTAAGGCAGAATTGGGGAAACCTAACAATGAAATTACTATCCGATAGGATCTCGACGTTTTTAATGTTTTTCCTTGAGAAACGGTTTTATTAGAAACGAAAATGTACAAGTCAGCACACAGATTCTGTTGCAAAACGCAGAGGCGTAGGCAGTAAATATTTCTTATTGCACAACAGAAAAAAATCAAAGCATATAAATTCAGCACTGTATACAGTGTAGTCATTTAAGGGTGCAACATATAGGTTTTTTTATTACTTGCACAACGAAAATACCAATATTCCCGAAAGTTCGTACTTGTTCGATAATCATATTAGGCGCACTTACAGAATGGTTGCAAGTCAAACAGCATACAGGGTAGGTAAAAAAATATAAAAATTGTACAAGAGTAAAGTACCCTTATTTCAGAAAATTCAGCAAAATGTTATTAAGAAAAGTTGTCTATAATTAAAAGTTATGCCTAAATACCTAAACATGAGCTCCTAAGAAAAAGAAAAAATTTTTTTTGAAAAATATTAATAATTGTTTTAATATTCACTCTAAACAATTTCATAAATCAATCAAAATTATATCAATTTCGCATAACTTTGTTCAAATTTAAGCATATGTGTAAAATTAACTTAGATTTCAAATTTTTTAGGGAATCACAAACTTCATGTTTGTTGCGACGATATTAAACAAAACTTTAAAATTTCGCAAAAATTCTTCTGAACAAGCTAAAACATTAGTAATGATAATGTGTATATTAAAAAAACTTCATTTAAGGTGCAAAATTTTTATTTAAAATGTTTATTAAGACACTAGAAATTAATCGACGAAAAAATGTTTTCTTAGGAGGCTATGTTTTGGTATTTAGGCATAGCTTTTAATTCTAAACAACTTTTCTTATTAACCTTTTGCTGAATTTTTTGAAATAAGGGTACTTTACCCTTTGCAATTTTTATATTTTTTGACCTACCCTGTATGCTGTTTAACTTGAAACCATTCTAAGTGCACCTAATATGATTACTGAACATGCATCAACTTTCGGCAATATCTGTATTTTGGTTGTGCAACACTTTATAGCAATAGTAATAATAGTTCTTTATGTACCAAGGCACTAAAGTTCAACTTTTTATGATTCATGTGGAATTTAGTTGCCGAGGCCTCTGGCAGAGCCGAGGTACATATTATAATATGTTTTTTTTTTTAATCAGAAAAAAATGTTTTATTAGGCAAAAACTAATCATAAGGGATCACCCGTCCACGAACCGACTGCGCGCGGCGTTGCTTGACTTTGACGATCGCTCTACCTAGGCCAATTATGACGAGGCACGGCGATTCCCAACAGAATCTCCAAACTGCTGCCTGTTGTGCAGCCTCTATGAAAAATAGATTGATATTCAAACCTACTAAAATATTTATACTGAAAGATTGCGCTGGTATATAGGTAACAATTTCGCAATGTGTATTTGGTCACTTTTGACGGGCGATGGCTCCGCGTCTGACGTTTGATGTACTTATTGAAAAAATCGTACAATAATGGACTACTTCCGTGCCGATTTCTGAGCTTTTAATGACGATTTTGAGACTCCACTGCCGATTTCAAGAAAAATAGAGTTTATTAGTACATATTTATAAGAGGTCAGTTTTTGAAAAAGTGTAACTTTGTGTTTTTTTTCAGGGTATTTTTCCAGGAAACGTGCTTCCATATTCTCATCTCAATAAGACTGACTCTCTCTCACCACCCCCTCTCGAACCTTCTCCACTCAGTGGTAAGTTGTAGTATGTAGTATGTAATTAATTCAGCTTTTTGCAAAATCGGCACCTGCTGACTTACCATACTTATTACTTAAATTCGTGGAAATAATTGCTGGAAATCAATCTCAACTATAAAATAAATTTGTTTGATTAGGCAGTTGCCATATTTTGCACATGTTAGCACAACATTGTCAAGTCTAATTTTTAGAAATCATGGAAAAGATTATTAATTTTTACTAACAATCAAGGTACCTGTTATATTCATAGATTTTCTAATAAAATGGCGTGCTTGGCATCACTGTTACCATTAGAATGTGGAAAGAATAGGCCTCACTGCTTCGGTCCCAATGACGTCAAAACCTATAGACGTGGTGCCTTATTGTTAAAATGCCCTTATTTTGACTCCAAGATTAAATATATCTATACTACTCTAAAAACATGCTACAAACAAAGACAGAAAGTCAACCATCAACCAACTATACACCCGGTGATTCCCGGTTATAGTTTCTCCAGAATCACACTTAGATATCGCATGTTTTTTCTTGTTTGGGGGCGCCGGAAGCATCGGAACCTCACCTGAAGACTCGGGGGATGGTCTAACGACGCCAGCCTCCGAGCCCAGAGAAATAAGTTCGCTACGGCTCGACAAAAAGGGGCAATTTCTGACAAATCTCACGACATTTTCGGAATAATTTAATGGAGCGCTTAGATTGTGATTAGTTCTGGGCGTCAAGCGTTTATCAAAACAAACCTGTCTATAGGTTCTGACGTCATTGGTCGTTCCCCTTACTTTAAAGAGTCCCTGACACGAACGAACTTTTTATCCAGATTATTCCCAATACGCGAACCAGCGCCCGGCCCGCGGCAGCCTCCTAGATTAGCTCGACCTTTCGGGAATATTTCTAATCGCGCCGTCGCCATTTTCATCTTCTAATTAAAGCCGGCCAGTAATAATGCGCGGCGCGTCTTTTGCCAAGTTCCCGGTTTTTTCGCAGCCGACGGCGAAATGTTAAATTTTTGGCGCAAAACCCCGAAGATTCCCCACCGATCAGAATAGCCTTTTCGCTAATTGCGAGCCGAGAGCCGCGCCGCCGTTTTGTTTTTCGCCCGGCCGCCTATTATTATTCTCTAAAATTAGGTAAAGCGCGGCCGCGCGGTCTTCTTTTGTTTTGTGGCAGAGCCGCCCCAGATGGTGACTGAGCAACGGATACGAACGGCGATATTTCTTCCGGACAACCGAAAACTGAATTTTTAAACCGCAAAATGCGGGGTGGTCAACTTTTTTATAAAATGGACCACCCTGTATATTTGTTAGACTATTTCCACAGAGTAAAAACGGCCTTACCATATAGCATCTAATATTTTTTGAATATGCAAAATCAGTTCCTAATGTGCAAAAAATATTCCCCCCTATTTATAAAACATTGTTACAATATTTACGAAATATGTTCAGTTCAATAACCAAGATACAAATATAATATGTTAGATGAATGTCCAAATGATGTATATGTTTGTTTTGAATAAGAAGGGATATTTCCACAATATCTTGTGTGACATATTCCTAACTTAGTGGTTCTATAAATATTTACAAATTGAACATTTAACTTAAGTACATTACAGGCACGTTCACCTTATGAATGTGCAATTTTGGAATATTGCTGGTACATGCTAAATAGTACAGCAAATATCTTATGAATGTTCACAAATGTTTGTATACAACACATTCATTTATCTTATGAATGTTCACGAGTGGCAATAACTGGAATATCATGACGTCACCGAGATTCTAGCTTACACTATTTTTAGGTAATATTTCCAAGTACGTTAGCGTTAGCGTTTTTTTTATTTTATAGCGTTCACGTGAATATTAAATGGATATACATAGAACATACAAAAATGCTTCTAAAGTTTTCAAATAAATCTTCATTGAACATTTGTGGAACATACATTCAAGATATTTGTGAATATTTATAATACGTGAAATAGTACCTTCAAAAGGCGAACACCTGAATGTTGCTTATGGTGCTTATGAAGTGAATACGACATTTTCTTAAAATGTTTGAAGTGTTATAACTGCTGCCCTTTGTAGAATCAATAGAATCAAGATTGAATACACAAAAAATGCAGATGGAAGGTAGGTATTTCTTATTTCTTCGCAGTTTCACCTTCTACGATAAAAATGATATTGTACGTTGTAAATTCAGGGATATTTTCACTTATTAGTTATTAGGTATAATAAATGTTATTAATTTTAAAAGCTGGCCATTTGTTTGAAACATCCGTGAATTTAGAACTTTGGAATGATATACCATTATGCACTCCTGATCGATTTACGTAAGAAACGGCTACATTTTTATAGATTTATTGTTAGTATATTATGTCAGCTATTGTTTCAATTAGCATAAAACGATAAAAACACAATTATTTCGAAATCAACCGGCACTTAAAAAAACCACAAAAAAGTTTCAAAAAGGATCTATACAAAGTTGGAGCGCTATTATTAATAAAAATAAATTCAAGGTTGGAAACGGTATGATCAAAATGATGCACAGGTATGCAGTAGTAGCAAAGTATAGAGAATACTATAAGTCGCCACTCCGTTATTTACGAGGGTGGACTATCCAAAACACCGTAAAGCTGGTTGCACCAACTTATACGGGGGCACCTCTATATTGAATTTCCATTATGCACAATAGGAGTGGGCATTTTTGCTTAAAAAGTGGAGTTTATCAAGATCTACAATTAAAAAAAAATACAGGGCCGAAAACAAATGGGTCGCCCTGTATTTTGTAGATAGTTTTCGTTCACTCTACAGCGCACGGGCTCCCAAGGCTGTAAATAATCACAATAATAGACAATAGGGGAAGCGCACACATACTTCTCAGTTCTTGTGCAATTAAAAGCTTGGTACATGTCCAAAAATTAAGAGAATCTGAATTCTAGAGATTTACAGCGTACAAAGCCTCATTTATTTATCGCCTTGTTTTCGAATTCAGCGGATCGTGACGGCGAGACGGGTTCTATAGATCCGGATGTAGATATTTTGAGGTGGAAAATAGAAAAAGGTAAGGCTTCATGTAGATAATAATAGAAGACGTGGAATAGTATGTATTACGTACCGACACTGAAAACGTTTCATTACAGACGAGGATATGTCAGAATCTGTCCCTAAGACGGGACAAATCTAATCTAATAACTGACAAACATCAACATTGCGAATATTCCAGAGCTGCAATTCACACACCGACCGGCACCGTCGCAATGACAAGGCTCGACAGCTGACAGCGATATGAGTCATCCAAGGGAGGTGGGCCTAAGGCGCCAAATTTAAATTATAAGATGTCAACTTGGTAAATTTGGTAAAAAAAACACTTTAAAATGGTTGTTTACATATATAGCTCATGGTTTTACAACACGGATAATAATCTACGAGAGTAAAAGTCACATTTTCAAGGTCTTCTGGTGCATTTAGATATCTGTAAAATTTTCGTAAATGCCAATTATTTTTTAATTGCGTGCCTGGATACAACTAAATTCGAATGAATAACACCATAAAACTTCCTGATTTTAAGGTGGTTACGTTTAATCATGTAAAATTGGGATAACACTCTTCAAACAGTCCAAACCAAAACCACTTTTACCCTGGAAGACCGTGCAGGAACAAAATCTCTTTTGATGGCCTTAACCCGCTTTTCCCTTAAAATGGGGTCTTTAGGGAGGAGAAAGCGGACACTTTAGGACCGCCTTTGTAGTTTCCCTTGCAGTTGGGAACGGAACACGTCCACGGCATGAATTAAGTAAGCCCGAAACTATAGACACAACCTAAAATCTATAAACTAAAATTGAATTTTAATCACTTTATTCCGAATCACTGCCGTTTTACCATCTTATTAATAAAACTACACGTCCTATATTAGTAAAAAACACAGTCCAACACACAATGAACACAACAGATGTTCTTTAAAACAGGAAAATCGCCAGCTGACGTGACGCAGGGAGAAACTCAGAGTCAGTTATCATATGGTTTGTTCGTTCGGGACAGTAGGCTCTTTAAAATAAGGGGACCGAGCATGTCACAGTCTATCACATGTAAAAGTGAAGTCTTGAGGGGAAGTTTGTTTTCTGTTGACTCCGAGGAGACCACAAGGGGGCTGATACAAAGTTATGTTATATGTCAGTGTCCAACTGCCATCAGGTTTTATGTGACATGCCAGTGCCATAGATTCTAAAGGAGGCAAAATATTTCCCATCATAATTCACAATTTTTAACTTTTCTAATTTCCAGATACTCAGATGTGTCAATTAAAGGTAATGCGGCCGCCTGTAGTAGTCCCAATAATTGCAACCAGATTTTTCCTGTATCACTACCTTTAATCCTACAATTCTCATTACGTGGGCATTACGTATAATTAGGTAGTTCAAAACAAAAATCGTATTTCGAAAATTTTAAATTATTAAGCAGGTAGCTTCAGTCAGGTCTTTTTTAAAGAGTTTTTATCTACGACTACAAGTTTATTTTAAGTTTGTAAGGTACCTTGGGAGGGAAATAAAATCACACAAATTTTATAATGAACACCAAGAAAAACTACCATGATTAGAACTACAAGACCTAATCTTATTAGTTCATCCCGAAATCTATGAAAGTGCTTTGGGTAGATACATTCAACAAGTTACAAGGTAAGAAAGTTAAAGTATTCATATTACAAATGGATTGAGGAACCTGGTAACAAGGTGCAATAGCGACAAATTCTTAAATAAGCAAGATCGGCACTACTGACTTTTTATATTCATAGATTCTCCAATAAAATGGCATACTTGGTATCACTGAGACTATTAGAATGAGGAAAGAATAGGCCTCACTATGGAAAGTATAATCACAGTTGAGGGAATACCCAGTTGTATATCTTCCTGTCGGCGCCTTTGATCTCGGCGGTAGTGACTTTCGTTTTTTATACAAACTCATTCTCCAATAGAATCTCACTTTGAAGTCACGTTACTCCTTTATTTTAGACCACGCTCTATAAAAATCGGAGACAGAGGACCGGGATTAAATTATTTTCTTACATTAATGGTTTGGATATTGTTATATAACGTCTGTGCACAGTTGAAGGAATAATTGTTTATACCTGTGGGTACACTGATGGCAGAGTACAGGTAAAGAATTCTGGGAAATCCCAAATCTGGTGGAATTTCCAATATTTTGAGTACATCCCTGATGCATTCCTCGCATTCCATTCTTTAGTGATTCTGGTCTGCGCGATAAAAGCATTCTACCAGTAATGGCGTCGACTTTTCATACTGGATATTGTTTATCCTGTGGTATAATGCTGGGTCCCCTTACTTTAAAGAGTCCTTGGTTCGTGGTTCGGGACTAGTCTGAGTCTGGATTCTGCGCACTCGATTTCTAGTCGTTCCTCGCGCGAAACCGCTAAAAGGATGCGTCGAATTACGGGCGGCCGCGGCGTCCCCCGTGTAAACAGATGAAAAGAGGAAATGCCAGTTGAGCCGGTGCGGTCGCGACCGTCCTCCCTTTTTCATTCCATAATCACGACAAATTGGATCCAATAGGGGGCCCGAGAAATCGTGCACGCCAGTCTCACGACAATTGACGGTCAATTTAGTCAATTTGTGCTCGGGCCTTTTTACTATTCATAAAATGAAATTTTCATAAACTGCGCTGAATATTATGTGTCATTTGCGTCGATTAGGGGACGGTGGTCCGGCCATGGGAAGACGGTACGGTCCGTCAGTTGTCAAAGGCGACTGGCGATACAGGTGGGCGTACCTTACAGGGTGGCCCGGCATATAGTGCCCTACCTGGCTGAAAAAGTTTCATACAAAAGTAGTACCTAATCAAGAGAACTTGGCCCTATTTTTTATACACCATGTCACTCTCACCTTTAGGGGAGAATTTGAGTGCTTGTTTTTGAAGATCGTAGCGGTGTTGTTCAAAAGTATCTAAGATACTTTTTTTACAAGCTTTTATTTAACTTGCAATGTATGGTGAACTATGTACTATGTATGTTTAGGTCAAATCTTGCAAGCTGAATTAGAACCACTTCCTGACATCCGATTGAGCTGAAATTTTGCATACGCCTTTAGTTCCGGTGACAACACAATATACAATACTCAATATTGTAATACTTTCAAAATGGCCGTCGCCACAAGATGGCGGATGATGTATTTTTTGTCAACCCCCTTAGTATGGGTATCAAATAAAAGGGCTTGAAGAGTAGAACACGATAAAGTTAGTGACATCACACTAAATTCAATATGGCCGCCGCTCCAACACGACGGATTACATTTTCTTTTCCCTTAATATGGGCATTAAATGAAAGGGCTTGAAGAGTAGAACTAAAAAGTTGAAAATAAAATTAATAGTAAAAAAATATTTTTAAAAACAAGCTTTTATTTATATAGAAGAAAATAAACTTTATAATAAATCAAACCAAGGCAAACCCATAATTTTGTTACATTATACAACTGTATATGATATAAAAGCTTGTCGCGAGAATATATATATCCTGAAAGTAATTTTAAGTAGAAAATATATTTTTATATTAAAGAAATTTACATACGAAAATCTCGCGACAAGCTTTTATATCATTATACAGTTGTATAATGTAACAAAATTATGGGTTTGCCTTGGTTTGATTTATTATTATTTATTATTTTCTTCTTTTCAGAGCATTTAAATAAAAGGTTGTTTGTAAAAATATGTTTTTACTATTAATTTTTTGTTTTTGAAGATCGTAGCGGTGTTGTTCAAAAGTATCGAAGATACTTTTTTTAATATCTAAGATACTTTTTAAAGGGTCTTGTAAGATCTTTTTTCCACTAAGTATATTTTCAAAAGGGATCTTCAGATCCTTATAAAAAAAGATATTGATTGATCTTTGATCTAGATCTTTTTTGGGGCAATCTTTCCCAGCTCTTATGTTGCTACTGTCATTAGTTATAAAAACAACAGTTCTAGTTTGCCATAGTGAAAACAATAATAATTATTGTGTGTGTTTTGTTGGGATCTTTAAAATCCCGGAGTCACAAAAAAGAGTTAATAAACAAAAATAAAAAAAAAATACAGAAATATACAGGGTGATTCAGTTTTGATGTAAAAAAATTTAACAAAATAGTGGGGTAGGTCTATTAAAAAGAAAAATGCTTAAAAATTGTGAAGTAAAAGCACTTACTTATTTTTATTCACTAGATCCATAAAAAGTTGAAATAGAAACGTCTATAATTTTTAATGACTGAAACTGACTATAGGGAGGTTCAAGGGGTACAAAAACCCCCTTTCCTTCCGTTTCTTTATTGAGTTTGTCGACTAGAATAATATCACGAATAAAATACTCGATTCCCAGAATGCCAACTTGTCAAGATATGCAAATGAACGCTTCAGCGATCAATTAAGAAAATCGAGATATAATTTGACGTATTTATTTAAGATTCCTAAAAACTGGTTTGCCGCCTAATGCTTGTCTCAAGTTGATTGACGCCAAGCAACATTTGTTTAATTGAATTTTTTATAATTCCGCCTATAGGTATCATAGTTGTTAGAAAACCAACAATTATTACATTTATACGTAGCTTCTCGACGTACGTGCTTCGGACGACATTAAAGTCAATGAATCAGGGTCCATACTAATGAAAATTAGCATTAACAGATGATGCACCGTATGCGCTTGGCAGAGAACTGTGTTTTGCGAAAATCTCGTACATTTTGTTGTTGACAATCGACATTTCACCAAGGATATGCTATTTTTTTGGGCGTCGACATTAGAACTAATTAGTAACCTTTTGTTCATGCGTAAAAGCTTCCTGGTAGTAGATTTTTGCCTTTGATAGGGACCCCAAAATCCGATTAGATTTAGAAAACATGTCGACAATTTTTTTCGATACTACCTACACCCACTATTTTATTCATTATTATTGGCAATCGCAATTATAGAATAAATATGTGGGTATAGTATTTCTATAGTCACTTGAAACAGCATAACAAAAACTCTAATTGCTGTAACAAAAAGAATACAGGACATAAGGGTCACGTAGTTTTCAAAAATATACATGTTCTGCAAGCAATATAATATTTCACTTTTAAGTTTTTTTTAAGGTTGTCGTCAAACACAACGTAAAGGTTAATGCACCATATAATATTGTCAAATGGTCTTTAAAAAGCCATATCGATTATAACTATTTACACAAGTATATCCTAAGATCTGTGATATTATGGCACGGGGCTATCCACCGCATTTCGCTGCACAAGTGGCCAGCTGTCGAACAGTGTAACCCATTCAAGTATTGGTGATATTATATTAGGCGAGCATGCAGTCACTTGTTTTTACTACAATATCTGTCTTCTCTTCTCCTTCATCTCTTTTTACTACTAGTACCAGGTTCAGTTTAATATAGTTAAAAAGTGTTTTGTCTCGTATTTTATTGCCGAGGCGCCTGTTCTCGAGCTACCCTGGTAAAATATAAATGAACTCGCTTGGAACACAGTGATATACGGGGCGCGATATATTTCATAGCATTTACCATGCTCTGCTACTGGTAAAATACCAGACTTCTCGGCAGAAATCACCCGTATAAAATTAAAAGGTTTTTATGCGGTCGACGTCGACCTAGTCAAGGAGGCAGCCAATAAGAAAGCGAGCGTAGCGATTTGATTGGTCGGCGTTTCGGAGATCCACGGAGCAGGTGTCGACGTAGGCCAGTTAGGCCAGTACAACCAGTGCCGTGCACGGAAATAACGATTGCGCTTTATTTTACGGATTTTGGTGTTGTCTGGTGTTGTTTTGTGTGAAACAAAATTATAATTGGTTTGCTTTGGTTTGAATTAGGTATTTCAAAGTTTATTTTACTCTTTTTTAGGGCATTTAAATAACATTTTATAATATTATTAAGGGCCGCGTGCCGCCTAAGACTCGGTCTTGTTTTACAAAGCAAACGCCGCGCAAGCTTTTTTATGGTGTTCCAAGTGACTTCATTTTTATGCCATACTCGCCTTTTTCTCCCCCAAAATAACCTAAGACAGTTATTTTATTAATTATCAATTCAGGAATATCGCCTATTATATTATCAAATCCCCAGAAACCCAAGACACGAATCCCAAAAATAGCCGCCGTGATTCACGACTTCCTGACATTCTCCCGTCCGTCTGACCGACGACTGCTTTTTACATCAATAAAGAAACGAAATTATGGAGATTACAGATTTTCGGGATGACGTAACCGATGGCTTTTGTATGGAAGTGCGGGCCTAGAGAAGCCAGATGTTTTTTAAGTATTTAAAAAGGGTCAGGAATGAAAGGAGTGAACGTCCGGGCCTTGAAAACGCACCGAAATCGGGCACAATGGGGACCAGAGTATTTGTACAAGTGCCCTGGTTCGCTCACCAAATCGAAATCCACGCATTTCATTTATGGGCACGTATGGGACTTTTCCTGAAGCCGAACGGCAGCTGGGGCACTTGAGATCAAAACGGCCAATGAGAGAGTTTTATTTGGCTCTTTTTAATTAAGGTGGCAGTCGACGCCGATTTCTTATTTTCAAACGTCGAAAGCACAATCAGTTTTCCCATAAAAGTAGTTTCAACCATTGAACAAAAAATCCCAGGAAGGAGTCAAAGCTCTATGGGTATTATAAAATACGTGAGACGAAAGAACGATGGGAAGAGTAAAATGTTGGATTTGTGGCATAGAAAACGTAACTTCTGGTGCGTCGTAACTTCTCATGCGTCGTCGCCCCTTTGGTATTGCCGCACTCGGCCTTCGGCCTCGCGCGTCAATATGATGCAGGCTTAAGTGTCAAATTTGTTGTTTTTGTTTTGAGTAGGCATTTTTTATGTTGGCTGATTACAATGCAACCTTTAGGTTAGTAACCAAGTTTTGACACACTATTTTGATATCTGACACGGTGATAGGTGTCAGTATGTGGTATTTAGATACTTTTTCGAGTTATTATGCTTAGCTGTGCGGCTTGTGGCACTTCTTTGACCGCCAAAACTAAAATAGGATAATAATCCATCGGTAAGTAATTTTGTAATTTAAATTAACTTTTGAACTTTTGAGGCCATGCGCCAAAGTGGCATAGGCGTTTGTGTAGATACCTACTTCTTCATAATTGGAAATTTAAAATTAGAATTGCTGTTATCACGAATTCCTCAACTTAAGACATAAACGGGTCTTGTAATTTTTTGCCTGTATTGAAGGTACCTACTATTTATTGTTTTTTGGTGGTAGACGCCTTAAATCCCAACCGAAAAACAGAGAGGATCGCTTTCCTCATTCCTGTAGACGGTTTCAATTATTTTTTATGGCGACTGCCAGCATTAACTGGCCATTCTTTGTATATCATCTTTCATTGGCATGTACGGGGAAAAGCCATAAACTGGTGAGATTTTAAAAGGAACCAATATCGCAGACAACACCATAGAGGCACGTTCGTGAAATTCCTTGAAAACGCGCCGTTTTTTATAAATACGGCCGACGAAAATATTTTTCTCGAGACGCGAATTATCTTTCTCCAAATCGGAAACATATAATGTTGCTTACAATTCCGTTTATTCCGTACATTAAGAGCATATTTTAGGTGATAAGGATAGTCGAACTCATCAGCTGGCATCACGAAATGTCAAGAACTGAACATGGCCGGCGGTGAGGGAAGAGAATGGCGGGTAATCAAGTTTTACAGAGTAAAGTTAATACCAGCGCATTCACCACAAGTCTAAAATATCGGTTCAAAACAATACAAATCAAACAACCATTTATTCGTTATTTTAAACCATGATTTATTTGCTTGTGCCCGTAACAGAAAAATGAATGCTAAAATAAACTAGGTAATCACGAGTTTCATTTCATAATTTGGTAAGTATCTTTGGTTTTTTCAGATACATAAAAATTACATTTAGCAGCACCGAACAATAGCAAAGCCAAAGTCTTCTATAATAATATAAACCGTAGACTATATATTATGCAGGAACCTTAAAATAGGCTAACTGTAGGCCTGTCAAAATCTGCTGTTAAAACGAATAAATATCAAGTTTCAAACTGTCGTTCGCAGACAGTCGCCAAAAGACAGAATTCGTGTTAAAAGTCTTTTCGTGTTAGATTTCGCATTTCTGCAATTAATTTTCACCGTACGCTCAGATGCGTTTTATGAGTTTTCTCTTAAAGCCGTTAAAATTGGCATAAAACGGCTCGGCAAGAGTTTCTCGCTATATTTCGTATATTATCGATGCCGTGTTAAGCATTTTACCGGGAACAGCAGATTTTCAGACCTACGCTCCTGTCTAGGCCAGAAATTAAAATGGAAAGTTAAAAAAAACAAATGGAGAATTACTGGAAGTGTAAAAAATAAAGAAAAGAGAAATAAACCACGACATGTTTTAACTGAGAATATGCAGGAAACATTCTTATTATACTTCGTGAAAAATACAAGACACTCTATTAAAGATGCATCGAGATATTTGCAAATATCATGGAGCTCAGTCCAGAGAGTGTTCAAATGCATAAGTTTAGACCATTTTGTTGTCGCCCAGTTCAAAAACTGTGTGGAAATGATAATTATATAAGGCGAGAATATTGTCGTTTAGTGTTGGAGAAGCGAGCGGAAAATGATCAGTTTATAGGTGCGTATTTTTATCACTTGTAAATTGTCACTATAAAGATTACACTATACTATTGTTACCTAATTCCAATAAAATGTTTGGTGTCGTATTTTTCGGAATCACATAATTGGTCCAGTATTTTTTGAAGGTTGTTTAACTGCCTAATTATATGCCTTTTATTAAGACTAACTGCCTAATATGAATTTTATTAAGACTAAAATTACAGAAAAAATAAAATATAACTACAGCAGTATTGGCTTTGTTGAATGTTCAATTTAGGACCTACCTATTATTGTATGTGGAAATACAACAATAATTAAGGGAAACTGTCAAATACCTAACTGTTTTGAATTTTCCATGGCAATTTTGATTTTGTCCGAGATTCAATAATTCAAAGGACGATTTTGTGCAAACTACTACAGCAAACATATGACATATATGTAGGTATGTATAGGGTGAGTTTTTTTCGATGACCACTATGGGGATCTCGGAAACTAGCAGAGCTAGAACAAAGGTTAATAGGGGAAAGAATTGCGGTTTTGAATGCTCAATCTAATGCCACTTTTGGATTTTTAAAAAAGTTCATGGCTCAGAAGATATTTTGAAAAGAGTGATTTTTTGCTATTTCATCAGATCTCTGTAGCTCCGTTATTTCTGAATATAAAAACTGTAGAGACAAAAATTGTAGATAATTTTGGGCTTAATAAGATAATCTAATCTAATTTTTTATGTTGTTTGTGATTTTTGAGATATGACATAAACTTGTGTTTTTTTAAATGCAAATCATACTTGGCTGTGGCCTTACCAAATCGGCCATTGTTTGAGCTTTATAAAGATATAATACTCGGCACAGATATTATAAAAAATAAAAGAGCTATGGCTAATTTTCTGATTTTTTTAAATTTCACATAGTCAGCCATTGAATATTTTCAAAATTACATTTTATTTTATCATAAGACATAGTTCAAACTTTCAAATATTTTATTTTTAGCTGCTAACAAAATGTAACAAAATAAAACAAAAATTATCATAATGGAGCTCCGCCACATAATTATTTGCCCGTAAGAAATTACCTAGATCAGCTCTGTCCAAATAATTGGATAGGGCGAAATAGACCTATTTCCTGGCAGCCCCGATCCCCCGATTTGTCTATTTTGGATTTCTTCTTGTGGGGAACAGTACAAAATAAAGAACGAGACAATTATTGAATTAAAAGCAGCTGTTTTAGAAGCAATTGCCAGTATTGACAGGCGCTCTCTAAGAAAGGCGACAAATTCAGTTTTAAAAAGATGCAATATTTGCATAAATAATAATGGCGGATTGTTTGAACACCTTTTAAAATAAAATAATAATTTGAGTTTGAGTTTTTTAATTTTTGTTTTAGTTTGTTACATTTTGTTATCAGATAAAAACAAAATATCAGAATCCAAATGTAGACACTCTAAGTGGTTCATATTAAATACGTAGAAATGAGATCCTCGAAGTCTAGAGAACCACAATATAATAAATAAATATACAATAAAATAGTTGTAACTAGTTTCTGCTCTACTGAGCTATCATCAGACTAGTAAATTCTAAAAAGAAGAGAAGCTAACATACAAATTTACAATGAAAATAGTTCTTACCAAAAGTTTTTAGAAATTATATAATATTGTCAAAAAAATTTATTATAGGTATTAGAATAATGACATTGATAGAAGTTGAGAGGTAGGCACCTGTATACAATACATAGTGAAATATCAGAAAGTTTGAAGTATGTCTAATTATAAAATAGAACGTAATTATGAAAATGTTCCATGGCTAAGTATGTGAAAATTTAAAAAAAAAACAGAAAATTACCCATAGCTCTTTTATTTTTTATATTAACTATGCCGAGTAATATACTTTTCGAAAGCTCAAAAAATGGCCGATTTGATAAGGCCACAGCCAACTATGATTTACATGAAAGAAAAACAGAAGTTTATGTCATATCTTAAAAATGACAAACAATATAAAAAATTGGATTAGATTATCTTATTAAGCCAAAAATTATCTACAATTTTTGTCTCCACAGTTTTTCTGTATAATCAGAAATAACGGAGCTACAGAGATCTGATAAAATAGCAAAAAATCACTCTTTTCAAAATATCTAGTGAGCCATGAACTATTTTAAAAATCCAAAAGGGGCGGGCATTAGATTGAGCATTCAAAACTGCAATTCTTTCCCCATTTCATCTTTCTTCTAGCTCTGCTAGTTTCCGAGATCCCCATAGCGAAAAAAACTCACCAGAAACCAGAAAAGGGTGTAGATTTCGAAAATCGAGAAACATACAGGGTGTTCCGTCTATAAAACATAAGTTAAGGCTTGTAGGCCAGGGAAAATAGAATTTGACTTAGAAAAAAATATTAACTGCAATTTTGTTTTACCATATCAAAGTTATAAGTAAATACTTTGGTAGAAACCAAAAATTAAACATTTTGAAAAAACGGAACCTTGAGTTACCTCAAAAAACATATTTTTTTCGTTAGAAATTTCGAGCAAAAATGTTAACTGGATTTTTTTAGACTCTTTAGGTAAAAAAAACTTCCCTTTAATATATATTAAGAAATTAAACATTTTAAGAATATGGAAGCAACTTAGATCGACAAAGAGGGATAAAAATCGGATAATTTTCTATTTCGGCAAAAGGCAAAAATATTAACTGTTTTTTTTTTGTTTAACTTTTTACAGTATAACTATATTGAATCATATATAGCGAAATTAAACATTTATTTACGGCGCATATAGGTCAACTGTCACTTGTCATTTCTTTAGGAAAGCAATATAATATAACTATATTAAGTCACATATAGCGAAATTAAACATTTATTTACGGCGCATGTAGGTCAACTGTCATTTGTCATTTCAAAATACTTCCGTTACCAATTTTTGTTTAATTTCAAAAAATTTAACAAGACTTAGTATCCATTTACAACGTTTAACAAAAATCAGCCAGTTAATAATTTTGCTCTCAAAGATAGCTTAAAATTTCTTTAAAATGCGATTTCCGGCGAAATCATATGTTTAATTTCAGAACAAACTGTTAATACTTGATTTTTAAGGTAATTATAAATAATAAAAACGCAGTTAATATTTTTGCCCAACAAAATATTACGCAAAATGTCATTTTTACATCATTCGGATACTTGCGCAAACGTAATCTGTTTAATTTATCAATCTCAACTTTATATACCTTACTTACTAATAAATGCAGCTTAAAATTCGCAGTTAATATTTATGCCGTCTTTATTACAAGAAGAAAATGTATTTTTCTAAAAAACGCCCACACGCGTATATTTATTTTGTATAAAAAACAATTCTAGCGTTCATTTATAACCAATATTTGGTGATGGCATTATAAAAATGCGGTTATGAATTTTGTCTAGGTTTCGTTATTTTTTACCGTAATTTCCCTGGCCTATTGTAGAATGTTATATGAATAATCCTGTACACAAATAACTATTGCTTTAAAGTTTTTTTTATCTAGAAAAATTTTAATTTTATTATTTCTCGTTTTATTTCAACGCGTGTGGTCCCTACTTCGCTGCACAACGGCCTGCCGGCAGGCGTCGTATTCCTCCACTATTTTAGCGAATTTGGAGTCCGGCTATAAAGTTTTCCCGAAAAAATCCGCTTTTAATGTCCCCATATAAATTGCGCGGCATATCTCCACACAATAAAACGGCCATTAGGCCCGTGGCGCTGCATAAAGATACATTGTATTTGTATAGAAAATTAAATTTTATCGCCATATCTCATATATTTATTCGACTGCCATAGGGCGGGCATAAATTACAATCATGGTTCGCCCCGAAAAAAATACGGCCGATTCAAGAGAACAGGCTCCGCCGATTCATCGTACTGGATTGTTTAGGAATATGGGAGTTTAAGCGGTGTTTATGGCGATCGTTTGCGTTCGTCACTTGCCATTGAAGCCAGAGCTTTCAGTGTAGAGTTGTCGGGTTAAATCCTGTTTGCGATGAAAGCATCGCCATGGAGACGACCAAGAAAAGAAACAGTATATTACATTATACTCTGTTCAAATGGAATTGATAGCGCGCTGCCCTCATTATAAATCCAAGATACTACCTGGGTCCGACAAAAAGCTTTGCCATTTGTTCAATGTATTTATCCGCGTTCTTCCTTGGGCGCACCCCGTAATCTTCAAATAACGATAGGCAATAAAATGCTAATAAAGGAAATTATAAGCCATAGGCGATAGGCGGTCGGTTGCAAAATGGTTTGTTTAGATTAAGGGACAGGTAAGGAAAATAAAAAGTTTATTCCTTTATTATCGTTTGTACCTTATCCTAAAACCAACCGAACCATTTTGCAAAAATATTAAATTTTGAGACACTAATAAAACAAACTATTTGATATTTATAATAATGTTGGCAATACAATTTCACATATACAGGGTGTAACTGAACTGATGGTCAAAAATTAAACCACGTATTCTTGGAGTCAAAATAAGGGCACTTCTTCATATATTTTTTTCTTCTACGGGTCATAGTTTTTTTTATACAGAGCGTAGAAGTTTGGAGAAAAATACACATATTTCTTAGTATCTCTAGAAGTATACGAGATATTTTCTTCAAACTTGGCGTGTCATATGAGCAGATGAGCCGTCAAACTTAAGGTTGACATGAAGCTTCTGAGGCTCCCAGTTGCGGAGATACAGGGTGTTATTAAAATTAATTAGTTCAGAAAAATATGAATACCCTGTATAATCGCATTTTTTAAATTTGTTTTGAATGGAAACTTCAATGGTTAACAAAAAGTATCTCTTAGTATTTTTTTATATTCGCAGCCGTTTCTTAATTATTTTCAAAGAACGGCAACGCTGCAATGAACAATAGTCACTTTAAGACTACGAGTAAATATCTAGCAATCTGTGGATGTCAATTAAACTTTATTTAACAAAATACAAAAGCAAAATCGATAATAAAAGAAACGTAACTAGAAACTAGAAAATTAAATTATTAAATGTTCGAAATGACCGCCGTCTCTTTCAATACACGCAACTATGCCATTCCGCATGTTTATTATTGTCATTGGCAAGTCCATAGCAAAAGTGCATATCAGTTAATTCTTCGAATGAAAATATCATTTTTCAAAATGTTGATACTAGTGCAAAGTTAGCAGCCAAATGATTCAAATAATGCCAAGTTTAATTGACTTCCACAAATTGTTAGATTTATTCTTAAAATGACTTGTTTATTGCAGCATTGCAGTTCTTTGAAAATAATTAAGAAACGGCTGAGAATATGAAAAAATACTAAGAGATACTTTTTGTTAACCATTGACTTTACCATTCAAAACAAACTTAAAAAATGCGATTATACAGGGTATTCATATTTTTCTGAACTAATTAATTTTAATAACACCCTGTATCTCCGCAACTGGAGATCTCAGAAGCTTCATATTAAGCTTGAATTTTACAGCTCATCCGCTCATGTGACACGCCAAGTTTGAAGAAAATATCTCGTATACTTCTAGAGATACTAAGAAATATGTGTAAATTTCTACGCACTGTATAAAAAAAACTATGGCCCGTAGGAGAAAAAAATATATGAAGAAGTGTCCTTATTTTGACTTCAAGAATACGTGGTTTCATTTTTGACCATCAGTTCAGTTACACCCTGTATAGAGAATTTTTATTTATTAAAATAATATTACAATTCAAAAAATAAAGGATCGCCTTCGGAAAATTCGGAAGAGTCGTCATGGATAATAATGTGCAGTGAATTGATCATCAGCTGCCGTACATCCTTAAGCTTATAATTAGTGTTATGTCTTGCAACATGTCCTTTCATTTGGGCTCTACAGGGTTAAGCTCACAATGGTATGGCGCCAGGCATTATGCCACGTTCTTTTGCCATTTCGTCGACTACCTACATACTTCTTAAATCCTGACCTATATAGCCTGGCTATATTTTTAAAAGTTCTTTTTTTGACCATTCCTTCTTTAAATCAGCCCCTTCTCGTTTAGCCATTCAATAATATTCGCTTTTCTCCAAGAACTCGTTGGAAGTTTCTCCACTATGCTAACTTGCATTATCAATAATTACAAGTATGGAATTATTTGGTATCCGCTCTATCATTTGCTGAAAATATTCTTGAAACACATCGGCCGTCATTTCCTCGTGATAGTCTCTGGTAGAATTGGATTGGAAGTCTAATAAACCGCCATATAGAAATCCATCTTCGCTTCCAACGTGTGTTATTATTAACCCTCGACCTTTTCCAGAGGGAGGGTTTATACCCCTTGGCCACCCTTCCATAAACGCTTGCCGAGAACTTTGAATATTTTGTCTTTCCATACTTTTGAAACAGTATGTCCCTCGTTCAACCAAGTTTCATCCAAGTAAAAAATGTTTCTTCCCTCACTTCCAAGTCTTCTTATCGCCCCTAGGTATTCTCTTCTCCAACAAATGATATCGGGTTTGTCTATGAGAATAGACTTTTGGTTTTTTTTCTCCCAGCGAAAATTCATGTCCTTAAGGGCTGTCCATAATGTGGTTCTTCTCACTTCGGGCAAGTCGTTGTCTTCATTCAGAGCTTGTAAGATTTTATTATAGAGGGTGTGTTTTTTTCGATGCCCACTATGGGGATCTCGGAAACTAGCAGAGCTAGAACAAAGGTTAAATGGGGAAAGAATTGCAGTTTTGAATGCTCAATCTAATGCCCCTTTTGGATTTTTAAAAAAGTTCTTGGCTCACTAGATATTTTGAAAAGAGTGATTGTTTGCTATTTCATCAGATCTCTGTAGCTCCGTTATTTCAGGTTATACAGAAAAACTGTAGAGACAAAAATTGTAGATAATTTTGGGCTTAATAAGATAATCTGATCCAATTTTTTATGTTGTTTGTGAATTTTGAGATATGACATAAACTTTTTTTAAATGTAAATCATAGTTGGCTGTGGCCTTATAAAATTGGCCATTTTTTGAGCTTTCCAAAGATATAATTCTCGGCATAGTTATTACAAAGAATAAAAGAGCTATGGCTAATTTTCTGATTTTTTTTTTTTAATTTTCACATAGTCACCCATGGAATATTTTCATAATTACGTTCTATTTTATAATTAGACATACTTAAAACTTTCTAATATTTTGTTTTTAGCTGGTAACACAATGTAAGAAAATAAAACAAAAATTAAAAAACTCAAATTCAAATTATTATTATTTTAAAGGTCACCTTTTAAAATAAAAAAGGAGTTCAAACAATCCACCATTATTATTTATGCAAATATTGCATCTTTTTAAAGCTGAATTTGTCGCCTTTCTTAGAGAGCGCCTGTCAATACTGGCAATTGGTTCTAAAACAGCTGCTCTTAATTTAACAATTGTCTCATACTTTATTTTGTACTGTTCCCCACAAAAAGAAATCCTAAACAGACAAATGGGGGGGATCGGGACTGCCAGGAAATAGGTCTATTTCTCCCTATCCAACTATTTGGATAGAGCTGATCTAGGTAATTTCTTACGGGCAAGTAATTATGTGGTGGAGCTCCATCATGATAATTTTTGTTTTATTTTGTTACATTTTGTCACCAGCTAAAAATAAAATATTTGAAAGTTTGAAGTATGTCTTATTATACAATAGAACGTAATTATGAAAATATTCCATGACTGACTATGTAAAAATTAAAAAAAAAACAGAAAATTAGCCATAGCTGTTTTAGTTTTTGTAATAACTATACCGAGTATTATATCTTTGGAAAGCTCAAAAAATGGCCGATTTTATAAGGCCACAGCCAACTATGATTTACATTTAAAAAAAACACAAGTTTATGTCATATCTCAAAAATCACAAACAACATAAAAAAAATGGATTAGATTATCTTATTAAGCCCAAAATTATCTACAATTTTTGTCTCTACAGTTTTTCTATAATCAGAAATAACGGAGCTACAGAGATCTGAAGAAATAGCAAAAAATCACTCTCTTCAAAATATCTAGTGAGCCGTGAACTTTTTTAAAAATCCAAAAGGGGCATTAGATTGAGCATTCAAAACTGCAATTCTTTCCCCATTTAACCTTTGTTCTAGCTCTGCTAGTTTCCCCCTGTATAAAACTTGTGAACTATACCCCGATTACTGTAAGAAGTCCCGATTTTGTCAGATGACATTCTCCACAAAGTCCCTAGGAATTTTTTCTTAACCATGGGTATAACATTGGTATATGTGTCTCAACCAGTTAATGACGTCACTCATTGATTTATGATGTGAAAAGTTACCCAAGTGATACGAAAAAAAGAGCATAATAAAATAAAAACCCTATTGCAATCACGATTATGCCGCTACAAATAAAAATAACTATGACTACAACTGATTTTAATAATAATTTCAAACGTCATGGAAACACTTTCGTTTCGGTATATCAGCTGCTTTTGGCAGCGTCTAGGGGCGGACTCAGGCAAATTTAGCTTCGGTGTGTCAAAGTGACAGTGAAGGTTTTCCAGATCGTTCAAACTGGTTCAAACATTCGGTAATGAAAATATTCGCGGGTTTTCTACGTTTCGTGAGTTTTACCGTCATCTGTGTTGTTCTTGTTCATGTTACTTTTCGTGTTATTAGTGCAAATGGGCTCGTTACTGAACTGAACTTATGACCCGGTTGCATTTTTTGCTGCATTGATGCCAACTTAGGATGGCGAAATTACCAATTGACAGTCCCAGTAAGGACTTCTTAAAATAATTTGAGTATATCCCTCTTTTGGCGTAATTAGCATCGCTGTCGACTTGCGCCAAAGCAGTTTTGTAATTTTTGGGTGTCTCCTTTCAATAACAGTAGGCCATGGAATGGGACTGTTTCAAAAAATTATAACCCAAAATGTAAGGAAAAAAAGTTTTTTTGAAGATCGATCCATCCTTCGAAAAAGACGGGATGGACTATAACACAATAAAATAGTTATTTATGTACCAAGGCACTGAAGTTCAACTTTTTATGACTCATGTGGAGTTTAGTTGCTGAGGCCTCTGGCCGAGGCAAATAAACCACATGAGTCATAAAAAGAACTTCAGTGCCGAGGTACATATTATATTTTTCTTGAAATCGGAAAAAAAAAAGTTTTATTAGGCAAGAAAATAATAATAAGGGATCACCCGTCCACGAACCGACTACGCGCGGCGTTGCTTGACTTTACCGATCGCTCTACCTAGGACAAGCATAATGATGTACGGCACCTTCTGACAGAAAAACCAAACTGCTGCTTCTTGTGCAGCTTACACAACAAATCTATTGTTTTTCAAATTTACTAAAATATGTATACTGAAGGATTGCGCTTCTATAGGAAACAATTTCGCAATGTGTACGAAAAGTTAAATGAGCCTTTATCGGCCGGGTTTTGAATATTTGGTCACTTTTGACGGGCGATTTCTCCGCGTCTGACGTTTGATGTTTACATCTCGCCAAGGCCTACTTATTGAAAAAATCGTACAATAATGGGCTGCATTATTGTACGATTTCTGTGCTTTTAATAACGATTTTGGGACATTTTAATGCCGATTTCAAGAAAAATATATTTTTTACTCTAGAACATAGAACCCATCGACCGTCATTTCTGTTACATCCTGTATAATATGTCGTGTTCTACGTCCACATGTCTCAGCTTCGAACTCCGATCCTGAAGAGTGGCGACCCGAAAATAAAACGAACTCGCTCCGTTCAAAAACGAAAAGGAAGGAGCTTGTTTTACGTGCGGGGATCACTGAAAACATCTGTTAAATTGGTACAAATTGAGTGTGACATCTGATTTAATTCGTTTAAGAGGCCACAACCGCGCATAACAAATAACAGGCGTATACGTTATTTAAATTCCCTAAATTTTATTAGGGCCATCAATTCGAGAAGCAGATTTCGATCTTTTACCGAATGGCCTCAATCTATTAAAATATATATGCTCCCTTGAATTAATTGATCGAGATATTTGCATGGAAACAAAAGGCTTATATGTCTGCATTTAATCGTAGATCTGTGTTGCAAACTCGCCGATGTGTAGAAAGTTCAAAGAAACGAGATTTTGTAGAACCATTTCGTCATCTATGGCTTTAGATTTGCTGTTTATTAGACTTGTCAGTTTTGAAAACGCGACAAGACAACCGACCAGTATTTTCTGATTATTAGGCATACCAAGAGTTGTATTTAGGAAGAGAATTTAACAACGGGAAATAATTTAATTATTCGGTGAATGGAATGGTTGCAAGTTAAACAGCATACAGTGTAGGTCAAAAAATATAAAAATTGCACAAGAGTAAAGTACCTTTATTTCAAAAAATTCAACAAAAGGTTAATAAGAAAAGTTGTTTATAATTAAAAGTGCCTAAATACCAAAACATAGCCTCCTAATAAAAAAATTGTTTTCGTCAATTAATTTCCACAGTTTCTTAATAAACATTTAATATAAAAATTTTGCACCTTAAGTGAGAATTTTTCAATATACAATAATACTAATGTTTTACATGGTTCAGAAGAATTTTTGCGAAATTTTAAAGTTTTGTTGATTATCGTTGCAACAAACATGAAATTTGTGATTCCCTAAAAAATTAAAAATTTATGATAATTTTACAAATATGCTTGAATTTGAACAAAGTTATGCGAAATCGATTTAATTTTGATTGATTTATGAAATTGTTTAGGGTGAATATTAAAACAATTTTTTTAAAGAAATTATTAATGTCTTTCAAAAAAATATATTTTTTATAGGAGACCATGTTTTGGCATTTAGGCATAACTTTTAATTCTAGACAACTTTTCTTAATAACATTTTGCTGAATTTTCTGAAATAAGGGTACTTTACTCTTGTGCAAGTTTTATATTTTTTTAGCTTACCTTGCATGCTGTTTGATTTGCAACCATTCTAAGTGCCCAGTGCCCCTAAAATATGATTATCGAACATGCACAAACTTTCGGGAATATTTGTATTTTCGTTGTGCAATTAAAAAAAATCCCAAATATGTTGCACACTTAAATGACCACACTGTATACAGGGTGAGTTTTTTCCGATGACCACTATGGGGATCTCGGAAACTAGCAGAGCTAGAACAAAGGTTAAATGGAGGAAATAATTGCAGTTTTGAATGCTCAATGTAATACCCCTTTTGGATTTTTAAAAAAGTTCATGGCTCACTAGATATTTTGAAAAGAGTGATTTTTTGCTATTCCATCAGATCTCTGTAGCTCCGTTATTTCTGATTATACAGAAAAACTGTAGAGACAAAAATTGTAGATAATTTTGGGGCTTAATAAGATAATCTGATCCAATTTTTTATGTTGTTTGTGATTTTTGAGATATGACATAAACTTGTGTTTTTTTAAATGTAAATTATAGTTGGCTGTGGCTGTGGCCTTATCAAATCGACCATTTGAGCTTTCCAAAGATATAATACTCGGCATAGTTATTATAAAAAATTAAGGAGCTATGGCTAATTTTCAGATTTTTTTAATTTTCACGTAGTCAGCCGTGGAATATTTTCATAATTACGTTTTATTTTATAATTAAACAAAACTTTCTAATATTTTATTTTTAGCTGGTAACAAAATATAACAAAATAAAACAAAAATTAAAAAAACTCACATCATGATGATTTTTGTTTTATTTTGTTACCAGCTAAAAATAAAATATTTGAAAGTTTTAAGTATGTCTTATTATAAAATAGAACGTAATTATGAAAATATTCCATGTCCGACTATGTGAAAATTAAAAAAAAAACAGAAAATTAGCCATAGCTCTTTTATTTAGCCCAAAATTATCTACAATTTTTGTCTCTACAGTTTTTCTGTATATGTAATCAGAAATAACGGAGCTACAGGGATTCTTATGAAATAGCAAAAAATCATTCTTTTCAAAATATCTGTCATGAACTTCTTTAAAAATCCAAAAGGGGCATTAGATTGAGCATTCAAAACTGCAATTCTTTCCCCACTTAACCCTTGTTCTAGCTCTGCTAGTTTCCGAGATCCCCATAATGGTCATCGAAAAAAAAACTCACCCTGTAAATATAAATATATATCGTCGGTTTAGCGTAACTAGGAAAAGTAGGATTTCATATCGCTGGTGGTATTCAATAAACAACAAAATTTTAAATTATATTATAAAGTTTCAAACGATTTAACTTGAACCCTCCAATGAATACAACAAAAACTGTCATTCTTCATTGATCGATGACGTCACCTCACAAAACTCCTAATTATACCCAACATGTTTTAATACTGAATCTCCTATTCATCCGGCCCGACTGCACGTGTTCCAATTGAAAATTCGGAATGTACCAAAATAATAGGGTTTAGAATTACGAATTTCGAACATAAAGGCGTAAAGCACAAAGCCCCCCGGCTCTCCTTATTTTATCTCAACCCTTTTTTTAAAGGATTTCTAGGCATGCCCACTTCGACTCTGTCCCCCTTTTCAAAGCGGGCTCCTCTAAAACACATCTGGACGCCTATAATAAACCTGATGCTCTATCGAATAAAATTCACCCTTCTTTCGGCGGCGCGGGGAGCCTTCGAATTGGTCCGCTGTATTTTAAAAAACTACTTAGGCATAGTTTAAATATGGCGGTACCCTCATGCACGGTTAGGGGAATAGGGTAAACACAAAGGGTTGGGATTTTTAATTCCGAGATTCGCATTTTGCTGGGTCGAGCGTTGGAAAATTTGCCGTTCCACGGTATACGAGGCAGCTGTCACAATAAAGACGAAGTCGCCATTAGTAATTGGATTTTAGAACCAATCATGCGTGGGCCATCGATTTTTTTTAAGTGGGCGATTGGGAAATTGCGCCAAAGGGTGAATTCGACTGGGGTTGGATAATTTCTGCTTCTGAGTTCGTTTAGGTGTTTTTTATTCATCATTTCATATACAGGGTGTAACTGAACTGATGGTCAAAAATGAAACCACGTATTCTTGGAGTCAAAATAAGGGCACTTCTTCATATATTTTTTTCTTCTACGGGCCATAGTTTTTTTTATACAGAGCGTAGAAGTTTGGAGAAAATAGTATCTCTAGAACTATACGAGATATTTTCTTCAAACTTGGCGTGTCACATGAGCAGATGAGCCGTCAAACTTAAGGTTGACATGAAGCTTCTGAGGCTCCCAGTTGCGGAGATACAGGGTGTTATTAAAATTAATTAGTTCAGAAAAATATGAATACCCTGTATAATCGCATTTTTTAAATTTGTTTTTAATGGAAACTTCAATGGTTAACAAAAAGTATCTCTTAGTATTTTTTCATATTCGCAGCCGTTTCTTAATTATTTTCAAAGAACAGCAACGCTGCAATGAACAATAGTCACTTTAAGAATAAATATCTAGTAATCTGCGGATGTTAATTAAACTTTATTTAACAAAATACAAAAGCAAAATCGATAATAAAAGAAACGTAATGCTACTGGAAACTAGAAAATTAAATTATTAAATGTTCGAAATGACCGCCGTCTCTTTCAATACACGCAACTATGCCATTCCGCATGTTTATTATTGGCAAGTCCATAGCAAAAGTGCATATCAGTCAATTCTTCGAATGAAAATATCATTTTTAAAAATATTGATACTAGTGCAAAGTTGGCAGCCAAATCATTCAAATAATGCCAAGTTTAATTGACATCCACAGATTGTTAGATTTATTCTTAAAATGACATATTTATTGCAGCATTGCAGTTCTTTGAAAATAATTAAGAAACGGCTGAGAATATGAAAAAATACTACGAGATACTTTTTGTTAACCATTGAATTTACCATTCAAAATAAACTTAAAAAATGCGATTACACAGGGTATTCATATTTTTCTGAACTAATTAATTTTAATAACACCATGCAGTGACTATAGACTATAGTCACTGATAACACCCTGTATCTCCGCAACTGGAGATCTCAGAAGCTTCATATTAAGCTTGAATTTGACAGCTCATCCGCTCCTGTGACACGCCAAGTTTGAAGAAAATATCTCGTATACTTCTACAGATACTAAGAAATATGTGTATTTTTCTCTAAATTTCTACGCTCTGTATAAAAAAAAACTATGGCCCGTAGGAGAAAAAAATATATGAAGTGCCCTTATTTTGACTCCAAGAATACGTGGTTTCATTTTTGACCATCAGTTCAGTTACACCCTGTATGTGCAAAGTTTTAAATGATCTTACAAAAGCTAAGCATTCACATAAAAAATTCGTTATGACTTATCCGGAAAAACACCACATCCCACGCTGATATGCAGAAATTCCCAATACAAAACAAATAACAATGCGATTCATGCAAATCTATGGACATAAAAAAAACTCGCCTGCCCATGCAGTCATAGATCATTGTTGGAGAAACATTATAAAACCGAACTCCCATCGTATCTGAAACTTAAATGGATTCGTAAATAGAATAACAGATTCTGGTGGCGGATATTATTAAAATTGTTTTACGAGGCAGACATCAGCATCAAAAAAAGATGAATTTCAGAAACAGACATCCGCCGAGGGTTTTTTGTAGGAGCTTCTCAAAAATGAACAGAAAGCGCTGTGTAATTATGTGTAAATATGATATTATGTGACCGCAAAATGGGTACAGTTTTGGTGTTTTTATACTAAACTAAAAATGCAGTAAGTTATACATTCACATTCGCAAGCAAACATAAAACCCGAAACACCTAAATAACATTCATTAGAACCCTGAATTTTCAAGCGAGAATAATTTAAATTAGAAAATAACTTTCTGAAATTAACATAGATGCCACAGGCGTTTTTTCATTTTGCTCTTAATTAACCGTTAAGTTTTCGTATGCACAAGCCAAAATTCCAAGGCGGCGCGTTTTTTACAATTGTTGGAAAACAAAAGTACACCTTTGGCTATTTCTCATCGTAAACATGCATTCAAATATTTGTATTTTGTTTCAGCCATGATCCAACAATCCATGGCGCCTACGATCCAACCAAGAGAACACCTGATGTCTTCCACAAACGTCGTGTTGGGCAAAACAACGCAACTAGACTACTCGAAATACGTCAAAAAGTTCTCATCGAGTTTAGAATGTAGCAGCACCTATTGCAAGGACCTAAACTACAGGGAACATTTCCATTGCCTCGACTGCAACTCGCGCGTTTTCATCAAGAAAGAGGAAATGATCAGGCATTTTAAGTGGCACAAGAAACGGGACGAATCGTTGCAACACGGTTTCATGAGGTACAGCCCTTTAGACGATTGCAGCGACAAGTTCGGCAACTGTACGCACAATAAAAAGCAGACTCACTACCACTGCATACAGGAAAACTGCGACAAAGTGTACATTTCTACGTCCGACGTTCAAATGCACTCGAATTACCACAGGAAGGATAGTGCCATAATGCAAGAAGGCTTCCAAAGGTAATAAGCTACGGATTTGTACGTAATTGCGCTTTTCTGGCCCAAATGACGCCATATTTGTACAAAACGGCGCTTTTCTGGTGCAAATGACGCCATATTTGTACAAAACGGCGCTTTTCTGGTGCAAATGACGCCATATTTGTACAAAACGGCGCTTTTCTGGTGCAAATGACGCGACATTTGTACAAAACGGCGCTTTAATGGTTCAAATGGTCGCTTGAATTGTACAAAATGACTTTATTTGCAGGTACAGAGCAACCGAAGAATGCGGGGCAAGCTACTGCGCATTTTTCGGGCAGAGGACGACGCACTTTCATTGCAGGAGGCCCGGGTGTAGATTTACTTTTAAAAATAAGTCCGATATGGGTAAGTTGTGTCTTTTGCATTTGTTCTGTTGAAAAAAACGTTTGCAGGAGTCAAGTGAGTTGTTTTTTTGTCGAGTGTATTATTGGCACCTTTTCAGGTAAGTAGAGGTGTGTAGAACAAAGGGCAAGAGGATGGTTTTGTTTCGTTAGTTTGGGGTGTAGGTATTTAGTTTTGAAAACATTTGCGCAAATGTTACTCACGTACGTAGAGAGTGCCATTATGTACAAAACGGTCTTTTATGTACAAAACGGTTTCTGTATGGTGCAAATATGACCTTCTGATTTGTACAAAATGGCTTAGGTATCTATCTAGATATATGGGGTGTGTTTTTTAAGCATCTCAGTTCGGTATAGAGTATGTCAGGAGATACATTTAAATTTAAACTTTTGTATTTTTACTTCTTAGAATCGAGTGTGTAGGTAAATAGAACTAGATTTTTTCATGTTGCATTCAAATTTAATGGTTTAGATATTAGATATTATTTTTTCCTTAATTTCGTTCCAGAAAAGCACAAATCCTACCATATCAAAGACGAGCAACTCTCCCGCGATGGCTTCAAGAAATTCATGAAGAACGAGATGTGCCCGTTTGAAAACTGTCGTTTCTCGAAAGTCTGCAACCACATCCACTGCATTCGTCCGCAATGTTCGTACGTTCTGCACAGTTCGGGTCAACTCTTCTCCCACAAACGCAAGCACGAACGCAAGGACAGCGAACTCGCCTACAGAAAGTACAAACTGGCCCAATCCATGATGAGGTCCCTCTCGGACAGCGGCGTCAGCACCCAAATGCCTTTCAGCCCCTTGAACAGGGACTACGAGGCCCAGATCGACATGGCCAACTTCTACAACCAGCAGACGCACACGAGCAACATGTCGACCGAAAGTCTCAGCGATAGAAATTCGCCGCTCAGCTACAACGAGGAGTCCGAAGGTGCGTCAGCGATGGATCTCAGCGCTTCGGAGGCGTCGAATTTCGCGCAACCCGAGGACAGTTACAGCGCGGAAGACCTGTGGAAGAAATTCTGTCAGCTGGTGCCGGAGAACGCTTGCAGGGAGACCTGCGAGTACCACTTTCAGGACCACTACCACTGTACGACCGACAATTGCGAGATGATCTTCAACACCAAGGAGGCGGCGAGGGAGCACGCTCGCAACCACGAGCAGCAGGAGATAGTGTCGGAGAATTATTTCACGACGCCGAGCGGCGAGAACGAAGCGTGCGAGGAGGGTTGTTCCTATCAGAACCGCGAGAAGCACTTCCATTGCGGGATAGACAATTGCCGGGAGGTCATCTTGGCTTCCGATAAGCCGTTCAGAAGGTTGGAGCATTACAAGATGCACCAGTACAGTCAGAAGTTGAGTCTGACGAAGGATCCATTGACGGCGACTCATCTGGCGACGTCGATCGACGGGATGTTTTGCAGGAAGCGGGGACGACCGCCGAAGAATAGGGTGATAGAAGTTTGGAATGATTACGTAAGTGAATATTATCAAGTGGTGTGCCTATTAATTATACACTGTGTCCCGGATAAGAATGAACAGCTTGGGGATCTTGCGAACGGTGAGAGATGGAACAACGGTTAAATGGGGGAAAAGTTGCGCAATTTTAAGGTCAATAAAATGGTATAAACAGATTTCTAATATATTTTTTGAGTTATATTGAAGAAAGTAAAATTTTTCGTTTTCGATTTTATTTTTTTCTGAAGTTGTTATCACAGATAGAAAAAAGAAAAACACTTTCTTATGGTACTTTTTAACGGGCTTTAAGATGGCGTTTTTAGATTTGTTCTAGAACATTTCCTTTTTGAGAAACCAACTTCAAATTTATTTTTTTAAATATGGACCGGGATTTTTTTGCAGATTTTGAAAGCACTTTTCATTGCAAATACCATGATGTATGACACGAAATATTTTTAAAATGTTTTGAGACAATTGTACTGAGAATTCCTTTTTTTCCATTCACTTTTTTCTAATGTGGCCCTGTATTAAATAATAAGAAGTCTAAATATTAATCAGTATTGTCAACAATTTAACTTACAACTTATCTTTCAATCGGAAAACCAAAAAAAGGATGGCAAAGACTAATAACAGTCACATACGATAATAAAAAATAAATAAAAATCCTCTACCTAGAAGGCTTTGAAACAATGAAACCCATCCTTTGTCATAACTCCCATTGTATCATTTAGTTAATAATTTGTATTATTAGAAATGGAGGGTGCTTTTTCAAATGACGACAAATTTAACATGTTAGGATGTTATATCTTGCGTCACAGAAATAGTGTAGAGGCCGAACGAATGTATTGTTGCAATTAATAAATGGCAAAAGTTATTGGTTTCATTGGCTTAAGAGGGGGTTGACGACAGCGAAAGTGACGTTAGATTTCGTATTTTTTTAAGTTGTATAGCATAAAATCTAATAACATTTTACCTGGCAAAAATTTAGTACAAACATCTCTATCTTCATTTTAATCATAAGATCTTAAAATCATATGCACTGGAATTATTATTTTTCCCAAGGTTTTCATAACTTGTAAAACAAACCGCTGCTTGTAAGATCTTATGATTAAAATGAAGACAGATATGTTTGTACTAAATTTTTGCCAGGTAAAATGTTATTAGATTTTATGCTATACAACTTAAAAAAATACGAAATCTAACGTCACTTTCGCTGTCGGCAACCCCCTCTTAAAGCTTTCTTCTCACAATTAGAAAAAGCAAAGAATTTACTCCAAACTACAATGTGACACTGTTTGCTGTACAACAACAGAGGAAAACACTTACCAGACAGGGCCGTATTAAAAAATTTTAAGTTTTCGCATTAAAAATAAACTGTAAGTTAAATTTTTGACAATACTGATTAATTTTTAGACTTATTATTATTCAATACAGGGCCGCAATAGAAAAAAAATGAATGGGACAAAGGAATTTTCGGTCTCAAAACATTTAAAAAATATTCGTGTCATACATCATGGTATTTGCAATGAAAAGTGCTTTCAAAATCTGCAGGTCCGTATTTAAAAAAATTAAGTTGAAGATGGTTTCTCAAAAACGAAATGTTGTAGAACAAATCAAACGCCATCATAAAGCGCTTTAAAAAGTGACATAAGAAAGTGTTTTTCTTTTTTTTCTGTCTGTGATAACAACAAAAAAATAAAATCGAAAACGCAAAATTTTACGTTTTTCCAAATAACTAAACGAAAAAGGATATTAGAAATCTGTTTGTACCGTTTTATTGGCCCTATCTCTCACCATTTGCAAGATCTCCATGCTGTTCATTCTTATCTGGGACACAGTGTATAATCCATGCTGAAAATACCACGACCAAATTAACAAACGAAAGGTATTATCTGATTATAGACATACCACGAGTTGTATTTAGGAAGATTATTTAACAACTGCAAATGATTTAATTATTCAGTGTAATTTCACAACCGAACTTATTAACTACAAAAATTATAAATATGTTGCCTTTTCGAAAACGTGATTTAAAAAATAAAAAAGTATAACCACAACCGGGATTTGAACCCAGGACCTCTTGCACCCAAAGCGAGAATCATGCCACCACACCATTGTGCTTCTATGTAAAATTTACTTAACTAGCCGCATTTAAAAATTACCATGCTTAAAAGTTGAAGTCTATTTGAAAAAGTTATCGATCAGTTTTAGCTACCACAATATTGGTTCATCGTAACTAGGGCACCTGACAAATTATGTCATTTTTTTTTGGTACATAACATACAATTTTGTAGAACCCAATGGGTACTCAGGGAATCATGGACAGTCCTCAGGCAATCTTTACAAGTTTCAAACTACCAAAACCATCAACAACCTCAACAGGAACTAAAGAAGTTGAACAGGATTCTAACGACGACGCGAGCAGCACACACAGTCCTTCAAATGTTAATATTTCCCATTCGTTTTCTCTATGTCAGATTTTGTACGTTCGTTTTTTTAGGCGCAAGACTACTTAACTCAGGGCTTCGACGTTTACAACGAAAACACCAAATGTCCGGACACGCTGTGTCCGTACTTGGGCGCCAGCCACTTCCACTGCAGTCAAATCAGGTGTTCCTACGCGACAGACAAAGAAGAAGTGTTGACATTACATTCGAAAGACTTCCACGAAAACATCGAAATACTCGAGGGCTTCGAATTCATAGACAGAAGCGTCGACTGTAGGTTGCCGAATTGCGCCTCGAACAGGATAAACAGGCACTTCCACTGCACGAGGCCGAACTGTAACTTCAGCTTCGTGCAGTACTCGAACATGATAGCGCACAATCAGCGGCATATGGACGAAAGTCAAAGCGCGCCGAGTATAAGGGTGAAATCGGAGGATTTGCTTGTCGATAGAGAAGAGAAGTTCGAAGATAATCAGTTTAGAGCGATCAATTTAAGCCAAAGCGACGCGAAAGTTTCTGGTAAGTTTTGCATTGTGCAGTGGCAAAATTTGGTTGTGGGTGAACGTTTACATCAGTTAACCACAAAATACTAGAAATTATTGGTGAAATACAGGTTGTTTCGAAAAGTAAGATCGGTCGTCGTTACCATCATGTTTGAAACATCCTGTATAGAAAGGTTTTTAACCTTTAGAAATTTATAGGAAAAATGATTCTAACGATAATTAGTGGATTATTTACTCTTTAAAAGATAATGGAATACAGTTTAAAAGATTACTGTAATTAAAGTAATAAAACATTTTATTTTGTATTTAAATATTTTGCAGTATTGCCAATACTGTGTGCTTAGTTAGGTATTTTGTATACAGGATTGAATTAATAAATTTTTCCGTATTATTTCGGGGTATTTCTGAAAAATTAACTTAAAAATTCGCTCCATAAGTATAAGACTCAAAGTAGAAAAAATGTGTTTCTTACTTTAAATACAATAACTTTTCCCATTCAAGGTTTTACTTTTCAAGATACAGAGCGTAACATTAATTTTATCTTCCTCAAATGGAAGATAAAATTAGTGAATGAAAAGTATAGTCTGTCATAATAGACATTATAATGTTGTAAAATAAATACGTGATTGAAGTACACGATACACGTACCCACGGTAGGTCATTGCGCATCCATATGCCTATCTCTGTCGCACCTTGTGACGTCAGTTGCAAATCAGAATTTAAATTGCTCCATATGTTTTACACAGCAACAGATACTTTTTTATGGTCAGTTTTCTTTTAAATAAATGTTAAAAATATGTAGATTATATTTACTATAAAAATAAATGAATGAATATTCTGTTGAGAAAAAACACATTTAATTTAATAATTATAATTTTACAAGTAATTTGTTTTCTTTGCGTTTTAGCTAATCGTATGAATGCAAATAAAATTGATGTATATTTTGTTAAATTAACAGGATTTTTCTTTTAAAAGACCGTATATTGGTAGACAATAAACAAATATCATGTAGGTATCTAAATAATACATTTATTGTAAGTAAGGTAATCCTGAACTAAGTTTTGGATTCTATCGACACAAACTCTCCATCGAAAAAAAGTTTTTTACAGACGACTTGTTATAGGCAAAGATATTGATAAATAAAATTCAAAGCCTTACCAAAAATATAACTTTTTCCTTCCAGTGTTTATGTCGGTTTGTGTCAATTAAAGCCTTATTTACCAATTAATGCACACAAGCCTCGACACAAGCACAACCTGCACAACTAATGCTTAGTTTATAGTTAAACAAAAATAGGGATGAAATAATGATTCCCTTTAACCATAATAAGGCTAATTTTTTATTGCACATTCTATTTTATTTGCTGTATAAACCAGGCATAAACTCTGTCCCCTATTTTTATGCTCTGTTCTATAAATAATCTGTTTCCTTACCAGATTATTGTCCTTGCGAAATATATAATACTTAATTTCCATTCCCTTACTGTTTCTATTATTATTTGGACATACGCTGACTGCACATCCCGGCATTTTTGGCCTATTTCAAAGCACTGTCGAGCTGGACTGATGATCAGTCAGTTGTTTACACTTTTTTCTTGACACATTAAACTGTAAACTATAAAAAATCGTAAAACACAACCGCAGCCGCCATCATGCATTATTTAGAATTCGTGATTCGCAACTGACGTAGATGCGCATAGTTGCCTTGTTTTCGGATTCGTTAGTGACATACCATGGGTAAGTGTATCGTGATTGAAGTACTTACACTATTTGACCTGTTATACAGTGTCCTCCAAAACTTTGAGTTACCTTTTGCGTGGTCACGTGACTTTCGTTTTTTTTTATTGTATCAGTCCATTCTTGTAGAATCACATTTCCACAATTTTTCGATATAAAAAAATGGGCACCTCCTAAGTGTATATAGCGTTTGTTTCTATCTTTCTTATAGTGGTGAGGGCTTCTGGGACATTTTATCCTATTTCCACGGTGCCTACATCGGTGAGGTCTCGAAAGTCGCCAGATTTAAAAATTCATTGTACTATGGCAGGTACGACAAAAGTACTAATACTAAAATCGAAGTGCGCATAAAAATTCTTGAAGAAAACTAACATAAATCGCTGCAAATAACAGAATGGGCTTTGGGACATATTTTGCTCTATATTCTAACTATTATAACTTCTCGTCAATTCTTTTTCAATATCTTCACATACAATAATTAACAATTTTCTTTTCTTTTTTTCCATGAAAGCATGTTTTTTCTTAACACTACCTGCCAATATTTTGCTTATATCCTATATTGCTTGCAAATCTTACTAAAAACCAACATGATACAAGATTTAATTATTTTAAGGTGCATTAAGAATGAAGTTTTTAGCTACATCAAAATTTTCCTATATAGTTCAGTAATATATTACACTTATAATTTAAGTAGGTATATATTAAGGATTTAGGAATTCTTATGTCATCCCTAACATTTCTTCCAATGTTCAAAACTTCATGAATTTTGTTCGATATAAATCGTTATATTACTGAACTAATATTGAATAACATACAGGGTGTGTGTTTTTTTTTATGATCAGTATTGGGATCTCGGAAACTAGCGGAGATAGTAGGAAGGTTAATTGGGGAAAGAATTGCAGTTTTGTGGGTACAATTTAACACGCCTTGTGGATTTTTGAAAAAAGTCATGGCTTATTTGATAACAATTTGAAAAAACCAAAGACATTATAACGTCATTGGAAAAACGAAATTTTGGCGATTTATTATAATCCCTCTGGCTTTGTTGTTTCTGATTTTAGATGAAAAGTGTAAATACCAAAGTTGGAGGGAATTGTGTTCCCAATGCGGTTATAATGTCCTGTTTCTCGTGGCAGCTGTCATTTTAAGGATATAACACAAACTTGTGTTTTTTAAATGTTTATAGTTATTTCCGTTATTTTTCTGAATAATAATCGAGTATTATATCGTTGGAAAGCTCTAAAATGGCTGATTTTTTGAGACCATGGCCAACTATGGTTTCTATTTAAAAAACATAAGTTTGTGTCATATCTCGAATTTGTTTTTTTGAAAATATCTAGTAAGCCATGATTTTTTTCAAAAATACACGAGGCGCGTTAAAGTGGACCACAAAACTGCAATTCTTTCCCCCATTTAACCTTCGCTATAGTTTCCAAGGTCCCCATACTGATTATAAAAAAAACTCTCCCTGTGTATGATAAGGATTTCAATGTGTGATCACACTATTAATATCACATTTTTTGGAAAATAACTTCGTTTTTAGCCTGAATAATTTATGATCTTTATACATTTTCTTTCTCTCTTGATCCTTTGTTAAACTGATGTTTTTTTTTAATTCTGTGTATCAAATACTATGGCTAATATTTAAATCATCCTTGTAAATATCTTTTTAAGATTACGCTCTTTTTTTAAATTTCCCCTTACGTTCCAATTCTTCTTTTTTCAGAATCCCCACAACAAATGGACCAACCGAACAACACCCTGTACGGCCCCGATACCAGCTGCAGTCGGCCGTTTTGCAAGCTGAAACGGAAATTCCACTACCACTGTAACGCCTGCAATCAGGCCTTCTCGGAACAAGACAAACTCGTCTCCCACGTGGCCAAGCACAGTTCCGGAGCTTTAAACGCATCGAACGTACAAGAAGACAACAACAATTCCGAGGCCGAAGGGGAATCGCCGCAGAACCTAATGAAATCCGAACAGAAGATCACCGTGGCCCCCCTGCAGAGCTTGCAGAACCCTCAGGTTGTCGAGAAGCAACAACAACAACAACAACAACCGCCCGAACAATATTTCACGCCTACCTTTGATGCCTACAACCATTTCGGCAACTTCCCTCCGAACTTTGCCACGCAGATCGCGTTGATGCAGCAACAGAACGCTTTCCTACCGCAGGGGATCTACCCGGGCTCCCAGATAATGTTCCAACACGCGCAGTTGATGCAGAGCCCGTTGCTGGGGCACCAGAACCAGGTGTTTCAGGGCGAAAATATGACTTCGCCGTTGGCGGCGATGGCGGCCAACTTAAATAAAAGATCGATGAGTCCGCACGACATGAATCCCGAAGCGAAGAAGGCGAGGATACAGAATTCGATGAGGATATTGAAGGACGAGCCGGTGCCCGCCGGGTATCTGAGGTTTAGGTTCAACGAGGTTAGTAACACCAACATTTATAGCATTACTCCAGTCTTCAAATAAAATAGAATATAAAAATTTAAGGTTCTACTTTCTTTGGCTCTCAAAAGGTGGCATTGAATACAAATAACGCAATGAAACGAGGTTAAAACCCAGGAAAAAATTCTAACAAGAAGAAGAAGAATTCAGAGTCAACCTTTCTTTTGTGGTTACAGGTTAACCTTCAAAATATGGACATGTTTATTGTTTATATCCATGCTTTATGCAGGCAATTACAGGGATATTTAGAAATGAATAATTATTCAATTTTCTAGTAATTAATAAAGTGATAAAATGCGAATAGAACAATTTAGGTTATGATATTGAATCAAAAACTATAAATCGCTTAAAATTGAACGATATCATAGATATAAAGCTTCTCTGTATATTGAAAGTTTCTTTAACCGTTAACGATGTATTTTTTCCTTGTTTCAGGACTGCAAGTATCAGCACTGCGGCTACAGAGAGCACCAAACACACTTCCACTGTCAACGGATAGACTGCGGTTATAGTTTTTGTGATAAGACGAGGTTCGTGCAGCACACGGCGAGACACGAACGTTTAGATACGCTCATGGGCGGTGACTTCCAGCAGTACCGTGCCAACGTAGCTTGCGGGAGGCCAGATTGTGCGTACACAGCGAATCTGGGTAAGTAATAGGTTAAGATGAAGTTAAAATTGTTCGTGTTTTTGATCGAGTTGAATTCTAAATTTCAATTTTGCATTTTTACTAAACAACACCCTGTATTGCTTCAATATGTCATGGCAATCTACAATATTAACTGAATATTGGCAGCTAACCTTACATTTCTACTGTATCATAATGAAAAATTTGTATCAAAGGTATCATATAAATATAATGAATCTCATTACATTACTGGTAATAAATAACAAATCAATATTGAAGTATAGTAAGAGAAATGAGTAGAAAAAAAGCATAAATTTTACAAATTCGCTAAGTGTAACCTCAGTAGCTATGTTATGAACTGTCAAAATTGATAAATTTTCAATCTGTCATTGTCATGGCAACCTATGATATTAACCGAATATTGACAGCTAACCTTACATTTTAACTTGTATAATAATGAAATATCTGTACCGTCTAATGAACCTCATTAAAGTGCAGATAGTAAATATAATAAATTAATAACAAATAGAAAAAGACATAAATTTGACGAATTCACTATGTAACTCATTAGCTAAGTATATTATGAACTGTCAAAATTGATACGTTTTCAATCTGTCATTGTCATGGCAATCTGTGATACTGACCGGATATTTCCTAACCCTGCATTTCTATTGGTTATAGCCTCTTGTAGTAGTAGTAGTAGTAAATGTCATTCCAGGTTCGACGCAGAACAAGGCCTCCCACTTCCACTGTCTAAAGTGCGACTTTGTCTGTACCGACACCAACAAGGTGGTCGCCCACAGGCGACAGCACCAGAAGCTCGACAGCATCCAGGCGGCCGGTTTCGAAAAATTCACGCCGAGCCAGATCTGCCGGGTACAGAACTGTCAGCATAGCGGCAAGCAGACGCACTACCACTGTCTGTCTTGTCAGTATGCCGTGCTGGGATTGGCCCAAATGTCTGCGCACAAGTACAGGCACATGGAAGGATGAGAAATTGTAAATATGTAAATACGTAGGGTAGATTGTACGATAGTTGTATATAGAGAGATTTTTCTAAAAAAAAGAAACATACCTCAAGGTGGTTTAAGTATTAAATAAAACTAATTTATTAGATGGACTGAAACAACATCAAAATGTTGAAAAAGAACTTGAGGAAAACTTTCATGGGAAGCTTGTCGCGCTGAAGTCTACAGTGTGACGCAAACTTCTAGTTTCATTTAAAGGCGGCTTGAAGCACGTCGTCTTTGTGATATAGCGAAAAATAAATCGAGAAAGCAAAGTACTAAGTAGGTTAGGGATCAAAAAGAGGAATATTATGAAAAAGACAGTAAGGTGTAGCGACGTAGAGTAGAGTTAGAGGCCTTTCTTCAAATAGGTAGCGTGCCTTAGGAAAAAACAAAAGACATATATTTTGATGTGCCTTTCTGTGGGTACCGAGGTTTTTAGAAATTTTCGAAGGTTTGGAAGGTATGTTCTGGTCGAGGTTATGTTTTCGGAATCGTCGCACATAGGGTACATAGCTGAGACATTACAAGGTTATCTTACAATGACAAGGATGACAGTAACATAACCTAAAAGTAAACAGATTTGACAGTGTTGACAGATTTCTAACCTAGAGTAGGGACAGTAGTTCAATTGTTCCATGGCATACTATACTTGTTTGCCACATAAAATATGTTGGTCTTTACAAACCAGTGACATCAGAAGCGATTTTAAACAGGTTGAAACCTATTTTTAAAAAGCAAAAACAAAAGCTAAAAAACAGTTTAAAAGTGTCCATATCCAAGCTTAGTTTATATGCCACATCTTCAATTATTTGGAAAAATTAAAAAATAATAAAAATTGTGCCAATTTCGAAAATACAACCTCGAATAAACGGTATTTGTCATTCCACTGTACCACATGTGCCATATAAATATTATATTGAAAGTAGAGTTTATAAAAGAAAGTAGATTTTCATAGTTATATACAATATACACATGTGTCATATCTTTTATCATAGGTAGATTTTTTCGTACCATTTTTCACCTATTTATTTTCCCTTTGTATATTTATTTTGAGTGAATTTTTTTGCCATATTTTACAGGTTACTCTGCGGTGTAGGGCTATTTTCTTTTATTTTTAAAATAAGTGGAATGTGCCCTTTTTTTTGTTCATGCTAGTCTCCCATTATCGACATAGCCGATTCAAAATTTTTTGCAACAAAGTTGAATGATTTCGCTCGCTTTAATTTTTTTTCCCTTCCCCCTTGCTTATATACATCTAGTACATAAGCAAGGTTTCTCGTTTACATACCTATGTTTTGTTTGTACAATCATGAGAATGATTTTAATTTATGGGTTTTTTTCTAATGTATTTCGTAGCCTAAGTTGTATTGAATATTGTATGTATGATTATTCGAGTAAGAGCAGTGTATTCAATTTACTGTATTTTATGTTATTCTACTGTGATTATGTTTTTTAAAATCAGTATTTAATAAAATACTATTTATATCATCTTCGGCATTTAATTTCCCTTGTTTTCCCTTATAAAAGTACTCGTGAATGAAGTCGAAAAGTAAGTAGGTAAGTATTATTATTTAATAAAATACCATATAGCATACACTTTTTTTATTACCCTGTACATAACTTAAATCCAATGAAATACTACGAGGCCAACAATATCATACACAGAAATCTCCAATATATGTTTAAGGCCCGTAGCGTGAAGATAATATCCCGAGGCCTTTGCCAATAATTGATACTACACGCGCAGTACACACAAAATTTCATTCATTGCCGAGGTTAAGGCAAGCATGCATATATTTGCGTAAATAAAGAACTAAATAAAGTTGGACAATTTGCTGATCAAAAATGAAATCAGGTAAAAATGAGGCGGCTTTGCCTCATTTTTTGTTGTTTAGCAACAGAATCAACAAAGTCAGTTTTCATGTTCGCCATATTTTTTATTGCAAAGATTACGTTGATATAAAAATGGCCGTAGTTATATAAACTGGAATGCCTTAATTATTATTTTCCTTATTTAAAACGGGGTGAAGGTATCATTTTACTAGAAGCGAGAGTCAAATTTAGCAGGCATTAAAGTGTCACCATTTACCGCGAACTTTAAGGAAGGGTAATGAATGAAAGTTGTTTTTTAAGCAATCTCAACAATATGAAAAGAATTTCTTAATTTACTCTACCTTAGGAGTTTCAAATGCTTAAAAAATGTCCTACCATACACTTCTTTTAATTGTATGCCTTATAGTAAACGATAAAATGTAATTCCCACCGCAAAAATGTTTTGTATCTTGTATCATTAAATTTAACAACTTTTTAAGATAAAACAATTTGAAGACTGGTTGTTACTGCAAAATTCTGACAACTTTAATTACTTACACCGTTTAAAATTAAGAAGCATATAAATACTAAATAAATTAGCGAAAAGTAGTTAAATTGTTTTTTTCAGTCATATTACCATGTTTCAAATCATATTTGTTGTGTTGGTAACATTATTTTTGAATTTTCAAATAGTAGAATTGCATTTTACAAACAGCAATGCCTGTAAATCGTATTTATAAACTAAAGTCGTATTTATAAACTATAAACACACTGTATTATAAGATTTAGAGATGCAAGCTGCCAATTTTTAACTTTGTTAGATAAATAAATTATATATTTATTTGCATTTACATGCATATTATTTTTCCATTTTAAATAATATATGCGATAAATAAATGGGACCATCACGGTAACTGGGACCACTGAATTGGTCCCATTTACTAAGGTCAGTTTTGCATCTTTTGTCAGAACCACGAGAATTTATTTACCACAAAGCATGGCAATTGTTTCTGATTTCCTAGAACTGTTAGTGTCGCACTTGAACAAAATTGTTTGCTATAATGATGCTGTCATACTTGAAAGTAAGTTTTTTATGGCCTGCTATGATTTACGGCTCCCTTCGAAAGTCTAAATCATAGGAGGCCATGTCATATCAGTTGTTTGTCAAATTGAAAGTGTCAGTAAATGGGATGGTTCCAGTTTACCAAGATTGGTCCTACCCTTGTTTATACAGACTATAAATAAGGATTATATGTAAAATGGGACCACTCTGCCCGGTGACCGGTACCACCGCTGGTCCCAATTACCCAAAACACCATTTTATCCCACGAAATGCGACTTTCCCGCCGAAATAAAACACCAAACGTCTTCTTTTCTCTTATATTATTTCTCTTAACGGTACAAAAACAACCCTTTACACCGACTCTTGCACGGGCGGCTCGTAACCTTCCGGCCTGTCGACCTTGGACCCGGCATCGCCGGATCCCTCCCCGGAGCCGCCCTTGCCGTCCCCGTGGAGCTCCAACAGTTTGGACAGCTCGAAACGGGGCTTCTTCAACACCTTGACCTTACGAATGTAGACATCGTGCAACGGGTAGATGCCCATGCAAGCCTTCTCTATATCCTTGGCGATACTGTCCGGTAGGAGCTTGTTGACGACTTCCTTGAGGTCGCTGCCCTGGATATCCCTGGTGATGATGTCCACCATCTTCTTGCGGATGGCTCTGACCTAATAGGAACAAAAATCCCTTAGAAACGGGCCCATAATGGGTTAACGGTAGAGGGCAGTTCTTATGTTACTTTGATTGTTCAGAGTGTTGTTTATATTGCGTCTTTAGGGAACAAGAAGTTGTCTTCATGTTTGTCTCAAAGCGAGCTGAGTGTCTCATCATATCAACCAATTTATTCAGGAATTTTGAGATGTTTGTAAAATGGGACCACTGTTTCGGGTAACCGGGACCACCGGCTGGTCCCCACTTACCGAAAGTGGTCCCATTTACACAAAATGCCAAACTGGGACCCGCAACACAAAAATAACACGTCTCAAATAACTTTTCAGTGCATTTCACCTGTGTATGTTGGGCGTAGCACGTTTTCCTCTGGGACATCTGGTCTTTCTGGGTAAAACCGATGCAGAATACCCTCAACAAATACCCGTCGGTAGTTTTTACATCGGCGGAGGCCTCGATCAGGGTCTGCCATTTCTTAACCATGGAACGGAGCTTGTCGGTGGTCAAGTCCATCCCGTGGAAGTTGGTCAAAACGTTTCGTCCTAAAGTGCATTTCCAAAATCAGTTTTTTTTTTATAGGTTGGCTAACAGTAAGATCTATGATGTACGTTTAAAAACTGTGCCGTCAGAATTACATAAAAATTGCGTCAATTTAGGGAACAATGATTTATCATCATGTTTGTATCAATGCGAGCTGAGTGGATCATCATTTTAGCACAAGCTTTTTTTTTTGTACAAGGTGTCTAAATCTTAGAAACTTGCTTCGAATGAAAAACAACATTATTATACAGGGTGAGTTTTTTTCAATGCCCACTATGGGAATCTCGGAAACTAGCAGAGCTAGAACAAAGCTTAAATGGGGAAAGAATTGCAGTTTTGAATGCTCAATCTAATGCCCCTTTTGGATTTTCAAAAAAGTTCATGGCTCAATAGATATTTTGAAAAGAGTGATTTTTTGCCCGTAAACTTGTGTTTTTTTTTAATGTAAATCATAGTTGGCTGTGGCCCTATAAAATCGGCCATTTTTTGAGATTTTTAAAGATATAATACTCGGCATAGTTATTATAAAAAATAAAAGAGCTATGGCACCTATGGCTAATTTTCTAATTTTTTTTAAATTTTCACAAAGTCAGAAATGGCATATTTTCATAATTACGTTTTATTTTATAATTAGACATACTTCAAACTTTCTAATATTTTGTTTTTAGCTGATAACAAAATGTAACAAAATAAAACAAAAATTATCATGATGGAGCTCCACCACATAATTATTTGCCCGTAAGAAATTACCTAGATCAGCTCTATCCAAATAGTTGGATAGGGAGAAATAGACCTATTTCCTGGCAGCCCCAATCCCCCGATTTGTCTGTTTTGGATTTATTTTTGTGGGGACCAGTACAAAATAAAGTATGAGAGAATTGTTGCATTAAGAGCAGCTGTTTTAGAAGCAATTGCCAGTATTGACAGGCGCTCTCTAAGAAAGGCGACAAATTCAGTTTTAAAAAGATGCAATATTTGTTTGAACACTTTTTTATTTTAAAAGGTGACCTTTTAAAATAAGATTAATTTGAATTTGAGTTTTTTAATTTGTTTCATTTTGTTACCAGCTAAAAACAAAATATTAGATGGTTTGAAATATGTCTAATTATAAAATAGAACGTAATTAGAAAATATTCCATGGCTGACTATATGAAAATTTAAAAAAAAATCCGAAAATTAGCCATACATAGCCCTTTTATTTTTTACACTAACTATGCAGAGTATTATATTATCTTTGGAAAGCTCAAAAAATGGCCGATTTTATAAGGCCACAGCCAACTATGATTTACGTTTAAAAACACAAGTTTATGTCATATCTCAAAAATCACAAACATAAAAAATTGGATTAGATTATCTTATTAAGCCCAAAATTATCTACAATTTTTATTTCTACAGTTTTTCTGTATAATCAGAAATAACGGAGCTACAGAAATCTGATGAAATAGCAAACAATCACTCTTTTCAAAATATCTAGTGAGCCATGAACTTTTTTAAAAATCCAAAAGGGGCATTAGATTGAGCATTCAAAACTGCAATTCTTTCCCCATTTAACCTTGGTTCTAGCTGTTTCCGAGATCCCCATAGTGGGGATAGAAAAAAAGTCACCCTGTATAAAATTCGATAAGTTTAGACATTAAAACTAAAACCAACGACTTAAAATGTATTGCCTACCTTGTACGTCCTCGGCGATGAGCCTGAACTTCCTGAAGGAACGCTCGGCATCGTTGTCGTTCTGCAAGTCGGCCAAACTAACCTCGAAAACTCGGAACTTCAGACCTTCGGAGGCGATCTTCGTACCTTGGGTACGGTTGACGAGGGTCTTGCCCACCTGGCGGGTGGCGAACATCGACGGTGCCTTGACATCGTACCAGTCTTTCCTCGTGAAAGGATCCACCCTAAAAAGTTGGGTTATGTCTTATGTCACGGGTTGATCGGCAGAAAGTGAAAGTAACATTTTGAGGCTTTGTTCGGTTGTTCAGACAGTGTCATTTATTGCGTCTTAAGGGAACAAGAAGTTATCTTCATGTTTGTTTCAAAGCGAGCTGAGTGTCTCATCATGTCAACCAAACATAACCTGCAATTATTCTTTTGAAAGGACATTTTATTACACAAAACCCAATCAAAAATAACTAATACATACTATAAATTCGACAAATAATCCTTGGACCTAAAATTTTCTTTAAAAACACCCAATTATCCTCAAAATATTGCTCTAGTGACAGTTTTCCGTCCAATATTTATCTGAATTTTTCTCGATCATCTTCAATAACTTTCCCAAAAAACCCTCCCAGGATTATTTTTCGCACATCTCGCTTTAATTGTACGTGCGTATTTTGTACTTACACCTTCTTTTTGACGCCTTTTTTGCCACCTTTCGAGAGGCCCTTATTTTTGCCCACTGCCATCGTTTACTGTTTGGGAAAAGAGAAATTTGGATTCGCGCTGTTGGCAGCTGGTGCGATCCACAAAACGCTAAAACTGTTGCTAAACACGGTCTGTGCTACCAACCAAGAAAAAAAAAATTCAACTACTCATGACGTCATTGTTGCTTAAGGCAACTGATCGTCCTGATCGAGGGTGTGTATTTTTTGAACACTATTTTGAGTATTTTGTTGTGTTTGTCAAAGGTGTTTATTTATAACATTGTGGATTGTGGCTCTTTCTAAATAAAGGAAACACAATAAACATAACGTAACATTATTTTAGCTCGAAATAGAAGAATGGAGGCCCCTTTGAAACCAGACCCTTCAGACTGTTGCAATTCAGGGTGTAATCCTTGTATATTGGACGTCTACGAAGAACAACTAAAAAAATACGAAAAAGAAAAGAATACTTCCAAGAAATTCTTTAAAAATTGTATGTCCCAGACTTCTTACTCTATTTTTAAGCTGGTTAACGTAGAACAACATACGAGGGATTCATATTTGTATACTTTTGAATTTGTGAAACCTCTACGAGGTGAATGTATAGAAAAAAATAATGTGGCCTTACTGTATGAACCTGGACAACATTTTTTAATAAAAGCAACAGATGACGACGAATTTACAAGAGCTTATACACCAATACCTATGAAAAATATAGACAATCTTCGGTTTACCGTGTTAATAAAATTGTATAACAATGGAAAAATGAGTAGATATTTAAAAAACTTAAATCGAACTTCGGAAACATTGTGGAGAGGTCCCTATGGCGACTTTAAAATCAAGTACGACTATAAAAGTTTATTTTGTATTGCACAAGGAACTGGTATAGCTCCAATTTATAGCGTTATAAATAAATTGTTAGAAAATGAAGAATGCTACACATTTGTAACGTTGTTTTTTTGTTGTGGTAACGAAAATATTATGTTAAGGGATAAGCTTTATGAATTTTCGCATTATTGGAATTTTAGATATGAACTTTTTGTAAACAATATTAATAATTTCAGTGGAAAATACAAAGAACTTTATCACTTAAGAAAATTAGGTTTGAAAAATATAGAAGAATATGTTTTAAAAAATAAAGATATGTTTGCGTTAATATGTGGTAGTGATTTTTTTAGTCAAAACATAAAAAATTATGTAATTCAATGTAATGTAAGTGAGCAATATATTTATGTATTTTAATAAGGTGTGTAAATAATAAAATAAGTGTCTTTTTCACAAAATTATATTTGAATGTGTGCTATCATACAAGAAACTAAAAATATTCTAGAATGCTTAAGATAAACTGGAAAAATGATAACTCAAACTTTTTTTGCTCAAAACAGATTGCTAACTTGTAATCGAAAGAAACCTAACGTGTTCGTAACCTAACATACTGCGAATTCAACTTTATAAAATAATTATCTTACGAACTATTTTACACCAAATTAGTAGATTCGTAAGGATCTGGATGCCCTGCTGCCTGCCTTAACAATATATATATTTTCTCCTTTATCCAATCCTTATTGTACGGTGCGTAAGTACTTGTCGACTTCTGATAAACCAAGCAACTCAGATCGGAAAGCTAAAAATAACAGACGCCGTGTTTAAAGTCGAGTAAACCGCATATGCTGAATACTCGATTCAAACGAACCATACCTGATCAACGAAATCGAAAAGCTGCGAAATATCGTAGGTTATAGTAGGCGTATTCGGGTTGCGCCTTTTGAGATGCTCCTCGTAGATCCTACAAACGCCCTCCATGCATTCGTTAACGGATTCGTAGTCCGAATAAGTTCTGGTTTCGGGGTTCGCTCCCGGCTGCACCAAAAGTATCGTGTGGGCCTGAAAAAATTTACTTTATAAGCGTCCCCATAAAAACAATATGTATGTTTTTTCAGCGAGGTAAAACATGTTCATGATAGGAAATTTGTTATATTTGCACATTACTTACCATTTTGTTGAATAACAGCACTATATTTGTTCGTTGTAAACTGCAAAAATACTTAAAATGCACTTGCAGCAAAACTCTGGGGAGTTGACAAAACACGAAAGAAGTGGGGTTATGTTCTGTTGCCAACACAAAAAAAAGAATTCAATTCAATTTGATAGCAACTGACCCAAACATATCAAAATATGATCTCTGTGAACTGAACAAAACAATCATTCTTCTTCTTCTCGTCGCCAGAATGACAACTTTGACAATAGAACAGACGTCATTTGTCGTATTTATGCAACCAAACTTGCATTCAAAATTGTTTAAATTATTGACTATTTTATTGTTATCTTTTTCAACCTTCAGCAAAACATAAAAACCTTATGACGAACAAACAAAAGCAGTCATAATGCGTTGTTGTTTTTCTATTATCCACTTATTTTATTTAACAAGTAAGCAATAATGTTTGTTCCGGAGAACGCTCAATATTCATTGCTTTACCAAAATCCAAGGTGAGTTCACCTTTCTTCTTTGAAACTTTTCTTTAAAATACATTTTCTAGAGGATGGACTCTAGACAAAAAGACTGTACTGCTCGTAAGCTGCTTGATACTTCCTGTGATACTATTCTGCGGTACATACATGATGCTTTTCGGGGCTTACGAACGAATTGTTTATCCTAAAATATCTTTTGTAAAAGGTACGTAAAACAGATAAAAACTCTGGGTTTTTATCAATTTTATTGCAGAAGTGCCTCGCAGGTCTTTACATAGAGCAATTTTATACAACAGGCATCAAAACAACCTAAACACTACAACAGAAATACATTTAAACGCTAATAATGATATACCGATCGACAGCTACAAATTAGTATGTTACTACAATTTCCCATCTAATAAATATTCGTTGCAACCAAACAAAATAGACCCGAACATTTGTACACACATAAATGTAGCTTTCGCCTCTGTGATAAACAGTACAATTTATTTAGACGAGTCTCAAAAGGAGTCTCTAAAAGACATCGTCGATATTAAGAAAAATAACAAAAATTTGAAAATTTTACTGAGTATAGGCGGTGCGGGGAATGATGACGGTTTTCCTGACATGGTTTTGAACCATGCCAACAGAAAATTGTAAGTGACAGTTGACAGATAGGTACTAAGGTAAGTACCTACGTTTACGTTTCATATTTTTTAGATTTATAAGGTCGGTTCTTGAGTATGTGACAGAATATAAAATAGATGGTATCGATTTGGATTGGGAATTCCCTGGATATGACACGAAAAACGACACAAGGCAGAAAATCCACTTTACGCAGCTTCTGATCGAGTTACGGAAAACAGTCGAAAGGCAGCCGAAACACGCCTTCTTGATAACCGTCGCCGTGGCGGCTACATCCGAGATTATAGACAACTCGTACGATGTCACGTATATGAACCAGTAAGTAACGTTTACAGGGGGATGTCGCAATAGTATTAACGTGGCTTTTTAGAAACGTCGATTACATCAACTTAATGTCGTACGACTTTCATTTTTTTACGAAATGGACCCCGTTTACGGGGCTGAACGCGCCGCTATACCAAACTTCGGCGGAGAAAGGAATCTGGGCGACTTTGAACATAAATTACTCGTGCAACTATTGGAATTATTTGGGGATGAACAAAAGCAAGATAGTTATTGGTTTGCCTACATACGGCCATACTTATAGGTAATTTGCCACTTATGTAACTAGATGTCTACAAGGTACCAGAGCTGGGAAAGATCGCGCCAAAAAAGATCTAGATCATAGATCAGATTGTTTCTCAAAAAAGATCTAAGATCATTTAAAAATAGATCTTTTCGTGCAAAAACGATCTTAGATCAAAGATCGTCTAAAAATGATCTTTTTAAAAAAAGGTTAATCGATCTAAGATCTTTTGAATGATCGAAGATCTTCTAAACGATCTAAGATCTTCTAAACAACCTAAGATCTTCTAAACGATCTAAGATCCTCTAAATAATCTAAGATCTTTGAACAAAATTCATGATATTATATAGTTAATAGATATAGATGTCTATAAGTACTTTTCCTAATTTTGACATCTTTCAAAACCTGAGCAAGTGATACGTCCAATTTTACGTAACTAGTTGTGAAAAGTAAAATTTTACTTAACTAGTTACGTAAAGTTACTACTCTAACTGAACTGATTACGGAATCAATCAGTTGATATACCTGTGGAGAATTAGACTTTTCTTGTAAAAACGTGTTCACATTATTTATGCAATTTATAATTTTATAACTTAACGGAATTTTGAGAAATAGATAATTGAAAATAAAAAACAAACATAAAGCATTCATTTAAATTTGACCTCAAAATAGGTTCTTGTAGTTATAGGTAAAATCTACGTCAGTTTGTTTATATTATTTGTCATTTTTCGTGAACTCTGACAATTTGCACTTTAGCTGAGACCTAGAGATTTCCTGAGGTAAACTGCTTTAAATGAACGCTCGTTAGTAATGTAAGTAACTGAATTCTAATACATATATTTTAGAAATAATATGTAGATTATAATAATATGTATAAAAAGAAAAATCCTTGTTCGTACAAAACTATTCATTCTTCTAAAAAATATGTACCTACCTTTCTACTTACATTATTTTGTACAAAAAAGTCACAGAAACGTTTCAGAAACGAACTACTTACAACAACTAAGGTCAAAATGAGAACATATTTTACAAATATGTAGATATAAAAACAAAAACTCTTATTCCTACAACAACCTGCAGCACTATTTTTCATTCTTCAAAATAAAACATTATTTTATATAAAAAAAATCACAGAAACGTTTCAAAAATTAACGAAAACAAATGAGGAAAAGATCTTAGATCGTTATAACGATCTTAGATCTTTAAAATGATCTAAGATCTTCAAATTAAGATCAAAGATCAGATCTTTTTGAAACGATCTTTTTAAAAAAGATCGCCCAGCTCTGCAAGGTACACAAATTTTCATATGGTTATTAATCTAAAAACTAAATTTACTTAACACATTGAGTAAACTTTATATGTAAAGAGGAACAACAATAACATTGGTACTGAAGTAGCATGTCGCCAGAGCATATAAAACATTGAATGTTTAATTTTTTCTCCACTAGATGGCGCTGGCTACTTCAGCAGAAATGAACTGTCAAATTGGACAGCCGTTGTCACTCTTTTGGTGTATTTTACTTGGTGCTCTTAGATTCAAGACAAACATATTATACACTCTATTCAAACTAAATGCAAGTGGCGCGCGTAAACATTTACAGGATGGAAGCACGTGAACAATTCTGAGGGCTAATACGAGGCAGGATCGCATTAAGGACGATCTCTATAATTTTTATAATATAAAATATTAAAATAATATGCCCCAGTAGAAAACAAACTTTTATGGCACACCTAGTCATTAACTTACCTGCAAATTTCTACTATTAACACAATTCGTAGCTCCAACAATTAATAAACAGCGAAAGAATTATATCGGAAAGAAATAAAGGTCCACTTGCAACTCAATACACCTCTGTAAGAAACACCGACTCACTGCACCCGCCCGCCGGGCCAGACTTTATTGCCGGCTGGCCAATAGCAAGCCGATCACGTGCGTATCACGCTCTAGCCACGCAACAACTTGTGTTTATGTTTCACTCGTGTCTAGTTTCAATAGAGTATAGATAGGAGTGTTTCCTGTATTTTTAGATTGACGAATTTCCGTAACAACGGCATCTACGCGCCGGCCCTCGGTTACGGCAAGTTAGGCTTCCAGGGTTTCGCCGATTTCAGCCAGATCTGCACGTTCCTGTCGCAGAACCGAATCACCCCGGTCTTCGACACCGAGGCGCTCAGCCCCTACGCCGCGAAATCCTCCGAATGGATCTCGTTTGACGACGAGCAGAGTCTAACCTACAAAACCGAGTACGCCCGCGATAACAACTTTGGCGGGGTGATGGTCTACAGTTTGAACACTGACGATTATAGGGGGAATTGCAAACTCTGGGGGAGGAATGGTAAAAAGTTTCCGTTGCTGAGTAAAGTGAAGAAGGTGCTGAATAGCAAAGATTATGAATGATGATCGGATTTGGTAGTTTCGGCGAATGATATGTAGTGTCGTAATGGGTCAAGTTTTTGGAAAATAATATGTTTCGAACCTGGACCGACACTATATTAAAGACCTGTGCGTAGCGCTGTTTCAAGCGATCGCCACTGGCGCCACACGGCGAAACAAATTTACACAGTGGTTTTGTTGCAGAATATTTTATAAAATAAAAACAGGCAAATGTGTCTGTTACAACGAATTTAATATCCAAAATAAAATAAAATATTTGTTTGTTATGTCCCTCTAATTTGACAAGTTCACATGGCATATTTCCATACATTTTCTTAAGAAAACCGAGTCTAAAAAGCAACCAAGAGTATTTGGTACCTTTTGGTTTGAAATGAAGTCCATGGCTAGTTGTAGTGTAAGTAAGCATAAAACGCATTAGATTTTTCAGTTTCTTCTTTATATGGAGGACTATTGGTTCGCTTTGGAGCTATAAACAAAATTTTCTATTCTCGTTCTTGCATACGTTAGAAAATACTCTTCCAAAATAATATCTAGAATTTTCGTTTCTTCAGCTGGTTGATCAGATCATCCCATAATTCCAAAATAGTGTTTATTCTTCCGCAATTCACCTAATGGTCTGTGCAGTGTGCGTACCATTTTCTTCATGTGCAATGGAAATTTCATGTTATCTCAAACAAATCTACCTATAAAAGCTGTGTTAGTAGGATAAAACTGCTAAATACTGGACGCAAAGACAATTCGTTACCGTAAAAAGAAGCCAAATCGTAATAAAGCTGTAAATTTAAACGTCAGTAACTGACATACCAATAACCACAGAATACCCCCCTATAACCTATAATAAGTCGCCATTTTTTTCGTCGAGTGGCACCACCCCAGTCCGTAAACAACAATTAAATATGACGTCATGCTCGGGTCTTTAATATAGTGTCGGTCCAGCTCGAACTGAAGCTTTAATTTTTGACAATTTCTACGTTGCCAAATTTTAGAGTTTGTAGTCATTTTTATAGTTTTAAAAACGATAAAGACATATCGTAAAATATTGTAGGCATGGAATTTAAATAAAGCTGACTTTTTCCGAATTACCAAAACTTCTCAGATGTATTATGTTACGTTATTCCGTTATTGTTACCATTTGTTATGTTTGTTAAGATATTTATATGTTTAAAACTACAAAATAATAATGGAGCTAATTAAAAACAAAATAAATCAATTTTTATTTTTTTCTTATTATTATTTATTAAAAATATGGTGTATATACAAAGAGACTGATAATTTAAAATTTAAATGGTCAAAATTGTAATTTTTGTGTGGTGTATATGATACCGTATAGGTGCAGCTGAGTTAGTCTAGATACCTTAATTCATTAATGTATACTTAAATTAAAAATTTCTCTTATAGTACATTACAAATTTCATACCTAGAGTTCTTAATATATAGAAATTGTATAAGTATAATAAATAAATAGGTGGTAAAGGACATATGTGATTGCCCCAGTGCTATATAATAATCTTATTTAAAATTTATAAGTATTGTGTAAGTACCTATATATGGCTAGTATTTCTAATTGTTACCTTAGTACAAATGTACCTAATAATAAGTGTAATAATATAGTATTGTAAAATAAAGCAATCAATATCAATATTATTAAATGTAAGAGACAGTATCAAATATATATATTTTTTGTTTTATTGATATCCCTAAAATCAAAAATTGTCTTCTAAAATATTTTATTTAAATTAATATTTAAATCTGTTACAATCGCCGAAATTTTACCTTCGGCGTATAATAAATAGAAATAGACATAAAAATTAAAGAATGTGCAAAAAATGTCAAAATGATTGTTATAGTTCAAAATGGCTGCCTCTTCAGTCGAAATTTCTATTTTCGATAATTTGCTGCTAGGTGGATAATGGCGGAAGTAAACAATTACAATATGGACGAATTTAAAACTAGAATAATACCTACTAATCACTGATCCTTTTTACGTACCTAATCGAAATAACATATTTTCTATTAATAAAATAGAAATACACACATCCCTTAATGTAAGAAACGACTATTATTTTTGAAAAAACAAATACAATTCCAACTTTTTATTAAGTAAACTTTTTGAAGTAGATCTACCTACTAACGAAATATACGGCGAAATTTGTGTCCAGTGAGAATATCTGGGACCTACTACTACTACGCCATGCGCAGGATATATACATATAGGTATTCATCGATACATTGTAATTATTTATTTTACTTACTACAACACAGTTTTACTATTTTGTTCTCCTTTAAGTAAAACAAACACTTTTTGGATAAGTGACCATCTCGAGTTATTATTTCTTTAATTTCTCAAGATTCTTTTAAATTTTAAGAGGAATATATAGAGGGACTCTGGGGACCCAGCATTACACTTTCCAAAGTGAGAATGGTATCAGTGATGCCAAGTATGCAATTTTATTGGAGAATCTATGAATATACAGGTACTTTGATTGTTAGTAAAAATTAATAATAGTTTCCATGATTTCTAAAAATTAGACTTGACAATGTTGTGCTTACAAGTGCAGAATATGGCAATTGTCAAATGAAACAAATTTATTTTATAGTTGAAATTGATTTCCAGATTTCCAGCAAATTTTGCGCACCTTGAGACACTTTGTTGTATATGTGGTTGTCTATACTAAAATCGAGCAATCCGTACGCCTGGCGTAAATAAAACCACGTGTTCAATGACGATCCGCGATTGGTCGGTAGGCTATAAAATTTCACCCGACTCGGCAACAGGGACGTGCTCGATCGCAGAAGTGTAGATATTCGGTTTTATCTTGTTGTTTTCAGCTATTTAGACACTGCCACAAAAAATTTACGATGTTTTGAACCATTTCAATTAAGCCAATAATAATTCTTGTCTGAAATATTTTGATGTACACAATTGTAAGGCTAAAATTAAATAAAGTTCGTATCTCCGTGCGGCTATGGCAGATATTTCAACCCACGTGCTATTGTTTACTCCAGGCGTAAGAGTTGCTCGATTTTACTATAGCTCACTATAAAACGTCCAAAACAGGTAAGCCATGATTTTGTCGAATAAGCGTCACCGTTGACCTCACAGTACCTTCGCGCGGGCATAAAATCTGTGTATTGTGGTAATAAGTATGGTATGGTAAGTCAGTGCCGATTTTGCTATTGCACCTTGTTACCGCAGGTTCCTCAATCCATTTGTATATGGTATACACCTACTTGAACTTTATCTTCCCTTGTTGAATGTATCTACCCAAAAGAACTTTCACAGATTTCGGGATGGACTAATAATTATTAGGTCTAGTAGTTCTAACGTTGATTGAGGATTCCTTCCTTCATCGACGGTTCTAATCATGTAGTTTTTCTCGGTGTTCATAGTAGCCAAATATTATACCTGGTAGTCCCGGTAGTTCAAAATTGTTTTTGACAGACGACGGAGCACGGCGGATTTTGCTCCAAATCAAGTAGCTTTTGAATTGGTGTTTTTGTTTTTCATGGCGGAGCTGTTTCGCTTGTGAGTTTTGTCTTTGTCGACTAATAAAATCTCGTTTCAAATTGTACCTACGAAAATAACAACAGGCTTTAAGCTTTAATATTAATTTTAAGTTCTTCAAAGTCAAATGAAGGCGAGAGAGCTGAGTGATGATGGAGAAAGAAGGCAGAGGAACGCTCGGAGAAAAGGTAATAACATAATATTGTCCTATCCCAGTGTCCCTAAAATGTAATTATTTATGTTGTCCAGTGCCAGTGTGCAATGTTCAAGATTGGGGATTGAATAATAAAATAATAAGCGGCTTTTTTTACAGAGATACCTATACCTATTTATATTTTTTATGTCTTGTATTTATTGTTGTTTAGGTATAGTCCTCCTTACACGGCAGAATGCGTGCGACGTAAGGGGGAAGAACTCGCAAATATGTTCAGGGGCGTAGCTCAATTTTGTGTAACTCACTGACTTAATTTACATATTATAATTGTTATTTAATTTATTGTTAATATTATTCTTAACGGCGATGCCTTAGATTATGGAGGAAGGCAAACCCTTATAACATTGGCAATTATTTCTCGTGCTTGAGAATGCAACGTTCTTCTCTGTTTACTCATTTTGCACACGTTAACTCCCGAACATACGAAACGCCACTGAGCTCTCTGAGCCGGCGGAAAAAACTTGCCAGCGGCCTAAAAAATTACCATAAAAATTATTGACCTTATACGAGTGCCTACAGAAGACTGTTGAAAGAACGAGACCGAGAATCGAATTTTTATGATATAATTTTTATTATCAAATGACATAATAGAAATTATACAGTAAAAATAATGACCTTGACAATTTTATTTATCAGATAATAGAAATTGTACCATAAAAATTCTCGAACTTGAGCAAATGAATTTATATGATACTTTTGATAATGAAAATTGTTCTAATTTGGATGTTCTTCAAGAGCCATCATAGACAAACCCAATTGGGTTTGTCTATGAGAGCCATGTCATTTTGATAATGAAAATTCAATTTTTATGATACACATGGCTCCCGAGTATAATAAATGTTAAAACGGCGTTCCATAATTTTTCCTACTTGTGAACTTCACCTTGGGCTCAATAAAGTGCCCCTTTCAGTTTTATTCTTGCCGTTCTTTCGACATAAATTTTATCTTTTTTCCCAAGATATAAAAATAATTTTTACTTCTTTGAAAACACCTTATTTTCATATGTTTTAGCAATAATGAAAGATGGGGTTTTTCGAGCTAGCCACGGAAACAGCGAATGGAAAAACTTTCCGTGCGCTGAATAAAAATAATAGAAATATACAGCAAAGTAAACTAAATTTAAGAAACTCTATATGCTCTCTGATATTTAACATGTACCTGCCTATTTTGTATTTTAATTTGTAATAAGTATTTCAATATTTAGGTACATTTCTGTAATATTTTTGACGTTTTATTCACCTTATCTGACAATAAATAATTTACAACAAAGCACCTTTGAAATAATTTGAGAGTAACCATGGAAACGCATCATACCCTTTGTTTATACAGAGTCACATACCAAACACTATATTATCTGCATTGTTTAAGTATTTTTTGTCGTATGTAATATCACTAGTGCTGGAAATTTTATCCATAATTTTTTAGAAACCGCTATTTTGCCTAGAAAGATCACGAGTATAAATTGGTCTTTTATTTTCTGATAAAATCAAGCTCGAGGGATTTTATCTCTGAAAATAAAAGCCCAATTTGTACGAGTGGTTTTGCTAATGGGCAAAATAGGGCTTGAGAATAAAATTATGTAGAAAAATTTCCGGCACAAGTGGTATTTGTCGAGATTATTTCACGAATATGATTCAATAATTTCTGTATTAATTTTTTCTATGTTTACATTTCCAAAACGACTCATTTTGAACGAGTTTATTGACAGCTTCGACTGTAGCGTTCGAGTAAACAAACATGACGCTTGGGTATCCAAGGCAAATGCGATTATACCTACACCCTGTCGGCGTTGGCTTATTTTTTGAATGTGTCATAAATTTAAACGGGGGCGGAGGTCCAAATAACAAGAATTTAGCAATGTAAAAGTTATATAAATTCATTGATATAATGCTTAATAATACCGCAACATAATTTATAAGCTGCATAATTTAGGACAGTGTGAAACACACAAACTTTAAGAAGTAGGTACGTGTTTATCCAACAGATTCGCGGTTGCTAAGCAACGAAGTGATAATTTGCACAAGTGCAATTACCGGTAATTGCACTAGTGCAAATTATCGCTAGCTGAGGCATATCATTGGTTGGATTTTTATGCAAGGAGCTACCTTATTGGATGCAGGCAGTATGAGGGAAATAATCAATTAAATTTATTATAATATGCCAATAAAATGTTTTAAGTTTCCGTTTTCAAAGAAGTATAATAAAAAATATCGTTCATTACACGTCCAGAAATAGATTTTTCCGTGCTTGCATGACTTCCCGTGTCCGGCTGCGCCTCACAATTTGTCACGCGCGCACGGAAAAATCTTTATTTCCAGACTCAATGAAATATACTATGACAAACCTTTTCATCCCGGCACTTGAAAGAATTAATATATGACTAGGTAGGCACCATAATTTTTTTTTAAATAGACGTGAGGGTAGTCAGGTTTCAGGTTCTAGATTTAGTTTCCTTGGCAGGTAACAATAATTTCTAAATAAAAATAAGATTTACTGAAATTGTTTCCTTTTTCAAAAACACTCTGTATACCGACAACAATCGCTGGCGCCATCTACCGCAAAAAGTTACTCGCCACTTCCCGTCCATTGCCTTATTCGATAGATAACGCTTATTTCAAGAAAAATCTGGACGTGGGCCGCCTTCTATATACTCGGCAATATTTGCGAGCATTTAAACGCATTCTCCTACCCTACCCCTCGTTCATCCGTCGCTTATCCCCGCGAACTTCCCCCCCGAGAATCCCCCCACAGATCCACGGGCGTAGCCAAGGGGGGGTTTCGGGGGTTCAAACCCCCCCCCGAAATAAGCAAAATATTACCTAATATTATACCGAAAAAATACGAGGAGTGAAGAGTTAAATTATTATTACGTTTCAATATATGTAGTAATAGTAGCGCCTAGCGCCATCTTTTGACGAGAGGCAGACGCAGTTGCAGCCGAACTATTTTGTATTGTAGGGACACTTTGCGTTGTTTCTCGATTATTCGCCACGCCCCTCGGTCGAAATGAGCGGAACTTTGTGGAAGTTCGTGGAAGTTTCTGGACGGCTACTGGGCTGCTATTTAAGCGGCGCCGCGGCGCGTGACCGCGCTTACGGCAGTATTGTTCCATGCGAACTCGAAGCGAATAAAAGTGAAAAGTGGTGAACGAATAGTGAAGAGAATTAAGTGTACCGTGTAAGTGAGTAATTTTAGTGCGCTGTTATTCGATGACCTTGTTAAGGATAGATACGTGAATCATTATTACTGTCGAAAAATGGAGGGGAAAAAAGGAAGGGTGATAAACTTAAAGGTATGGACTACTGGAAAAAGTGGTGTAGTCAAGGTCAAGGGGTTTCTAATAAAGAAACAAATTTGGATTTAGCTATCAAAGCTTCAGCTACCTTGCATGCTGATAAGAAGACTGCCTACCCCGAAATCTAGTTTGGAATGCCTAGATATGTGCGATAAAAACCTTTATCCTAATATTTACACATTACTACAAATCTTGGCTACCATTCCTGTATCCACTGCTACCCCGGAAAGATCTTTCTCGAGCCTAAGGAGACTGAAAAACTATTTACGAAACACTACAAGTGAAAACAGACTTAATGGTTTGGCTCTAATGAACATTCACTATGGAACAGAAATTCATGCAGATGAAGTAGTGGATATATTTAAAAGAAAAAGCCGAAGATTTCTTCTTTAATGGTTTTAGATTTAGCGCAGAGGAACGAAATTAATTTATCCATTTCATTTAAAGTTAAGAACTTTATAAATATGTCGTAGTTTTTCGGATGAATATATACAGTGTGACCCATTTGTTTTGGGGTCAGTCTGTAAAAAGTGTATCAATCGTGCGATTTGGCTGATTTTTTTTTTAAATTGTAGAGCTCGATGAACTGCACATTTTGAACAAAAATTGCCTGGTTCGCATTAAATCCAAAGCCTACTATGACCGTTTTTATGAGCAAAATTTTAAGAAACCATATTAGCGTTTTTTTTTTAAAAAATCTGTGTGCGCCAATGGATTGAGCACCCCTCGAAATGGGTATGTACAAAATTTCATCAAAATATTTCAAGTAATAACGATTTTGTAGAAAAATTAAAAATGCAGCCAAGGTACGTCTTTATTTTCAAAAATTCAAAGTTGGCCATGGAAAATAATTGAATTGTAATAATACAACCTTATGCTTATAAACACAAAACATAAAAACAATTAAAATTATAAAATTTTTGTAACTTCTACCAAGCCTCCATTTTCTACAATGCATTTGTCGTTCCTCTTGCGTACATTCAAAATTACATTTCGTATTTGCTGTGGAGTAATTTCCTCACAACTACGGTTTATCCTAGCTTGCAGTTCTTGTAAATTATGGGGTCTTGAAACATTTTGCTTAAGTGTACCCCAAAGAAAAAAATCTAAAGGAGTTAAGTCCGGAGATCTCGGTGGCCATTCACAGAAAGGACTATTTCGCCCTATCCAACAGTTTTCAAAATTATTATCTAGCCAGTTTCTGATTAAACGAGCATTATGAATAGGACTGCCATCTAACTGTAACTTTAAATTTAAACGGTATCTTAATGGTAACTCATCTAAAGCATTTCTAAATTCAATTTCTAGAAAATTCAAGAAGCCAGCCGCATTCAAATTCCCTTCAAAGAAAAATGGGCCAATTATTCTGTCGCGTAGTATTCCACACCAAACGTTAATTTTTTGTGAATATTGTCTCCTTGCATTTATTATAAACTCTGGATTTTCAGCTGACCAGTGACGGCAGTTTTGACTTGATACTACACCATTTGTAGTAAACGTGGCTTCGTCGGTGAATAAAATTTCATTTAAAAAGTTGCCATTATGGAGATATTCACCTTGCAGCCAATAGCAAAATTCTAATCTTCTCTCCTCATCTCCTGGTTCCAGGGTGTGCAAAAATTTTGGCTTAAACGGTTTTATTTTGTTTTGTCTCAAACATCTCATTTTGCCTAGTTTTTAATAAATTTTTAGAAATCGATCCAGTTTCATCAAAAATATTGTTTATACGTTGTACAGTACTTCGACTCACTGATCTACCTGGGTGTCTATTGTTAAATTCGGCCGCAGCTTCTGCTGCCGAGCGCTCGTTGTCGCCCACGGGTCGAACAATTTCTATTTTGTCTCTTATGCTTAAATATTCCATAATTATGATAATTAATTGTATTGAGCACAAACAATTTCTGAACTCAATTTAGGCAGTTTGACACTTAATAAAAGTAAACAATTCAATTATTTTCCATGGCCAACTTTGAATTTTTGAAAATAAAGACGTACCTTGGCTGCATTTTTAATTTTTCTACAAAATCGTTATTACTTGAAATATTTTGATGAAATTTTGTACATACCCATTTCGAGGGGTGCTCAATCCATTGGCGCACACAGATTTTTTCAAAAAAAAACGCTAATATGGTTTCTTAAAATTTTGCTCATAAAAACGGTCATAGTAGGCTTTGGATTTTATGCGAACCAGGCAATTTTTGTTCAAAATGTGCAGTTCATCGAGCTCTACAATTTAAAAAAAAAATCAGCCAAATCGCACGATTGATACACTTTTTACAGACTGACCCCAAAACAAATGGGTCACACTGTAGATATTAAATTTCATGTAAGTATATTTTTGTTGTTTTATTTACTTCTCAAACTAAACTAAATCCTGGCTACGCCCGTGCACAGATCCCCAAACGACACTCGTCGCGTCCGCCCCACCCGCCGGCCCTCCCCCACCACAATTCAAACTCTCGCGGGCTCCCGCGCCGTCCCGCGAGAATCGCGAATCCCAGTTGGCCGGCGGCCCTCTAGATGGCGCTGCGCGTCGCTTCGCGAAATATCCGCGGACACCGCCGCCGAGACCGCTGCTGGCGAATTTGCGATCCAGAGACACCCCCGGCCGTGCCGGCCGCGACCAACCCCCCGGGAGGCGGGGTGGGGACGACGACGACGAAGGCGGCGGCACCACGGCGCGGACCTGGGGAGGCCGCCGCGGCGCGGAACTGCCCCTCGCGAGGTGAGTCCCGGTGACCCAATTTCGGTTTTTCGGGCGTCCGACGGCGAGACTCGGCCGTAAGTCGGCGCGTGGCGCCGAGGAAACTGCCCCGCCGGACGGTCCCGGCGGAAGAACGGCGAAAATCCATTCAGGAATGGGGCGAACAGCGGCCGCGGCGTTTTTAAGGTTATTCGCCCAACCGCCAGGGCTGGACGCAGGCCTGCTACGATTCCGGGGGGGGGGCAATTATGTAATCGGGTGGCCATTTTCCCCGCGACGTTCGTTTTTTTTCTTAATTATCGAGGCATACGCTATTTTGCCAAATAATGTGACAGACCACAACATAACTCGGATGGGTGTGTGATGTGTGATTATTTATTTGTATTTTTTGCCAATGTTTTGATTTGTGGTAACCAAGGGGGTTGAGAGTGTTTTGTGTTATTGAAAGTGAAGGTTTTTTTTTTAAATTGTTGAAATTATTCGTGCAATTTAAGTCCGAATTTTTGAATGTTTATATATCGGTTTATAACACTAAAATAGGTTTGTCATAAAAATTAGTTTATAGATTTTTGGCAAGGTTTTATTCTCGCTTTTATCTAAAGTATCCTAATAAGTAGGTACCAAGTTGTTTTAAAATACCTATGATTTTGTCAACTTTTTAATTGATGGGCATTTGACATTTTTATGGTGTTTTAAAGTATAGAGCTAGATAGCAACACAGAATAATTAGCTTCGCAACAGAAGCCTCCTTAAGAACATGTGTCAAAACTGTCAAAAATAAGCGAGTCTCCATTTATTATTTATTTACAGAAAAATAGCCAGTGTTTTAAACATAAATTCGGCTGTAATACAAAGTAAATACATACCTAATCAAATAAAATCAGGGACTCTTTAAAATAAGGGGACCCAGCATTTCACAGTCTATCATCACATAGGAAAAGTGAAGCCTTGAGGGGAAGTTTGTTTTCTGTATAGGTACTCCAAGGAGACCACATAAGTGGGCTCGTACAAGGTTATGTTATATGTCAGTGTCCAACTGCCATCAGGTTTTATGTGATAGATAGTGCCATAGATTCTAAAGGAGGCAAACAATGTCCCATCATAATTTACAATTTTTTTTTTCTAACTTTCAGATACTCAGATGTGACAATTAAAGAATTTCAACTATACAATAAATTTGTTTCATTTGACAGTTGCCATATTCTGTAATTGTAGACACAACATTGTCAAGTCTAATTTTTAGAAATCATGGAAACCATTATTAATTTTTACTAACAATCAAAGTACCTATTATATTCATAGATTCTCCAATAAAATGGCATACTACTTGGCATCACTGATACCATTAGAATGATGAAAGAATAGGCCTCACTTTGGAAACTATAATACGGGGTCCCCTTATTTTAAAGAGTCCCTGAATAAAATGCACAGAAGATATTTCGCCTAGAAACAAGTCTCCTTTTGACAAATGTCACTAAGGACTTGTCTGTATTACTGTATTTTTCAATAATGGTGACTAATAGTTTTGTTTAGTTAGTTTAGTTTAAAAAATTACCCATGTAAACATACCTACTTAGTGTTACCCGGTGTTACCTAAGTGTCATGAAGCTCAGTAGGTACCTAACCTAGCTATGTATTATTTATTATTTCGAGTTTGTTTTTTATAGCACGATTTTAAAATTGCCATTTTTAAAACGAAAATTTCATCAATATACCTAGGTCCACAAATGCTTCATTTTCAAGATAAAAAAGGTTACAATTTCAAAAAATATATCGGACACTTTTATACAGTGACCGGCAGAAAGTTGGACACAAATGGAAAACTTTTTTTATTATTAATTTCTCAGAAAATTTTATTCTTGATAAAAGTTGGTGCATCATTTCAAACTCAAAACGCACATATCAAAATTTAAATATCTCTTTTTGGATACGAGGTAGATTCAAAAATGTCAAAATAACTCAAGAGTAAAGTACCCTTATTTTTTAAAATACGGTAAAAAGTTACTCACAAAAGTTGTTTGGAATCAAAGGTGGATGTCAGATTTAAAGTCACAGCCACCTAGTAAAAAAAAAGAAATTTAACTTTTTTCGTATATTTTTCGACCACCCTGTGTATTAGGTACAAAGAAACAAAATACTGCAAGCGCAACTTATCATCGGATAACACATGAATTTGCTACTAAACTTTAATTTTGTTCGATTAGCAGCTAGAAATATTCAAAAAATTAAAAATATTAAATTGTTGTGTCCAACTTTCTGCCGGTCCTTGTATCTTCCAAACAAACAGATAAGTATATGTTGAAATTAATTTTGATATAAAATATTATGTACAGGTACAGGTACCTAGATAACAACATTAAGTAGGTATGCATACTCTCTAAATGCAAAATTTAATTTTGAAAAGAAAAACTGTCTTTGAACTTATTTTGACATCTGTTGATTCAGTTGTTCATTCGTAAAGAAAGATTTAAAAATCAATTCAAATTCTTTTTTCCAAAAAATACAAGGAATAAATTAAGTAACTGTAATTTGAAAATTAACAAAAACCCACTCATCCTGTATTGAGTAGATTACTCACTTCCTATAGGAACTTACCTAGGTATTTTATTTGCTAAAAAAATAAAGTGAAACGTTTGAAATTTTATTTTACATGAAAACGAACCTATTTTTTTTTTCATTAAAAAAACGCCATTTGAACATTTTCCTTCAAAATTTGAAAATATACTTTTTAAAACATAACCATTATTTTATTATAAATATTACTAGGTACCTGCGTTGAAAATAAAAAGTTTATAATCCGTAAAATAAAACTTCCTATATCGCTGTTAGGTACAATCATTAAGAAAAAAGCTATATGTGTTAACATAACATTTATTTACAACGATAACATGGGTATTACGCCTCGAATCCGCCACATTATTATCACACCATGCCATTTGCCCACCCAACCATTTTAAATCTCATCCCAACCGTTAAAATGGTCTACAAGAGAAAGACCCTCGACAACAAAGACAGAAAAACTAGCTAGGGCATCAGGAGGACACATCAGAAGTGATAGGGTGTGGCCAAGTTGCCCTCCTAGGGCGCTTTTTCTATGGCCTGCACCCCTCTCTGAAAGATGAAGGTTGGTAGGGTGGCCAAATAGTAGTAGGGGCGGATTTTTATCATCTGTACCTGAGCAGCGGAAAGGTTTTATAATTCTGCCATTTGATATGGCAACATTTCGGGCCTTAAGTTGAATGTTTCCGAAGCGAGAATTGGGTAATACTGCAACACCACGAAATGTTAAATGTGAAAAATCTGACTAGCCGGTAGGTATTTTTAAATAGCGCAAATAGGCACTATCACTGTGATGGATGTTAGGCTTGGATGGATTGCATATCCAGATCCAGACACCTGCCAAATTCAAAACAATGGGATATCACGCGACCTTTCGTGATCTAATTAAAGCAATGTCTAGAGAATACTCTTTTGATATTGAGAACTTTTTGGTTATTCACGTTGAAGCTATCGCTGATTTTAAAAGTTCTCAACTAACAAATGAGAACTTCATATTTAATGGGGTAAATTAAAGACTGATTCAGTTCATTACCTCCTTCGTTCGCGGAAATTCTTAAAGTCTTTTCGAATCGATCCCCTTTTTTTGTAGCCTGCCCTGGTCCATCAGCTGGAGTTGTCTCTTTTCGTCGTGTATTCAGTTGAGGGGGACATTGTGCCCAAGACAAAAAGAAGTATTTTATGTCTGACATTTTAACATATCTGGTTTTAAGGAACAAAGACCCCAACTGGGCAAGGTTGCTACGGTTTTCAGTGCTCCGGGACATCTTTAAGAGGGTTAGAATCAGTGTCAAGTTTCCTCATTACTCACATAGGTACAAATTTTCGCTAAAAGTTTCGATCTGTAGAACAATTTTTAAAATTCTCAATTTCATGATATACCTACCTATTGTATTGCCCCCCTATTTCCCCGTAGGTTAAAGTTTATGTAATACAAGTTTATAGGCCACCCCCCTACCCACCCCTCTTTGTTTATATTTACACTACGTTTACTACCGCTACTACAGGACGGCTGTTGGCTGACTCTAAGCTCGGGTCAGGGTTGTAGTATTGATCTTTCTATGGCTCCTATGCCGACGTATCAATATGGCTTTGGAAAATGCCAGGGACTGTAAGTAATAGTATATTTCATTACGAGTCTGGAAATAAAGATTTTTCCGTGCGCGCGTGACAAAGTCATGCAAGCACGGAAAAATCTATTTCTGGACGTGTAACGTGTAACATTTTATCGACATATTATAATAAATTTAATTGACAAAAAATAAACAATGCAGACAATATAGTGTTTGGTATGTATGATGCCTTTCCATGGTTACCCTCAAATTATTTCAAAGGTGCTTTGTTGTAAATTAGTTATTGTCAGATAAGGTGAATAAAACGTCAAAAATATTACAGAAATGTATCTAAATATTGAAACACTTACGAATTAAAATACTAAATAGGTACATGTTAAATATCAGAGAGCATATACCTAGAGTTTCTTAAATTTAGTTTACTTTGCTGGATATTTCTATTTTAAAGCCATATATTTGGTATTTTTATTCAGCGCACGGAAAGTTTTTCCATGCGCTGTTTCTGTGCGCTAGCCCGAAAAACCTCATCTTTCATTATTGCTAAAACAGATGAAAATAAGGTGTTTTCAAAGAAGTATAATAAAAAGTTATTTCCTGAATTTCCGACAATAGAAAGAAGGATTTAGTTTAAAACTTAATTTATTGTTGCATGAACGACAATAGTAATAGTTAATTTATACCACTGTACAGGGTGTTCCCGTATATTTTGACCCACCGCTAGAGCCTTTATTTTTCTAGTTAGAAAAAAATTACTTAAATGAAAGTTGTAGGCTTTTTTCTGAACCGCTAGGATCTGTTACTAGATAAAACAAATGAGCGTCGCAAATTTATGAAAAAATATAAAATTCCTTTTTTGAATGTAACACCCCGTATATTTGTGGATTTTTGAATTGCACGCATTTTTCCGATCCCAACAATATAAATATGTTATATGTTTGCTCTAAGCATTCCCATGATATTCCAAATTGTAGATATAATACGATCTTTATATTTAATCAAGGTTCACATGGAAAAACATTTCATCTTAGACAAGACAAGAGCATTCCTGTCAATCCATTATTTTTGGGACAATACACCTTGGTCTTGGTACCCTACAACTTTCATTTCAGTTATTTTTTTCTAACTCGAAAAATAAAAGTTCTAGGGGTGGGTCAAAATATACGGGAACACCCTGTACAACCAGTAGCCGGACTGTACTTTACTTGTCTATCTGAACTTTTTGAATATTGTCTATCTACATTTTTTGAATATTTTATCACTATATTTTTTAAACTAAACAAAATCTCACAAAACGTTCAAGGCTCGGTTCAAGGTAAAAGTTAAATAAAAAAATATCAAATACAAATTACTATAATTACTATCAATTGTCAAAATTGTCAAATTTTAAGTCTGTCACGGTTATGGCAATCTAGATATATTAGGTGTATCGTAATGAAAAATCTGTATGGGAGCGGAAAAATTTAATGTTGGTTTCCGCATTGCACAGCAAAATTGGGATTTTTTACGTTATGTTTATAAATAACCTCATCGTACTGATATACACGTATCTCTGGCCCAAATTCGCGAAGTCGACGGCCTCTCGAAAGGCATTTTTAGAATTAGGCACCGAGTCTTCTCATGAATATAAATAATACAAGACATACGCGTAGATGCAAATTTAAAAAAATCGATATGACAGGCAACATATGATCGCATTTAAGAGGGTCTCATGTCCTGTTGGAATTATTGTAATGTTGTATGAGGTTGGGACCAGAAACTTTCGACCAAAAACGCGCATCTTACATCATAACCAACAATAATGAAGGGCTGTTTCTTACATCTTACCGCTAATAACTATTATTTCCGCTATGACAAAAATACGTTCTATCTTGATTTATGAGTAGGTACAGGGTGTTCAAAGTTATTTTTTACAGCGATATAAATATAACTGTTTTTTTTTATAGAACAGCTGTTTGGAAGATATTCGACCTTGAAATGTTTCATTATGCACTTTCGGTGCCCATTGTTTCGAAAATGAAACCTTTGCGAGATACTTATATATAAAATACCAATATTTTCGCTGAAATCATACTCTCTTACAATAGTTACGTCCTATAGTTACGCTAAACCAATATTGTGGCAGCTAAAACTGATAACCCGATAACTTCTTCACATTTAGAAATTTAATATAGGACTAGGACTAGAAGATATGTTTTCAGTTACACATTGATCGTTAAATATCTATAAGCACAAAAAACATATTCAGAACCGAAAGCTCAACCTAAATGACAGCTGTCAAATGGACTTTAACTTTTAATTAAATTTATATACGGCTAGTTAAGTAAAACATTCATCTGACCTCAATGGGCCAGAGGCATGATTCTCGCTTTGCATGCGAGAGGTCCTGGGTTCAAATCCCAGTTGTGGCTGTTTTTTTTAGTTTTATTTTTTAAATTGCATTTTCGAAGAGGGGAAATATTTATAATTCTTGTAGGTAGCTAATTTATTCCTAAGAAGTTGGGTTGATAAATTATGGCTAGATACACACTGAATAATAATTATTAAACTATTATAGTATCGTATTATCGATGATAGGCACACCACTTCTTGTTATATTACCTACTCCTGAAAAACCCTTTTTGAGCAGTTCAAGACGAGCCTGTAATATACCCTTATAACTTTTGAGATAATGATTACAAAAGTACAGATTTGTATCTACAACATTTTTTTAAAACATACATACATAGTTAATAATTCCGCTTTAAAAAATAATACCTTTGGAAAACACTACCTACTTAAGTAATATGGAAATAAGGGGGAATTTTCTTTGTTAAAACTAGATCGAAACCTTTGCATTCTGTCGTGCATGGAGTCGATTTCGTTATAAATGCAAAACGGCAAAGACAAGCGCCCAAAGTCTTATTTGCTCAAGTCACACACACAAGGTAAAATGGACATTTTTCTATTTAGTGCCGATTCTAATTTATTCAGGTTACATGATAAATAGGTAATAAACACCTAAGTAATATGAATCCATCATGCCCGAAAAAACGCTGAGTTTCTCTAAAAAAGTATTCTTGCATACCTGGAACAACAATAGTAATAAGCCAAAATTATCAATTTATTAACATGACCATAAAGTTTTAAATGTTACAAACATAATGATTACTGAATTTAGGGATCATCGGAGCTAAAGGTTGCCCGTTATAAAATCTATTTTCGTATTAATTTGCAATGTTTGGGTCTTTTCTTGCGTGTTACATTTTGTTACCAGCTAAAAACAAAATATTAGAAAGTTTGAAGTTATGTCTAATTATAAAACAGAACGTAATTATGAAAATATTCCATGGCTGACTAAGTGAAAATTAAAAAAAAAACGGAAAATTAGCCATAGTCCTTTTATTTTTTATAGTAACTATGCCGAGTATTATATCTTTGGAAACCTCAAAAAATAGCCGATTTGATAAGGCCACAGCCAACTAAAAAAACACAAGTTTATGTCACATCTCAAAAATCACAAACAACAAAATTTGATTAGATTATCTTATTAAGCCCAAAATTATCTACAATTTTTGTCTTTACAGTTTTTCAGTATAATCAGAAATAACGGAGCTACAGAGACCTGATGAAATAGCAAAAAAAAATCACTCTTTTCAAAATATCTAGTGAGCCATGAACTTTTTTGAAAATCCAAAAGGGGCATTAGATTGAGCATTGAAAACTGCAATTCTTTCCCCATTTAACCTTTGTTCTAGCTCTGCTAGTTTCCGAGATCCCCATAGTGGGCATCGAAAAAAAGTCACCCTGTATATGGTGTAATCTTTATAGTGATTATTTACACTAAACGGCAATATTCTCACCTTCTATAATATCATTTTCATACAGTTTTTGAACGGTAACATTATGGTCCAAACTTATGCATTTTCAACACTCTCTGGACTGAGTTCCGTGATATTTGCAAATCGGATGTTATTCGAATAATCCCGTTCGATTTTCGCCGAGTTTCCCTGTCAAACCACCCTGCGAACGCAGGCACGCCGATTTAACCCAAATCTCCAGCCGGGAAACCACCGCCCATTCTAAAACCGTCCAGACGCGTCCGCTTACCCCCCCCCCCCCCCGCACCGGCCGCCGGCACCCCCCCACCTTCCCCCTTGCCGTCGGTCCTAGTGGCCGAGGTCACTGACCTCGCGCAATCTGCCCAGACGCGAGCCCTACGAAGGGAATCGCCCCGTCTGGCCCTTTGGTCCCTTCTCCGAAGTCGGTTCCGTATTCCGCGGACGGTATCCCGAGTCGCGGTTTTCCGGATCTCCCTCTCTTGAAATCACAGAGATCATATAATATATAGGTAGAGTGCTGGACGATGTTTTTTATACATAGGATGCGCGGAAAATCTTTGACGAATTTAAAATCATAAAATAGTAATAAATAGGCCCAGTGGACATGCGCATTTGCAATTTGAGGTAGTGTTTTGTGAAACTTGACACTCTTTGACGGCCATTTGACAGCGACAAACTAAGTATAACCTACCGTTGTTTGCATCATAGACGCTTTGTGGCATAATTTTTTTCGATTTTCATCTAATTATTAATAGTTTCTTCGCGTTTTTGTTGTTTGAGTGTTTTATCTAATTAAGTGATCATCTCGAATATGTTCTGCTCATTTTACACCAGAGTGTTTAAAGACGAACCGAGTCAAAACGCGGCTAATTGAAAATGCGGTACCAACTCTTCCATTAAAACCACCTAAACCATCATATATTAACATGATTGTGTTGTAAGAAACTATTGGTAGCTTATATTTGTTTCAGTGTTAAAGTTATAAAAGTAGATGAAAACAAGTCAAGTTCTAGCATCAGTGAAGCAAATTCTAGTAGTTTGAACGAAACTAGTTTTACAAGTATAAACGAACCTAGTTGTAGTTTTTTTTATAATTTATTATCAATATACAAATTTGTAGGGAGATAGTAATTCAGAAAAACAACCACTGATTTGAATTGCGCGGTCTGAAGGTCTAATGCGCATGTTCCATAGACCCATGCGCAAATCCACAATTTGCCATAAAAGGGGACTAGTTCAGCACTCTACCTATATATATGATGTCTGTGCTTGAAATTCACCACGCGATAGGAGATTTTGATATTTCACACACGCGGCAAGTGTACCCTATTCCCAAATAAGTGACGTCACAGGTGTTGAACTATCGGCTGCAATGTTATTTCTGCGCGCACTGAGTTCAACAAGTTTCGTGTAAACGAAAAAAAAAGAGGAACTTCTGCAACGGGCCTTGAATATAGGCGCCTCGTTCTGATACTCTGTGTACAGGATGAACCGTGCAAGAATAACACCCCTACTTTTTTATATTTTCATATTTTTATCCGGAAAATGTGTAATTTTTCCTAAAAGCAAACCCCGGTAAGCATAAAGTTTAGGAAAAATTATAGAGGACTAATTTTTAACAAAATTTGGTAGAATCCCTTTTTAAGGGATGCCCAATCCACTGGCGTAGTATGAATTTTAATAAAAATGTGACGTGGAGGCTTTGGTTCTTTAAAATAAAATCTATAGTACCTATTTCTAAAGCCACTTGAAACAGCATAAAAACTCTAATTTGCGTCACAAAAAGAATATAGGACATAAGCGTCACGCAGTTTACAAAAATATACATATTCTACAAGCAACATTTTTTAAGGTTGTCGTCAAACACAACGTAAAGGTTAATGCACCATATAATAATGTCAAAAGGTCTCTAAAAAGCAATTTCCTTTATAACTATTTACGCAAATATATCCTCAGATCTGTGAAATTGTGGCACGGCTATCCACCGCATTTCGCTGCACAAGTGGCCAGCTGTCGAACAGTGTAACCCATGCAAGTATTGGTGATATTATATTAGGCGAGCGAGTCACTTGTTTTTACTACAATATCTATCTTCTCTGTCTCCTTCATCTCTTTTTACTTCTAATACCAGGTGCGGTTTAATATGGTTAAAAAAGTGTTTTGTCTCGTATTTTATTGCCGAGGCGCCTGTTCTCGAGCTACCCTGGTAAAATATAAATGAACTCACTTGGAACACAGTGATATACGGGGCGCGATCTATTTCATAGCATTTACCACGCTGTGCTACTGAGTAAATAAATTAAAAGTAAAAAAATATTTTTAAAAAAAGCTTTTATTTAAATGCGCTAAAAAGAATAAAATAATCTTTTCTTTTAAAACTTTTACTATCAACTTATAACGTCATTCCACAATTTATATGATATAAAAGCTTGTCGCGAGATTTAAGTAGTGGTATTTACTTAGTTTGAAAACTTAAATCTCGCGACAAGCTTTTATATCATATAAATTGTGGAATGACGTTATAAGTTGATAGTAAAAGTTTTAAAAGAAAAGATTATTTTATTCTTTTTAGCGCATTTAAATAAAAGCTTTTTTTAAAAATATTTTTTTACTTTTAATTTATTTTGTAATTTTTAGTTTGGCCAGGTGTCTGAGTCTATTCATCTCAGTTAACGCATCATTGTTGCAAGGTCGTTTGCCGGTTAGTTTAGAACAGTCTAGCTCTTCAATGAGGAGACCTTCTAATGACCATCTTGGGTGTTCCGCCATGTTGGATTTAGAATGACGTCACACATATAATCATGCATTGTCATCCAAATTAAACGTGTGTACAAAATTTCAGCTCGATCGGTTGAAATTTAACTAGTCCGCCATCTTGAGTGTTCCGCCATGTTGGATTTAGAATGACGTCACACATATAATCATGCATTGTCATCCAAATTAAACGTGTGTACAAAATTTCAGCTCGATCGGTTGAAATTTAACTAGTCCGCCATCTTGAGTGTTCCGCCATGTTGGATTTAGAATGACGTCACACATATAATCATGCATTGTCATCCAAATTAAACGTGTGTACAAAATTTCAGCTCGATCGGTTGAAATTTAACTAGTCCGCCATCTTGGGTGATCCGCCATGTTGGATTTAGAATGACGTCACACATATAATCATGCATTGTCATCCAAATTAAACGTGTGTACAAAATTTCAGCTCGATCGGTTGAAGATATCTGCTTCAAAATTGAGTTGCAAGATTCCACCCGAACAAAGTACATACATACATACATACATACATACATTGCAAGTTAAATAAAAGCTTTTAAAATACCAGACTTGTCAGCAGAATTCACCAGTATACCGTACCGTTTTGCCCTAATAAAATACAGTTTTTGATGAGTTATCGTTATCAGATTTCACTAATATTCTCGAAATAAAAGCTCGTAACATTCTGGAATTTTATTATGTTATTTTCTTGATTAAATCAAGGTATTTTCTGTTATCGTTATTGATCGTCTATTTTATGGTTTGCCGCGCATTTGCGAAACACCGTGTAGAAAATTCCTTATTATCCCAGAAAACCGCATAAAATCCCCCACGACTTTTATCCAAAACGTTTTTCCCCATCGCAAAAAATGAAATAGTTACTGGGGTTGCGGTGCGCAATCCGCACTTTTCGTTCGCCCGTTGCACCGGCCGGCTCCCGCGGCGTCGGGGGGGGCAGCACGTCTAGCTTCGCGTCTAGACGCGCCCGCCGCGAGAAAGATCACCTCCGGGACCCACCGGATCAATACCGCCGTCTCCGGAGTCCGGGGCTACACCCGGAGTTGAATGGCGGGGGGGGGCCACCCTCCACGCGGAAGCAACAGCTCGAGGACGGCCGATTTTTGGGGGCTGCCCCCTAAGGACGAACGTTTCTTTTTTTCAAAATTGTTCGGCGCGTCTTTTCGATTAGAAATAATCGCGGGTTCGAGATTGCTAGCTGTCTCCGGTCCTCCCAAGGGGCTATTTATATATAAATATATAAATAGACCCTTAGAAGGCCCCTCTTAAAAAAATTTGGTTTTGATTTTCCTTCTCAAAATCTAGAAACTTGAATTTTTACTATTCAGTTAGAAGACACCTTACTATAGAATTACTTTTTGGACCCTATCAATCCTAAGGGTAGAAACCCGAAACGCAATTTCGTTTTTTTTTACAGAACCTTTTGGGATATTGGTTTCTCTGAGGCCATGACAATTTTCGTCGATTTGAGATTATTTTAGTATCGCGCATCTTTTTTGATAAGAAATAATCGTAGGTTCGAGGTTTGTAGCTGTCTCCGGTCCTCCCAAGGGACTAATTATATATAAATAGACCCTTACGAGTCCCCTCTTAAAAAATTTTGGTTTTGATTTTTCCTCTCAAAATCCAGAAACGTGAATTTGTACTAACCAGTTGGAAGACACCTTACGATAGAATTACTTTTTGCACCCTATATCAATCCAAAAGGTAGAAACCCGAAACACATATTTCGTTTTTTACAGAACCTTTTGGTATGTTGGTTTCTCTGAGGCCATGAAAATTTTCGTCGATTTGAGATTATTTTAGTATCGCGCATCTTTTTGATATGAAATAATCGTAGGTTCCAGGTTTGTAGAGCTGTCTCCGGTCCTCCCAAGGGGCTATTTATATATAAATATATATAATTTATATATAAATATATAAATAGACCCTTAGGAGGCCCCTCTTGAATTTTTACTAACCAGTTGGAAGACACCTTACGATAGAATTACTTTTTTGCACCCTATCAATCCTAAGGGTAGAAACCCGAAACCTTTTGGTATGTTGGTTTCTCTGAGGCCATCAAAATTTTCGTCGATTCGAGATTGTTTTAGTATCGCGCCATGGATTCCGTTTTCTTTCTAAGCTGTCTAAAATCGCCATGTGTTTTTTTCGAACAAGTTTTTCTCCTTATCCTTTATCCCTCGTACGTCGTCGAGACTGGACTTGTGACCGAGCAGAAACGCGCGCTTAAACGCTATACCCCAGTTTCTCGGCCAGACGGCCGCGGTGGGCGAGAACCGAGCGCCCTTACGGTCGCTTCCCTCCCTCAGTGCAGTTTACGCGATTATGTAAAACGGTGTCGGTTGTCGGCCCTAGACGCGCGGTTGTTCAACCCTTGCCGTGGCTAGACGCAGTGCGGGCAATCTCGGGAGGTAAACGAAGTCTGGTAGGAAGGCGACGGCGACAGGTAAAGAAAGAAAATTCGAAAAAAGGAGGACTGTCATGGAAAAACTGTTCGCCACTTCTACATAACATAACCTATACGCCTCATTTTCTTTGAATAAAGGATCCCAGGAAGGAGTCAAAACCGTATGTGTATTATAAAATACGGAAATCGCCGTGAGTACTTACCAAGTTTTGACGCAATATTTTGATATCTGACGCGGCGGTATTGTGGTATTTAGATACTCTTTCGAGATAATATCAAAGTCTAGAAACACTAAAGTCCGCTCACTTCTTTGATCTCTCGGAGAAGCCGACAATTTTTTGCGACCGGTCGTAAATCGGCGTCACCTCGCACGCTTCGCATTTACGAGGGCGACTAAACGAAATCGCCGTCAAGCTAGTTATACGGGGGCAGGTTCATATTGACTTTCCATTATTTACGAAAGTCTATACAAATATCAGTATACCTATTTGTAGACTTTGGTACAACATTATTTGTGTAGGTAAGTGTACCGTTAGTTTTTGGTAGGTATACAGTTAAATTAAAATACAAGGTAGCTATTACCAGAATCTAAAAAAAAATGCAATTTTTTTATATTTTACGTTCATTTTTAATAAAGCCTAACAAAACATAGAGCAGCCAAAAAATAAATAACCAATAAATATTTAAAGACAAAGATCATATTATCTACTTTTTCATCATGTAGTAAATATTTTGATATTTAAATTGACATAAACAATACAGAACAAAATATTACGCATACGTACCTACACAAGCATGCGTCTTACCATAAGCTTCTGGCAATAATCTTTATGGGACAGCCAAGGGGACAGCAGTTTTTACCGAGGTTTTTACTAAACGTTTTCCGGACGAAGTGAATGATCATCAAAATGTGCCTTGCAAATTCTTATAGGTTTATATGCCTCTTCAGGTGGTATATTCGCAAATTTATGTTGTCCGATGAACCCTAAGGCATTCTTCCATTGCTGGCACCTTCAAATTTTCAATATTTTAATATTATATCTATATTATTCTCCAATACCTAAGTCTTCAATAAAAATATCTTAATTTTTGTAGCTAGGTACCTCAACCTCAATCTTACCTTTCAGGGTCTTTAGGATATGAAAAAAAAGGTAATATAGTCTTTTGAACTGGATTTACAGCCACCTGCACAGAAGTAAAAAGCGTTACTAGGCATCACTACAACACAGTCACGGTCGGTCGGTAATATTTTGCGCGCACCCGGTAGAATGCGAACGAACCGCTCTCAGCTACACTGTGTATACAGCTTATTTTCTTATATTATAAGATATCGATCGGCTCGATGAGGAGGGGAGCGGGAGAGGGTAAGAGGGAAACGTTTGTTTACACAAGGCCGAGTGCCCGGACTTATTAGTATATCTCTGGACGCTGATGTTACGTTTAGCTGTGCGGCTTTTGGCACTTCCCTGACTGCCAAAACTAAAATGTTTGAGGATAATAATCCATCGGTAAGTAATTTTGTAATTTAAGGCAACTTTTCAGGCCATGCACCAAAGTGGCATAGGCGTTTCTTCTTCATTCTTCACAATTGGAAATTTAAAATTAGGATTGCTGTATCATCAAGGGTTCCTAAACTTATAAACACATAAATGTGCCTTATAATGTATTGCCTGTATTGTAGGTACTGATTTTTCGAAAAATGGGGATTTCTTCCTCGATTAGTTTGTCGAAACAACTTTCGAAAAATAAAAATAAAATGTCGACGTTTGATTGAAATAAATACAATACAGATACCAAAACTATACTAAAATCGAGCAATCCGACGCCTGGCGTAAATAAAACCACGTGTTCAATGACGATCCGCGATTGGTCGGTAGGCTATAAAATTTCACCCGACTCGGCAACAGGGACGTGCTCGATCGCAGAAGTGTAGATATTCGGTTTTATCTTGTTGTTTTCAGCTATTTAGGCACTGCCACAAATAATTTTATGGATGTTTTGAACCATTTTAATTATGCCAATAATTCTTGTCTGAAATATTTTGATGTATACAATTGTAAGACTAAAATTAAATAAAGGTCTTACCTCCGTGCGGCTATGGCGGATATTTCAACGCACGTGCTCTTGTTTACGCCAGGCGTAAGAGTTGCTCGATTTTAGTATAGAGATGTATATTCTTTGGACACAATTAAATTCGTTCTAATAAACATCCCTTTAGTCATTAATTTTCATTATACGTGACGTAGAATAAACAACAGAAATAATTGGGGTGAATTTGAGCTTCAGAGGTACACACTTCTGGGCAGAGTTAACGTCACTTTAAAATTGCCAAACAAATGCAGAATTGTCAGAAAGGTCCAAAGCCTACTATTAAAATTCTTGGGAGACACCCCAAAAATTAAAACAATTTGTATAACTTTTGTGATTTATTATACTATAACCGCATTTTCTTATATAAACTATATTTCTTTAACGCCTAGTCAGTACAATTTTTTTAGAAAAAAAAGAATTACCTTGTAGAGCAAGAGAAGGTATTGAATTTTCTATGTAGATTTTAGTTGTAGATAAAAATGTCCTCTTGGCATTTTTTCGTATGTGTCTTGGTTTCATGGCAAATTTGATTTGTGCGCTGGTCGGGCATTTGGAAGCTTCCAAGTTCAATTTCGACCGGATTTTCGGTTTCTACGGGCCACACTGCGTCGGATAGGTCCGTTTCCGGCCAATTTTATTTTTTTTGCGAAATGGTCAAATTTCAGTTAACAAAGGGGTTGACAACCCCGCCCCGAAAATCTCGGAGGAATATTCGCCACGCTCGCAGTTAATTTTTCGGGTATCTGATTTCATCCTTACTTATACATCTCGAGTCGCTGCGTCGATTGGCGCAAGGTAGGATGTTGTAGCTCTAACCGTTTCGGCGCAAATGGCCTTCAAATTCAGATCGAAAGTGAAAACTCGTAGTTCGGTTTTTTAGTTGTATGGCCGGATCGACTGCAGACTGGCTGGAGGCCCATCCAGCTACCCCTTAAAGTCGTAGGTTTTCCGGATCAGCGCCCTTGGTAATTTCGTATTCAGATGCCGATAGATCGGTTTTTGATCATTTTGATTTTGCCCAGGGTGGAGACGTTTTAAATCAGTTGTTTAAAATCGTAATTAAAATCACTATTTTGATCAAGGCGACTTTTTAAATAAAATCATTATTAAAATCGGGAAACTTCAAAATATACTCCTGGACAAAATTAACGCACCAACATAGGTACAATATTTCAAATCATATTTTAAATTATTTTTGTGTCTACCAAGAATATAAATAGTAGGCTTTGGACATTTACTACCGTTTGACTAATTAAATAATGCAATTTGTTGATTTTCATATAGAAATTTTCATAGAAAGAAAACCTTAAAATTTAAAATCGTTTTGGATAAAAAACAAAACTGACAAATTTTTATAATAATATTTATTATAATACTCGAAAAGGATTTTTTTTCTTTTTCAATATTACATGTCCTGGGTATCAACCATCGAAATAAAATGTGACTGCGCTTTATCACAATAAATTTTTATTAAAAAAAATTTCCCGGTATTTTTTTGTAATTGTAATTATGTTTCGATCAATTACAACAAATTACTGGAAAAAAATTTAAATATAAATTAATTATTATTTATAATTTTTTTAAAAAATTACTGGAAAAAAATTAAAAAAAATATATTATTTATAAATTTAAAAAAAAATGTAAATAAAAATTTATAAATAGTAAATATAAATAAATTGTTATTTAATTTTTTTTTCAGTAATTTGTTGTAATTGCTTATACATATTATGTTTCGATCAGTTACAACAAATTACTAGAAACAAATTTAAATAATAACTTATTATTATTTATTATTTATAAATGTTTTAAAAAATTACTGGAAAAAAATTAAAAACAAGTTGTTATTTATTTATAAATTTAAAAAAAAATTAAATAAAAATGTATAAATAATAAATAATAATAAATTTTTATTTAATTTTTTTTCCAGTAATTTGTTGTAAATGCTTATACATATTAAAACGTACGGCGCGGTCAGCACCTTATCGGCAATCCGTACTGTTATTCGGCACTGACCAATGAAAACCGTTCATTACGGCGTAGGTGCCCGGGCCATGTACGTTTTGCTTAAATGCCATTGTTGGCATGGTCCATAGACTAGTTTAGCATTGAGCCTATAGGGGGCGTATTTCTTATATTCAATGGCGTATAGCTTGCAATCACAACTTTAATTATTTATTGCAAATTAAATATTGCGTTTTGAGGGCTGATATTTGGTATAATGTTCTCTTTCCATATGTAGGGAGGCAAATATATTAAAGAAATAAAAAAAATTGTTCAAGTTCCCCATTACAAGGTGGTTATTAGTTATTATGTTGTGCTGCTGTTCTTTGACTTTCCGTGGATTTCGGTTACAAAATGACAAAAATTGTAACTAAACGAATTATTAGGCTTCTTGGAACACCGAAAAACTCGCCAAAAAACCATTCACGCCCATTTTCCATCTGCCTTCTCACCGCCAACTGTCCAACCTTTAAAAAAAAACAATAACAAACGAAGCCACGGCTTTTCCGAGAACCACCCTCCGACCGTGTCACAGTTCTGGGAAGCCCACGGCCTCCCTCGATCCTACAGAAAACCGTTGGACGACTGTCGATTGTCGAGTCTTGGCCGTCTGGGATGCCTCGGCCAGTGGCTGGCTCGGACGGAAAAAAACGAAACAGGTACTGCGCTGGTTTTAAAAAAAATCAAGCGGCGGTTGGGCGCAAGAGTACCGGGCGGGCCAAGAGGGAGATAAGCCGAGGACCGATGATTTTTATTTATGAGTTTCATTGCAAATACAAGTCCGGCTACGATTTTTTTTATATACCCCCGATTTTCACGAAAAGCATAATTTAGCGATTTTTTTTATTTAAAATATGACAACACATCGCTAATCAGGACACCCCAAAACCCCCACATACCAAGTTTGAACAAAAAATATACAGGGAGTTCCATTCTACAGGATGCCAAAGATGAGCAAAATTTAAAGGCATCTGGCGAGTCAGGTGTGCCATGGAAACCAGTCAAAACAGTTAAATGGTCAACAGGACCACTCAAAGTGTTGATGTAGTAAAAAATATACAGTGTATTTTTCTCTGTGGGCCAAGAGTGCACTGGAAATATTGGAAAAATATTAATAAGCAAATAAGTAGATTTTTTACAAAATGCCAACAAAGAAATGAAAAATAAATTTAAATTATTGGATATTTCTCAATAACGTCACTGTCTATTTTCACCTTAACTCATATTAATTTACAGGCTTCTGTGGTTCTTAGACCTAGTTCGTTTAAAGTGTCTGGGGCATTTTTGATATATTTGAATTTTGACCCGTATAAGGTTCAAACAAATTCAGTAGGTACTTTGAGACGGCACAGAGAAAAACACCCTGCAAATTTTGTATTGGATCTTAACACAATCATTCTGCGATTCTGATGAAAACTGCGATTGTGTGAAATTTATAACATTTTTAAATTAATTTAAGTTAAATGGGGAAAAAGTTGCACAATTTTAAGGTCAATAAAATGGTATAAACAGATTTCTAATATATTTTTTCGTTTTTGAGTTATTTTGAAAAAAGTAAAATTCTGCGTTTTCCATTTTATTTTTTTCTGAAGTTATTATCACAGATAGAAAAAAAAGAAAAACACTTACTTGTGGCACTTTCTAACGGGCTTTAATATGGCGTTTTTAGATTTGTTCTACAACATTCCGTTTTTGAGAAACCATCTTCAACTTAATTTTTTTAAATCCGGACCTGGATTTTTTTGCAGATTTTGAAAGCACTTTTTATTGCAAATACCATGATGTATGACACGAAATATTTTTAAAATGTTTTGAGACAATTAGGTATACTGAAAATTCCTTTTTTTCCATTATTTTTTTTTCTATTGTATTTAATAATAAAAAGTCTAAATATTAATCAGTATTGTCAACTTACAGTTTATTTTTACTTCGAAAACTTAATATTTTTAAATATAGCCCTGTCTGGTACTGGTAAGTGTTTTCCTCTGTTGTTGTACAGCAAACAGTGTCGCATTGTGAGAAAGAGAAGAACAGCTTTATGCCAATGAAACCAATAACTTTTGCCATTTATTAATTATTAATTGCAACAATACATCCGTTCGGCTTCTGCACTATTTCTGTGACACAAAATATAACATGCTAACATATTAAATTTGTCGTCATTTGAAAAAGCACCCTCCATTTCTAATAATACAAATTATTAACTAAATGATACAGTGGGAGTTATGACAAATGACAAGGGGTTGGTTTCGTTGTTTCAAAGCCTTCTAGGAGGAGGATTTTATTTGTTTTTTTATTATCGTATGTGACTGTTATTAGTTTGCCGCGCTTTTTTGGCTGTCCGATTGAAAGATAGGTTGTAAGTTAAATTGTTGATAATACTGATTAATATTTAGACTTCTTATTATTAAATACAGGGACGCATTAGAAAAAATAATTTATAAAAAAAGGAATTTTCAGTATAATTGTCTCAAAACATTAAAAAAATATTTCATGGTATTTGCAATGAAAAGTGCTTTCAAAATCTGCAAAAAAATTCAGGTCCCTATTTAAAAAAATTAAGTTGAAGATGGTTTCTCAAAAACGAAATGTTGTAGAACAAATCTAAAAACGCCATCTTAAAGCCAGTTAAAAAGTGCCATATGAAAGTGTTTTTCTGTGTTTTCTATCTGTGATAACAACTTCAGAAAAAAGAAAATCGAAAACGCAAAATTGTACTTTTTTCAAAATAACTCGAAAATGAAAAATATATTAGAAATCTGTTTGTACCATTTTATTGACCTTAAAATTACGCAACTTTTTCCCCATTTAACCGTTGTTCTATCTCTCGCCGTTTGCAAGATTCCCATGCTGTTCATTTTTATCCGGGACACATTTTATACTAAAAACGAGTGACCCCTGTTTCCGAAGCCCTTTTCGAAGACCTATTCGATAAAAAAAGTTCACGGCCTTCGTCAAAGTCAAAAGCAAAACCAACTGGCGATTATAAAATAAACATAATTAAAGAAAAACTGAAAATAAATAAATGAGGACGATCTTATATTGGTTATGGGCTCCTTAGTTGTGGCCACCCCGTATACGGTCGTCGTGAAACAGCCTCTCAAAATAAATAACAGAATCTTTAACTGTGGAACTTGTTCAAGGCGTTTTTTTAATGAGCCCTCGGTGTCGAGCTTTACGCCGAACAATGAGCTGTAAAAATCGTACTTTTGCGTCTGTGCAACCAGAATCCCCTTTCAGTGCCCCCCCCCCCCCTAGACCTTGAGCTGAGATTTTTACATCGCCGTGGCTGTGGTAGAGTTAAACGTATAATTCGATTTTGGAGGTTTAGGACAATTTTTGACTTTAAATAAGTACCAAATTTTCTACGGGTCGAACTACGTCGGAAAAACCTACCTACACAATTCAATACAATACAGATACAGACCCTGCCAACTTAAAAAAATGTTTAGTAACATTATTTGTCTGAGTCAGTAATAGAAATCTAAAACAAAACAATGCAATGATTGCACCATTGCCAAACTTTGGCAATTAGTTGATATCTACAATCTACACATAGTAAAAATTTGGACAGTTATCAACAATAAATTTTACTGATTTTGTGAATTTACTGTTCCTACTTGGTCTATAAATAATATCCTTAATGAATTGCTTATTCTGTCTAGCGTGGCAACGTTGCACGAGTTCTTTGTGATCGTTGCGCATTTGCTTTATTATGTCCCAACAGCTGAACCAGAGTTTGTTGAGATTGCGCCGCTTTGTGTTTATGTGTTTCGAGTGTTTACTTTTGCGTTATTCTTATTTTTTGATGGGATTTTGGGGTTATTGAACAAAAGACATATAGTCAAGTTAGTAATTAGTTAATTAGTATAGTTTTAAAGACGATGTGAAGGGTAAAGTGTTGGATTTGTGTCATAGGAAATGTAACCTCTGGTTTATTGCCGCACTCGGCCTTCGGCCTCGCGCGTCAATATGATGCAGGATTAAGTGTCTAATTTGTTGTTTTTGTTTTGAGTATGCATTTTTTATGTTGGTTGATTACAATGCAGCCTTTAGGTTAGTCTATGTTTATTATTTGTCTGAGAAGTTAGGGCATCAGATGCACCGGCAATTCAATTATTACAGATTACTTGACTATACGGGAGGGCAAGTTCAGACATCGCCGGGTAGACGGCGATGGCTCCACTCATCTCGGAAAGTAGGAAGATGGTTTTTGTGAATAGTTTATTCAACCGCTGCTAATTCATATCAGTAAAATTATCGCAAGGTGTTGTTAAAAAAGTAGTCTCAATTCGTTTTAGTCCTACGTTAAAGTAAATTTAGCGCTCCCTGAGTTTCTTTGATGTGAACTAACTGCGGTTGAATATCTAACCATGCCCAAAACAAAAGCAATGATCGGGTGGTGGCGGTAGCATGCGTTAGGAAGGAACAATACCGACTGTGGCAACAGCGTCTTGTCAATATCTTGAGTACAGGTGAGTGGACCGTGGCGTGTAGAGTTCCGCGATTCGCGAGGCCATGAACGTGTACATTTTGAAGTTGAATGTGATACAGTGTTTTCATTTTGGTGCAGATTTGCACATTTTGTGCTTAGTTGTGGGAAACTAAAAGCTCCCTATAGATACTCCTAAGTACACATCCACCAGTTACTGTTGATTGACATTGACTTAGACTATGCATGCATTTTTTTTTAAATATCTGGGAAAAGGTACAAAAAAATGTAAACTTACGATATGTTGTGCAACTGGTAAGGGGTTTTAATAAATATTTCCTTTTTTTTTGTTGACTTTTGAATTTTTTAAATTTCGGATTCGTTTTCGAAATGAGCGCGTCGAAACTTTTGATCATTTTCATTTTGCCAAGTGGTACTCATAGAAAATGATTACAATAATTTTCTGCTTCGTTGTCGCATGCCAGAGTTATTTTGAACGGAATTCTTCCGGGTAATGTAACTTTTCTTAGGTACCTTTCAAAACGTCCTGCACACTATTTCTCATATTGTTTACGCACTTGACTGGCTGGGACTGGGGCTCGAGAACCGCCGAATCGCCACTCAAATATCCGTCAATTAGGAAGAAACAAGAAAGTAAAATATAGAATATAGCGATCGTAAACTTGGTAAACTTGGCAACGCCGCCCGCCGTTCGCTTCTGAATTATTTCCCGTTTTCCCGTGCTTCCGCCAAAGATTTAAGGGTCGCCCGCTCCGAGTTCCGACCTGGTTTCCACCACACCAAAGATACGATCTGCATACGTTCAAACTATGCGTGGTATTAGACCACTAGGAAACGGTTCGTACTACAAGTCGGGCCGTGTTGCACCAATCGCGTTGAACGTTAGAAATTGTGTTCGATTGGTGCAGTCTTGTGCAGCGAATCGTATTAGAGGTTGGCGCCATTTTTGTTTGGAAATTCGTCGGTTTTCGGGTGGGCGGTGAAAATAGTACCGAGGAAGATTTGAAAACAAATGGTGGGAACTGAATTATAATGGAGTTTGTTAAAAATAATGCACCTACAAGTACAAACATGGATCCTATAAAGAGGACACCAGCCATACCTATACAACGTGTCCCGGATAAGAATGAACAGCATGGGGATCATGCAAACGGTCAGAGATATAACAACGGTTACATGGGGAAAAAGTTGCGCAATTTTGAGGTCAACAAAATGGTATAAACATACTTCTAATTTCTTTTTCGTTTTGAGTTATTTTGAAAAAAGTTAAATTTTACTTTTTGATTTTATTTTTTCTGAAGTTATCACAGATAGAAAAAAAAATAAAAACACTTATAGCACTTTTCAACGGGTTTTAAAATAACCTAACCTAACCTAACATTTCGTTTTTCAGAAACCATCTTCAACTTTATTTTTTTAAATACGGATTTGGAGGATTTTTTGCAGATTTTGAAAGCACTTTTCATTGCTGCAATTACCATGATGTATGACACGAATTTTTTAAAATATTTTGAGACAATTATACTAAAAATTCCTTTTTTTACATTCATTTTTTCTAATGCGGCCCTGTATTTAATAATAAGAAGTCTAAATATTAATCGGTATTGTCAACAATTTAACTTACAACATCGGAGAACCAGAAAAGGACGGAAAAACATATGATAATAAAAAATAAATAAAAATCCTCCTCCTAGAAGGCTTTGAAACAACGAAACCAACCCCTTGTCAGTCATAACTCGCACTGTATAATTTAGTTAATAATTTGTATTATTAGAAATGGAGGGTGCTTTTTTAAATGACGACAAATTTAACATGTTAGCATGTTATATCTTGTGTCACAGAAATAGTGGGGAAGCCGAACGAATGTATTGTTGCAATTAATAAATGGCAAAAGTTATTGGTTTCATTGGCTTAAAGCTTTCTTCTCACAATTAATAGAAAAAATTAAGAATTTACTCCAAAACACAATGCGACACTGTTTGCTGTACAACAACAGAGGAAAACACTTACCAGACAGGGCCGTATTTAAAAATATTAAGTTTTCGAAGTAAAATATGTATTTATATATTTTTATAGGAGTATATATATTTTTGTGGGGTTATTTAAAAAACAAAATTTATTATGACAGACCGTGAAATGTAGAAACACTGAAAGGTATAATTCGGGAAGAAATCCACATATTAAATACTGAACACAGCAATTTTATCGTTGACTCAATAAACAGAAAGTTAGTAGCAAATAGCAATAAATGCATTTAGCAAGATATCCTTTTTCTAAACGTTATTGTCGTTTTCAATACAAATTTAATTTCAAACAATAAATCTGACGAAGTTTATTAACTATGTTACTGTTCAAAATTTCTCATTTCTCTCAATTTCCCTTCTTAATTTTTCTCTGAAATCTTAAAATAGCCCATTTTGTTTTCCATATCGTGAATATACTTGCAAACTCTCCCTCACAAAAAAGGCTCAGTTCTGAACGAACGGTTGGAGCGTACATATAACATAATATACTTTGTTAGAAATATAATTTAATAATCCAAAAATATACAAGGTGTTCCATTTAAAAAAAATATAAGTTATGTCTGCCACGGCTTTCTAAAACACTGTATAAGGCCCAATAGCGTCACAAAAAACTTTGTATTAGTATTCAAAACTTGCGTAAAAAAGTTTTTTCTAACTTCAAAAATTAACCAGTCAAGGGGGTGTCAATTTATAGTGATCCTTGTACATAATATAAAGTATTGCTCTGCATGATGTTGGTTTTTATTTTAATTTTTAGCGTCCTAAAATGCACACGCCCATGTCTTTGGGGACTCAAACAGAAAATTGCTGTTTATCAATATGAAATTGAGGTTAGGTTTTCGTTAGGTATTCATCCTAACAAACAATTCTACTGTGGGGAGATAGTACATTACTTATCTAGGGGTATGGATTTTTGACCGGAGATCACCACCAATCCAAGTGCTCTCCATTTTCTATGGTAAATTCTATAGCACAGTTCGTCACGTCCTTGAAAAGCATAACCTCTCTCTGTCGTTCACAAATCTTCCTCTTCAAACGCTTAATTTTATCTTTTCGCAATCGGTTCCACTTCAAACGATGAATTTTAAGATGAGAGCAGTCTCTTCTCGAAATCATAAGATTTTCCACGCGATGTGGCAACATCGCTCCCGCGGTTGCATCTCCGCCAGGCACCGGTCGATAGCGTGTGCATTCGGCAACGTTCGGCGTTGGTCGGGTCGCAGCTTCGTCTCGCTCCTCGGTGCAGGGGGTGCCGGAAATGTATAAGCGATTTTCTGGCGGTCCGGCAAAAAGGACACTCGCCAATTGGTCGGGTCCGAAAAACCCGTGGAAAACGCCGATTCGAGGATTGGAAAAAAGGCAGGATATGGAAAATGGAGGGGGGGGAGACGGGCGGCCTACTATGCCCCGCGCGCGGCCGTAGTGCCAGGTCTTTTATTTTTAGTTCTTTTTTTCAGAAAATATTCAGATTTGTATTGCTGGTAAGTTACCTACTAAAGTATTAACACAGAAAAAACAGAGTTCCTCTTGTCAAATATATCAAAAATGGAGCCCAACTTTAACGGTAATTAATCCGTTGTTAGCATAGCCGACACTGGTTGTAGGTTGTAGGCAATGGCGTCAGAACCTATAGACAGGTTTGTTTTGATAAACGCTTGACGCCCAGAACTAATCACAATCTAAGCGCCCCATTAAATTATTCCGAAAATGTCGCGAGATTGTCAGAAATTGCCCCTTTTTGTCGAGCCGTAGCGAACTTATTTCGACTCTGGGCTCGGAGGCTGGCGTCGTTAGACCATCCCCCGAGTCTTCAGGTGAGGTTCCGATGCTTCCGGCGCCCCCAAACAATAAAAAACATGCGATATCTAAGTGTGATTCTGGAGGAACTATAACCGGGAATCACCGGGTGTATAGTTGGTGTATGGTTAACTTGCTGTCTTTGTTTGTAGCATGTTTTTAGAGTAGTATGGATATATTTAATCTTGGAGTCAAAACAAAGGGCATTTTAACAATGGGGCACCACGTCTATAGGTTTTGACGTCATTGGTTGTAGGTCAATGTGGATCTTCTTTCTCAGTTTTAAATTAACCTATAATAAATAAAGAACGCTGTCTACTTCATAGTTAATAATATTTTTCCTTCTTTTCATTACAATTGCTATTTAATTCACATTTTTAGAACTTGCCATAATAAAAGTTGCTAATTTCAAAGTTATTAATTTCAAAGTTTTATTGTCGAAACACCCGGTATAACATTTTTTTATGGAATTGCGTATTAAACTATATCATAATAAAATCACTTACCAAGCCATTTTCGCTGCTGGAGTTTCGCCAAAATACACTAATTAAAATATTTAGGAAAGCCTATTTTTCTATGGAACACTCTGTTATAATACATCTCTACAATGAAAATTCTTTATTTTCGCATTAACTGGAAATTATTTATTTATTTTCACTAAAACTAGCGATTTTTTTATTTAAAATCTGACACCACATCGTTAATCAGGACACCCAAAATCCTCCATCTACAAAAAAATATAGAGGGAGATTCATTCTACAGGATGCCAAAGTTGAGATAAATATGAATTTTAATGGCACTTGGCGAGTCAAGTGTGCCATTCAAAACAGTTGAATCGTTGAAAGTGTTGGTGTGCAAAGATCCAATAAAAAAACATATGTACAGGGTATTTTTTGGGCCATCTCAAAATTCTGAATTTTTATGAATTTTTGTACGGGTCAAAAGTGCACTGTAATTATTAAAAAAATATTAATAAACAGAAAAGTTATTTATTTTCTTGAAATCGGCAGTGCAGTGTCTCAAAATCGTCATTAAAAGGTCATAAATCGGCACTGAAGTTGCCCATTATTGTACGATTTTTTCAATACGTAGGCCTTGGTGAGATGTAAACATCAAACGTCAGACGCGGAGCCATCGCCCGTCGAAAGTGACCAAATATACAAAATCCGGCCAATAAAGGCCCATTTAACTTTTCGTACACATTGCGAAATTATTACCTATAGCAGCTCAATCTTTCAATATAAATATTTTAGTAAGTTTGAATATCAATATATTTTTCATGCCGGCTGCATAGTGCACATAGTTTGGAGTTTCTGTTGGGAAGCGCCGTGCCTCGTCATACTTGACCTAGGTCCTAGGTAGACCATCGTCAAAGTCAAGCAACGCCGCGCGCAGTCGGTTCATGGACGGGTGATCCCTTATGATTATTTTTTTGCCCAATAAAACAGATCTTTTCCGGTTTCAAAAAAATATATATAATATTATGTATCTCGGCACTGAAGTTCTTTTTATGACTCGTGGTTTATTTAAAAATGTATAAGCAAAAGTTGACTATACTAAAATCGAGCAATCTGTACGCCTGGCGTAAATAAAACCACGTATTGAATGACGATCCGCGATTGGTCGGTAGGCTATAAAATTTCACTCGACTCGACAACAGGGATGTACTCGATGGCAAAAGTGTAGTTATACCGTTTTATCTTGTTGTTTTCAGCTATTTAGACACTGCCACAAATAATTTTATCGATGTTTTGAACCATTTTAATGAAGCCAATAATTCTTTTCCGAAATATTTTGATGTAAACAATTGTAAAACTAAAATTAAATAAAGGTCGTTCCTCAGTGCGGCCCCGGCGAATATCTCAAGGCACGTGCTCTTGTTTACGCCAGGCGTAAGAGTTGCTCGATTTTAGTATAGAAGTTCATCCTCTAAAACTTTTACTAATATATTTTTTTTGTAAAAAAAATGTTTACAAGACCACTTCTGCAGCGTGCTGAATTTTTGTCATAATATAAGTAATGCGCTGTAACTCGTTACGTATGAGGGATACAAAAAAAATATGAAGAAAAGTTGTCCATACTTTGATCCACCCACAACTTTTATTAGGGTCATTTTGCTCTAAAAAAATGCTTAGGAAACCACCCCTATCGTTCAGGAAACCGCCCTATAGCGCAATTCGTACCAGGAGTTCGAGTTGGACACTCCTGGTGGCAGTCCCCAAGCAGTGGCGGATCTACGGGGGGGGCTACAGGGGCCTAATACCGTAAGGTAGGCACTTAAAAAATATGTCTGGCGATTAGAGATGGTGTGGAACTGCGTTTTCTTGGAACAGGTACAACCTGTTCCAGTTCCAGGCAATACATGTTCTTAAAGAAAACCTGTTCCAGTTCCAATATTATTAACTTCTAGTCTTCTAAGGCCGTGGTCCGAATCGCCCTGTCAGTGCTTACAGCGCTCAGATCGTTTACAACAGGTACGATTTGATTCACTCGCTGACAACTCGTTTCGGACCGGTTGTAAATGCGCTGACAGGAACATGCCATTTTGAGATTATGTGGGCGTGAAGGTCGCAAAGTAACTATTATTATTGAATATTGAATCATTCATAAATATTGCTTTATAGTACAAATTTAAAAATTTGGTGAACGCAATGGGATTGGGACAGGGCCCGGCACAGAACACGGGTCCAGTCACCGCCTTCACCGATCGACAGTTCACGTTCACAGTTGTTCTATTCTATTAGTACGAGTAGAGCGGAACTGGAACAGCGGAACGGAACTGAACGAAACTAAGAATATTAATGTATTCATAGTATTGTATTTTAATGAATAAAATTAATAAAAAATGTGTTTCCTATTTTATTACAAAGTTTCGGAAATAGAAGCCCCTCCCTTGACTCCAGCCTAGGTCCGCCACTGTCCCCAAGCAACCCCGACAAAAATCATCCAGTTTGGAAACCCTTACAACGTCGTTTAATCCCCCCCCAAAAGAAAAACGAAACAATAAAATCCCCACCTCCCCGGTCCCAATTCGGACGCCTCCCGCGATCGATAGCAAGAAGCGTCGGCCGCCGTACGTACCTGTCAAAATGACATCCCCCCCTCGTCCCCCCCCCACCTCCAGGTCGGCAGCCATGCAACCGCTCGTCTCCTCGTCCGTCCGCCAGACGGCGTCGGATGCAGTCGGCCGTCCGCGCCGACCAAACTGCATTCGGCTCGGCGGCCAGTGTAGTTTGTGCCAGTTGCATCGGCGGCGGCTGGGTGCGTTTTCGCGTGAAATGGGGGGGGGGGGGACAATTTTCCGCGGGTGACGTAGTGCCGCGGAGTCGGATAAATTCGGAGCTTGGCGGGGTCCAGGACGCAACCGTGGTGAGTCGCATGGTTTAATGTCGCGGGGTGGGAACCAGAGGCGAACCCATAGGGCGTTTTGCGTTTTGGGAAATATCCGAAAAATCGAAGCGGTCAAGGTCTTGGTGTCCAACGTGTCGGGGAGGCCGACGCGGGTGTCCCCCAACAACGCTTCTATGCGATATAGCAACGTCGTTGGTGTGGGCGACGCCAAATGCTCTCGATTATCGGAAATGGTGATGTCGGGAAACGTTCTAGACCTCGGCATTGGCGCGCAAGCGCAGACGGCCAGGACGGGCGACGTCGTAGTTTTTGTTTTTGGAAGGAGTTCGATTTTTTGGGAAGAAGTGGGGGTAACTGGTTTTTGGCGTTTCGTTTGGGTGCTTTCTTCTTGGAGAAACAACGAGTTGACCACAAAATTTAGTCAATAGACACTTGGCAATTTTTTAAAAGCGTGTAGGTACAGCTTGACGATTGACCAACGCTATGTTAAATACCTGTGCAAGGACAGGGTGGTTTAATGTTAGACAGGGATATAGTGACAGATTTTTGGACGCGATTTTACTCAGTATACCTGTCAAATGACATTATATTGGGTATATTCTCAGGGGTAATATAACAAGTGGTGTGCCTATTATCGATAAAACCTTTCGTTAATTTTACGAATTATAATCCCAAAGCTGAAAATACCACGACTGCGCAGCAGGAGTGGTATTTTCTTAGCATTGGGATTATAATGAGTTATAAATTAAGGAAAGGTATTATCTATTATTAGGCATATACCACGAGTTGTATTTAAAAAGAGAATTTAACAACTGCAAATAGTTAGTTTGACAGCTAAGTAGCTGTCATTTAAATTGAACTTTCGGTTCTGAATATGTTTTTTGTGATAATAGATATTTAAAGATCAAGATGTTAACTGAAAACATATATTCTAGTCCTATATTAAATTTGGTAATTTGAAGAAGTTATCGGGCTATCAGTTTTAGCTGCCACAATATTGGTTTAGCGTAACTACTAAGTAACTAATAGAGTAGGATTTTAACAAAAATACCACTAGTGGTATTATCGCTGAAATCATCACCTGATTGGTTATTATTTTAAAAATCATATCATTGCATTGGTTCATATTGGCAGGCGTTGAATTCTCACAATAATAAGGTATGAAACAGAGTCATCCTGGATTCTTCATATGAAAAACTGAGTTGTCACTGATTTTAGTCACGCTACCATGTGTTTTATAATGAAGTTCAAAATAGATAATTCCTCTGAAAACCGTAGGCATAGCTACCTTTAGCGTGGGCCCAAAGGGCTATTATTGTCACGTGAACTTGTATTTTAATAATTAATTTTTCCACGTTTCTAAACAGGCTGCCAATGAGAAGTATGCAAGTTATTGTTATAAAACTGCCGAAAAAAGGATGGCATACCGTTTGCGCATGTCCAAGTACAGTTTAAACTGGTTGTTATTTAAACATTTAAACGATTTATTCGATGTAAAGTGTACTTGGACATGCGCAAATGCTATACCATCTTATCTTCATCAGTTTTATGACAAGAACTTGCCTACTTCTCATTGGCAGCCTGTTCAGAAACGTGGAAAAATTAATTATTAAAATACAAGATCACATGGCAATAATAGCCCTTTGGTATGCCTATTTTTTCCGAGGAATTTTTTATTTTAAACTTCATTATAAAACACATGGCAGCCTGACTAAAATAATATCAAAACGCATATTTTTCGAATTAATGAAAACTCACTTTTACATATGAAGAACCCAGGATGACACTCTGATTCATACCTGATTATTGTGAGAATATACGCAACATAATGCCCTTTGAAAGGCATACTGAGTAAAATCACGTCTAAAAATATGTCACTGTCTCCCGGTCTATGTTGGAAACACCATTGTTCCAAAATATTTTATAAAATAAAAACATGCATATGATATAATAAAATCAAATGATATTGGCTTGTTTGTTATGATGTGGCAAGTTTACATGGTATATTTGCATAGATTTTCTCGAAGATTTTCTTAAAAAACGCCTGTCTAAAAAGCAAGCAAGGGTATTTTGGGAACTTTTGGTTTGTAGTGAAGCCCATGGCTAGTTACGCATCGTGCAATGTATTACATTTTTCCTGCTACCGACAATTTTATATTATAAGTAGGTACTTTGTATTAAGTTTTAAATACACTGTGGAGTAGATCGTGAGTACCTAATAATCTTCATAATAACCAAAATGATAATCAGCGATAAATTCAGAACCAAAAGCAGCGATAATAAAAAATAAATAAAAATAGTTGGGCTTTGCGTGAGATTTGAATCCGGGACCTACGAGGAAAATCGTCATTGAAAGCTCAGAAATCGGCACTGAAGTAGCCCATTATTGTACGATGCAGATGAACTAATAAGTTTCAAATAGTTTAAGTTTCCGTTAAAAAGACGTATTGTCACTTCGATACTAAAATTAGCATACCTACTACAATGAAAGCATAGCCTCGGATTTAAAATGCCTCATGTTTTATTTAAACAATTAAATTTATTTTATTTAAATAATAATAATAATTCTCACCCTCTGACTACTCCAATCAATAAGTAGGCCTTGGCGAGACGTAAACATCAAACGTCAGACGCGGAGCCATCGCCCGTCAAAAGTGATCAAATATTGAAAACCCGGCCAATAAAGGTCCATTTAACTTTTCTTACACATTGCGAAATTGTTACCTATAGCAACACAATCTTTCAGTATAAATATTTTAGTAGGTTTGAATATCAATCTATTTTCCATGGAGGCTGCACAACAGGCAGCAGTTTGGAGTTTCTGTTGGGAAGCGCCGTGCCTCGTCATACTTGACCTAGGTAGAGCGATCGTCAAAGTCAAGCAACCTCGGCACTGAAGTTCTTTTTATGACTCATGAGTTTATTTGCCTCAGCAACTAAATTCCACGAGTCGTACAAAGTTAAACTTCAGTGCCTTGGTACATAAATAACTACTATTAATGGTTCTTATAGGTCCTTGCTGCGTCTAGGCAATACTTTTTGTACCTAGTATGTAAAGTGTAGTTACAGAGGAGGGGGGCAGGAAAACATTTTTTTTTTCTATTTTCATTCTTGCATACATTACAAAATTCTCTTCAAAAATATCATATTATCAAGAACTCTTGCTTCTTCAACTGGTTGAACAAACCATCCCGTAATTCCAAAATGACGTTTATTCTTCTGCCATTCATCATAATTAAACAAAATCACAGTAGGTATGTAAGTTTTCTGGTTTCGTGTTTAATTTTATTTTCGACTCATACATTTTATAGTGTGTATGTACTCTTAGCAATGAAACAAGCCTATTTCCAATCCGTGCTATTACAGTCGATTATAATACGCATTCAGTCGCAACATCAGTGTGGTTTCTAATAATGAATCATCAGAGATGATGTAGACAAATCGTATTATTTCTATGTTAGACTTTTCCACGTTTTAATAAATATACGTTGCTTTATTTGCAGTATCGTATTTGATGCGGTACTGAATCGTTGGACCGAGTCTTGTTGCTAAGAGGAAGAAGAAGCAAGACGGCGTACCTGCATGTAGGTTAATGTTCTTGCAGTCAGATTTTTTCCAACTTTCGATCGAACGAGATTTCTCCACCGCGAAACGTATGGCCGGCCGAGAGGAGTTAAGTATTTGGTTGTTGCGTGGGTGAAACAGCAGTGATAACAGATAGCCTTAAACAGGTTTCGTATGGTCAAATTTTATGCCGGGTGTGTTGCCTATGCTGTGGACCTCTGACATACAATTTTCGTTTCAAAATGTTCTGTATTAAGATTATTGAATAAGATGATATGTAAAATGTAGACAGTTATTGTATAAGCGAGTAGGTTGCCTCAATTAACATGGGCTCGATCATTGTTATTTAAAGAAGTTGTGGTTAATTTTTAGGCAAATCTACTCTCATATGATTATAGAACAAAATAGGAAAGAAGGCCCATGGAGCGACAACAAAAAAGGGTCCCTTGGTCCTTTAGAAATCCGATAGGCGTTTTTTGGGGGCGCGAAAATCCTCCGCCGTTAAATACGGCGCGAAAGACGGGGGCAAGTCTGGACCTCGGGGACGCGAGTTGTGTGCGAAGTCCTGCTATACAGCCAGTGCCATATACCGTTTGATGCAAAGGAAAAAAATTCAAACGCGTTTTTCGGGAGATCTGACGGTAGGTACGGCGAGATGGCCGGAGAACGGGTCAACATATTTAACCAAACTTTTTCAGGTAAATTATTTCCCGTTTTCGAGTTATTAAGGATTTTCGGCGAAAAAAAAAAACGGCCAACGTAGGTGGGATGCGTCTTTTTGACGCGATTGGTCGGCATTTCCCGTCACCTAAAAGCCAAAGTCCGAAAACTGTCAGAAATTGCCCTTTTTCGCCGAGCTACCGCTAAGTTATTTCGGCTCGGGGCTCTGGGGTCGGAATTTTTAAAGATTCCCCCAAGTCTTCAGGTGAGGTGCAGTTGCTTCCGGTGCCCCCAAAAAATCAAAAAATGAGAAAAACACGCAATTTCTAAGTACGGCTCCTCAGGATTTCCCGTCAATTTCGCCAATTCTACAGCCGTCCCGTTTCGCGAAACTTGAAAATCGGGAGTCGGAAATTTGGTTAAATATCGGATTTTCGAGGTTTCTTTCGGTACTGGACCCAATTAAGAAAGTTACCACCTCTTTCGATTTTTAGAAGGGCACTTTTCGAATTTATCAAAAGACTTTTCCGAAAAAGTAGTAAATATGTTCGTGGGACGGATTGTAAAATTAACCACAACTTCTTGGTCGGGCCTATGTTATCTGAGGCAACCTACTCGCTTCAAGTAAAGAAATATTCTCTACATTTTACATAACATCTTATTCTATAATCTTATGAGAGTTGAAATCATGCGGCCGGCTCTTGGATTATATGATTTTTGTAACTTAAGAACGAATCTAGGGTGCCTGCTTTGGAGGTGACAAATCCGTTGCAGCCATTGTAACGTAACAACATGTTTAATTTTTCCTTTTCCCCACCCCATACGTAGGTACACAGTGCATAATACGGCTGAGGCCGCCGCGTCTGCTTTTATAAATAGCCCGAGGGCAGTCTGTAAAAATGCGGCAAGAAATTGTGCATGTGCATATATATATATATATATCGGTGCACCGTCTTGCATTGCATCTGCGCTCGACGAACAACGAGAAGGGGGCATCACCAGACGCAAAAATGCACCTCCGGACGGTTGGTCATGAAAGCGGGCTCGGAGATAATGGGGCTTTGAAGTTTAATTCTGATCGAACTAAAATGCAGGCTGTACGTACACTGTACAGGATCTTTGAACCTCGGCCTTTTTTTTATATAATTAGGGCGCCCTACTTTTGTCTTGAACGTTTTGTTGTGTTTTTTTTCGTTTACAATTTACAGGCAACAGTATACAGAAAATTAGGGAAACAGGGAATTATAGGAGTACAATATTAATCATAGAGGCCATGACATTTCTTTGTTTTTGTTTGGTTTACCTTAAACTGTCAAGTTCGACATTAACAGTGGTAAAAGTGAACTTTATATGAAGGTTAATTTAATTTTTTTTTTGAGTTTGTTACTTGTAACAGTCCCATGCCGTTTAGTGTATGGCCTTAAAAGTTAAGTTGAACAAAAAAGGAACACAATTTGTATGGGTTCTTAACATTTAGTTTTGGCAACCAGGGACGATCCAAAAGCTCTTCTTGCACAGCTACCAATAGGAAATGAGACAAATCGATTCTGAAAATGTTTCAAGATGGCAGCGAAGCGGGTTGGTTGGTTTCAACAGTAACAACATATCGGAAATTCAGCTTTTTCGATCTAAATGCGCACTTAATACGCTTGCACCCAACCAATAGCCCTTGTGAAGCCAGTCCATGATCCTCAGCGACGCCTCCATCTCTAGCCTAGACCCCATAGGCCTACTAAGATGGAGCGCCCACCCAATGGGTTCATTTCCAGTCCCCACCCCGTCCACTATGCAGGGCGAGGCCAGAGGTGCGACCTTCGGTACCAAATCGAACACCCCAGTTGGCATAAATTACAATAATAATGAGGGGTTGGTTTTTCTTCTTCCTCCCGGTTGCATGTGCTGTCGTCGAGGCCGAGCGGTGTGCCAATAACGGCAAAACCGTTTGTTGATACCGAAGCAGGGGCGGATCGGCCCATTTGGACACTGGGCAAAATCCCGGTGGACTGAATCGTATACTATACTTACTATACTCTATTCAAATTAAACGCGAGTGAAACATAAACACAAGTTGTTGCATGGCTCGAGCGTGATACGCACGTGATCGGCTTGCTATCGGCTAGCCGGCAATAAAGTCTGGCCCGGCGGGCGAGTGCAGCGAGTCGGTGTTTCTTACAGAGGTGCATTGAGTTGCAAGTGGACCTTTATTTTTTTCCGATATAATTATTTCGCGGTTTATTAATTGTTGGAGCTACGATTTGTGTTAATAGTAGAAATTTGCAGGTAAGTTGCCATAAAAGTGGTAAGTGCCATAAAAGTGTGTTTTTAAATTTCTTAATACTGGGGCATATTATTTTAATATTTTTTATTATAAAATACATAGAGATCGTCCTTAATGCGGCCCTGCCTCGTATTAGCCCTCAGAATTGTTCACGTGCTTCCATCGTGTAAATGTTTACGCGCCACTTGCATTTAGTTTGAATATTGAATAGAGTGTAGTCGGAGTGGACAGCTCCATGGATTCACGAGAAAAAATCTCTTGACTTTTACAATAAATAAATATTTACTTAAACGGTCGAAAAGCAAACCCTAAATGAGATTGACAACGACGCAATAATTGACAAAGTTGCGGAAAACAGTAACTTGCTGTTTGAAATTTAAATATTTTCCAACAGGTTTTTTTGATTTTTACAGTGCCCGCCAAAAAGTTGGAACCATAAGGGATTTTTTTATTTTTTGGGCTAAGGATGAAACTACCCTAGGGCGATCATCTCTGCTACCATATAAAGATTCGTAACGAGACGTCGTGTCGTCCAAAATAAAATAAAATATTTGTTTGTTATGTCCCTCTAATTTGACAAGTTCACATGGCATATTTCCATACATTTTCTTAAGTAAAGCGAGTCTAAAAAGCAAGCAAGAGTATTTGGTACCTTTTGGTTTGAAATGAAGTCCATGGCTAGTTGTAGTGTAAGTAAGCATAAAATAAGTGTAAGTAAGCATTAGATTTTTCAGTTTCTTCTTTATATGGAGGACTATTGGTTCGCTTTGGAGCTATAAACAAAATTTTCATTCTTACATACGTTACAAAATATACTTCCAAAATAATATCTAGAATTTTCGCTTCTTCAGCTGGTTGAGCAGATTATTCCATAATTCCAAAATAGTGTTTATTCTTCTGCAATTCACCTAACGGTCTGTGCAGTGTGCTACCATTTCTTCATGTGCATGGAAATTTCATGTAATCACAAACAAATCTATAACTATAAAAGCTGTGTTAATAGGATAAAACTGCTAAATACTGGACGCAAAGACAATTCGTCACCGTAAAAAGAAGGCAAATCGTAATAAAGCTGGATATTTAAAATTTGGGACATTTTAAACGTCAGTAACTAACATACTAATAACCACAGAATACCTCCCTATAACCTATAATAAGTCGCCATTTTTTTCGTCGAGTGGCGCCACCCCAGTCCGTAAACAACAATGAAATATTACGTCATGCTCGGGTCTTTAATATAGTGTCGGTCCAGTATGAACACAAGGTGCAATTTTGGACGATTTTTCTATTTCTGAACAACCGTTGTACCTTCACAAGTCAATGTATGTCACACTGAAGGAAGTGAAATTTATTAGTTTTTAGATCTTTAAAAAAAAAGCAAATTTATCATTGTCGGAATGTTTGCCTAGCAATTTGCACGTAGGGGTAAAATCACATTCAAAGCAACGTTTTCAAATAACTTAAAAAAAATAACGAATAAGCCCTATTTTGGCCGTTTATTTAATTCAATGTCATTTTTGACAGGTATGTCGAATGACGTCACGCCGTTTAACGGTCTCATTTCGAATCTGGAAGCAGCGATGATCGCTCCAGTATAGTTTCATCTTATCCCAAAAACAAAACAAAAATCTTATGGTTCCAAAATAATAGTACATACGGCAACTCTATCATTATATTATGTTGTGCCAAATCATTACGATTGAGCTTAACAACTACCCGCCAAATCGCAATTGTTACTGAGATACGGGGCATTAAAGTTAATTTTTTGAAATTGAATTATGGCTACATCTCCCATAATAACTGCTGAACTGAACTTTGGCACTGTTTATTTTTTGGGGGATGGAGAATAACCTGAAGATGTCAATTTCTACGTATCTCACTTGCGCTGTTTTTTAATCGTGCTTTTTACTCGTAACTTTTTTGAGCTTATCTTTTTAGTCTTGCAGGTTCATCATTTTAGTGGATTGGATCTTTGCATTTTATAACAAAAGTGTACTTGTCTCATAAATAAAATCAAGCGTTTGCGTTGAATTGGCAAAACGTGCCACGAAACACCTGTTTACTCCAACATTCTGTATTAGTCCTAAAGGTAAAGATTAAATATATTTTTTATTAAAAAAATAATGTTGTGGCCTGCTTGACTTATATTCCCTTGTACTAAGGAAAACTATAGTCTGTTAATTTTAACAAAATCATGTATACGAACCGCGTACGATTCTTTGTTGGATAGTTTGAAGATTGATTGTATAAAACTGCAGCTACGGTGCATATGAAAATTAGCGCGTTTCAATAATCCCAGACAGAATAATAATTATTACCGAAACTCGCAAATAAGACCGTAACTAGAAATCATTGACTGACTGCGCAATGCAAAAAACAATTAGTCACATACCAAAGTATGCAAACTACGTAAATAAACGTGCTGCTATTTCATACAAGCATGTCTATAATCATAAACTGCCTTATGTTATTATTACACCCAAATTTAAAGGAACGGAGATATATTGTTTGAAATTAATAATTATTTATGTACCAAGGCACTGAAGTTCGACTTTTTATGACTAATGCGGAATTTAGTTAGTTTTTTGAAATCGGAAAAAAAATGTTTTATTATGCAAAACAATAATCATAATGGCCCGTCCATGAACCGACTTTGACGATCGCTCTACCTAGGTCAAGTATGATGAGTCACGGCGCTTCCCAACAGAAACTCCAAACTGCTGCCTGTTATGCAGCCTCCATGAAAATTGGATTGATATTTAGACCTACTAAAATATTCATAGTGAAAGATTGCGCTGCCATACGTAACAATTTCTTCAGTGCCAATTTCAAGAAAATATAGGTATTTTTTTTATTTGTTTTATGTGCTTTCCCAAATAAACTGCAATTAGTTATTTACTTTTGTTTTAAGAGATTCATCCGTTCAAATTAAAAAGTTATAAAAAAAGTAAAAATCGAAATAAAACAAAACATTTTTAAAAACAAGCTTTTATTTAAGCCACGTACTAAAACGAATAAAATAGTTTATATTTTCGTTAAAATTCAATAATAATAATATAATTCAATGCCAAATTGCAACAAGTTGTTGTAATTCAAAAAGCTTGTCTAGCACTAGGATAGCATTCGCTCAAGTAGGTAGGTACCTACCGAAAACCTTACTACTTTTATTATTAACATTAACACAGGTCAGGTACTGGTTGAACTTTTTTAATCTCTCAAAATGTAAAACGAGATACTACTAGTTCAACAAGTTCCGGGAACAACTTATTTTTGCAACAAAGGAAACTTCCAAGGTAAAACCTTATCACACATTTCTAGCTTCGACCTGCTTGTTGTGCATTTTTAAGGCTGTCTCTGGAAAATTACTCTTTGAACCGTTTTAAATAGCATAAAAAGTGCATTCACCGTTTTATCGGGAAAAAATAAGATAAAAAATAAATTTACACTCGAAATAATACCGATGATAAGAAGACTGGTTATAGAGTATCGTTTTTTCATTGTTATTATACTTCTTGATTGGAAGACGCAAAACAACATGAAGAATGTTTATTATAAATGATTATTGTTTAGAGTTTTATTGGTACCTAGCTATTTTTCATTAGTGATTTATTTTTGTACTGTATATTTAACACCGTGTGTCGTGTAACACGACTCGTGTTATATCGTGAAATAAATACAAAATCGAATGTGTCTAATCTCGGTGTCAAGGAGTAACTACGTAAGCTTTGGGATCTACTCGATCAGAATTAAAAAACAAAAACTTTTACCGTCATTGCACGTGGAGGGTACAGTTAAAATAGTAGAGGCGAATCTTTTGTTTGGGCAACCCCAAAGAGTCGGCCATATAGGGGGGATGAGTAACCCTTACAGCAGGGGACCTGATCGGGCAGATGAGATCGGCGATGGACGAAGAATACGGCTTGGATTGTTTTTATAATACGCCGGTTTTATTATTGGACGATGCAGAACTTAGCCGCTGAATTTCGTTTTCGAGAAAAAAAAAATTTTAATTTCAGAGACATGCAAAAATTCGGATTTTTCCCCGATAATGAACGGTTTTTTATTGACCCAAGGAATATTGTGCCGCATGTTTAGGGAATACCCTGTATACTTATCTAGTTGGGTTAAATAAAATCTATCTACAGGGTGAGTTTTTTTTATGATCAGTATTTACCATATCTTTTTTATTGATTTACAAATTGGCATACAAAATAGTGTGGACTGAAATATTATTTCCTTACAGTTATTTATAAACTAAAAAAATGATTGAGAACAAGTTTTTCGAAATTTATGTTCTTTGAGTAATTTTCGATTTTCGGAAAAATAGTATGTATACCTCGTAGGAAAAGCCACATTCCCCGACTCCGTATTGCCAGTCTCGGCTTACGCCTCGACAGGCAATCTTTACGGTCGTCCGGGAATGTTCAGCTTTTCCTACTAGGTACACAATGTACTATTTCCGAAAATCAATCAGAAATATTGACATTTTTGATAACATTTTTGAAAGAAAAAGTCAATATTTCCTTGCACTTAGTCGTTGCCAGGCAACGGAAAGTAACTGTTAGGAAATATTTATTTTTGTACTGTAAGGAAATATTATTTCCTTACAGTTATTTATAAACTAAAAAAATGATTGAGAACAAGTTTTTCGAAAACAATTTTTACTACAAATGATCTTGATGTATTCGTTTTAGAGCCTGGTATGCCAACTAAAAGCTTAGATTGTAGGTCTTCTACATCTTGTAAGGTCATTTTAACTAACTCGTCCATTCTACAAGCTCCAGAAATACCAAATATTACAGCAACCTACAACAATAAATAAATATGTAAATAATCCGAATAAAAATTGAAGTTTTGTGACCTACCTTAATCATTAAATATTCTTTATCTGAAGCTTCGTGGATAAATTTGTTGATTTGTTCTTTAGTTAAAATCTTGGATTTTTTTGGCCTATACCTTTCTGCCTGCCGTTTCAATAATGAACGAAGTTTTGGATATTTAGATATATCCACATCATGTCTAATTGCAAGGGTTGCCTTCAACATTGAATAGTTCGCCCACAAAGTAGAAGATTTCATCTTGGAACCAAGCTCCAAGAAGTATGCCATTACAACATTTTCTGAGAATGAACTTGCATTTTTATTCTTACGATATTCCATAAAACGATTGTATGCATAGTTATATTTTTCTCTGGATTTTGTTGGCAACAAATCCAAGGAGGCAGTATTTACTGCTTCCGTGAGTTCTGGGGGGGTTCCAGAAATGGAACAGTCATCATCACTCATCACTTTATACTTTTACTTTTTCTTTTTAGAACGTTCGAAAACGCGGAAAACATTATGGGAAAACGCCAAAAATAAACTTTTCATGCGTCAAGTTTGACAATTCAATATTACTTTGTTTCCATAGTTACAAAACAAATATTTCATGGCATCCTTTATTTGTGAATAAAATTAATAATGCTTATTTCAAAATTTTAACAAGTTGATTGTAATAATTTATGTTCTTTGAGTAATTTTCGATTTTCGGAAAAATAGTATGTATACCTCGTAGGAAAAGCCACATTCCCCGACTCCGTATTGCCAGTCTCGGCTTACGCCTCGACAGGCAATCTTTACGGTCGTCCGGGAATGTTCAGCTTTTCCTACTAGGTACACAATGTACTATTATTTTTAACAATAAAATTATAGTTATACACATTGACGTAACTCAATTTACTTCGTCAAGCATTTTTGATTCTATCTCACAAACAGACATATCTCACTTTCTGAATTTTTTATGTTATTTTGAAAACCCTTATCCTTATTGTCGTGAAGCCACCTATAAACATGTAGCTTAGTCCACAATATAATTTTAAAAAAAAAGTAATAAAAGGCAAACAGGGCCAATGTGGCATGCATCTGAAAAAGAGTAAAAACTTTCAACAGCCCTAGCTCGAAATGCTAAAAAAATGAGATAGGTCACATCGTGAGTTGACAGACGATTTATGATGTTGCGTTAATTTTGTCCAGGAGTTTATTTTCCGTGGTAATTTTTAAAAGAGGAACACACAAGACCACACGCCTTTTCATTTTGTTAGACGACTTTCGACAATTTCTACCCCGGCCCCCTGCATTTCTCTGTCCATGGTCCGGTCCACGGCGCGCCGTCCGAAACTGCATCTGCACGCACCGTCGTCGCACCGCTCCGCGCCGCGCGGACGTTGGCTGGCCCGCTGGATGGCCGCGCGGGGGTTTGCGGGGCCCGCCGAACGTATACGTACAGTGTGACCCATTCGTTTTGGGGTCAGTCTGTAAAAAGTGTATCGATCGTGCGATTTGGCTGATTTTCTTTTTAAATTGTAGAGCTCGACGAACTGCACGTTTTGAACAAAAATTGCCTGGTTCGCATAAAATCCAAAGCCTACTATGACCGTTTTTATGAGCAAAATTTTAAGAAACCATATTAGCGTTTTTTTTTGAAAAAATCTGTGTGCGCCAATGGATTGAGCACCCCTCGAAATGGGTATGTACAAAATTTCATCAAAATATTTCAAGTAATAACGATTTTGTAGAAAAATTAAAAATGCAGCCAAGGTACGTCTTTATTTTCAAAAATTCAAAGTTGGCCATGGAAAATAATTGAATTGTAATAATACAACCTTATGCTTATAAACACAAAACATAAAAACAATTAAAATTATAAAATTTTTGTAACTTCTACCAAGCCTCCATTTTCGTCGTTCCTCTTGCGTACATTCAAAATTACATTTCGTATTTGCTGTGGAGTAATTTCCTAACAACTACGGTTTATCCTAGCTTGCAGTTCTTGTAAATTATGGGGTCTTGACTTATAAACATTTTGCTTAAGTGTACCCCAAAGAAAAAAATCTAAAGGAGTTAAGTCCGGAGATCTCGGTGGCCACTCACAGAAAGGACTATTTCGCCCTATCCAACAGTTTTCAAAATTATTATCTAGCCAGTTTCTGATTAAACGAGCATTATGAATAGGACTGCCATCTAACTGTAACTTTAAATTTAAACGGTATCTTAATGGTAACTCATCTAAAGCATTTCTAAATTCAATTTCTAGAAAATTCAAGAAGCCAGCCGCATTCAAATTCCCTTCAAAGAAAAATGGGCCAATTATTCTGTCGCGTAGTATTCCACACCAAACGTTAATTTTTTGTGAATATTGTCTCCTTGCATTTATTATAAACTCTGGATTTTCAGCTGACCAGTGACGGCAGTTTTGACTTGATACTACACCATTTGTAGTAAACGTGGCTTCGTCGGTGAATAAAATTTCATTTAAAAAGTTGCCATTATGGAGATATTCACCTTGCAGCCATTATGGAGATATTCACCTTGCAGCCAATAGCAAAATTCTAATCTTCTCTCCTCATCTCCTGGTTCCAGGGTATGCAAAAATTTTGGCTTAAACGGTTTTATTTTGTTTTGTCTCAAACATCTCCTTATACTCTCTCTGGGTATATGAAGGTCTAAACTAGCCGTTCGAACACTATTTCGAGGATTGTCACTAAAGTATTGCAGAATTTGATTGTTATTTTCAACAAGTCCACGGCGTCCATTTTGCCTAGTTTTTAATACATTTTTAGAAATCGATCCAGTTTCATCAAAAATATTGTTTATACGTTGTACAGTACTTCGACTCACTGATCTACCTGGGTGTCTATTGTTAAATTCGGCCGCAGCTTCTGCTGCCGAGCGCTCGTTGTCGCCCACGAGTCGAACAATTTCTATTTTGTCTCTTATGCTTAAATATTCCATAATTATGATAATTAATTGTATTGAGCACAAACAATTTCTGAACTCAATTTAGACAGTTTGACACTTAATAAAAGTAAACAATTCAATTATTTTCCATGGCCAACTTTGAATTTTTGAAAATAAAGACGTACCTTGGCTGCATTTTTAATTTTTCTACAAAATCGTTATTACTTGAAATATTTTGATGAAATTTTGTACATACCCATTTCGAGGGGTGCTCAATCCATTGGCGCACACAGATTTTTTCAAAAAAAAACGCTAATATGGTTTCTTAAAATTTTGCTCATAAAAACGGCCATAGTAGGCTTTGGATTTTATGCGAACCAGGCAATTTTTGTTCAAAATGTGCAGTTCATCGAGCTCTACAATTTAAAAAAAAAATCAGCCAAATCGCACGATTGATACACTTTTTACAGACTGACCCCAAAACAAATGGGTCACACTGTATACGCCCGTGGTCCGAGTGCAACAGCCCTGGACCGCGGGCTGCCCCGACCGAAAAACGACGAAAACGAGACATATACGGGGCCGATGCACTTTGGCGGCGTTGCCGGCGCGCGGCAAAAAATGTTCCGATACTAATCTCATCGGTTGTGCCTGTCGATCGGCGACGGGGCTTGCGGTTGCACGCGCCACTCCTGTCAGTCGCGAAAAGTCAACCTTAAATCAAAGGTCAACTTGTGTCGTTGTGCGAATATTACGACAAGACGGCGTGTACCTGTTTGCGAAAAGACTGCGGTGTGCCATTGACGAACATATTCGACGGAACAAAATGAAAGAAGACATCGATGACAGGCCACGAATGCCGTGTATTTATTAGTGCTTCTTCATCTTTCTCTTTCTAATCCCGTTGCTGGGAAATGGCATAGCTGCCCCCTGCTCTTAACTAATCGATAGCTTACTGTACCTACTCCTATACAGCAGCCATGGCAGATTCCTTCTACCCAGGGGCTCTTTAAAGTAAGGGGACCCAGCATTATACTTTCCAAAGTGAGGCCTATTGTTTCCTCATTCTAATGGTCTCAGTGATGTCAAGTACCTATGCCATTTTATTGGAGAGTCTATGAATATAACAGATACCTACTTTGATTGTTAGTAAAAATTAATAATATGGTTTCCATGATTTCTAAAAATAAGACTTGACAATTTTGTGTATACAAGTGCAGAATGTGGCAACTGTCAAATGAAAGAAATTTATTTTATAGTTGAAATTGATTTCCAGCAATTATTTCCACGAATTTAAGTAATAAGTGTGGTAAGTCAGTAGTGCCGATTTTGCTTATTTAAGAATTTGTCGATATTGCACCTTGTTACCAGGTTCCTCAATCTATTTGTATACTTAAACTTTCTTCCCTTGTTGAATGTATCTAAGAACTTTCACAGATTTCGGGATGGACTAATAAGATTAGGTCTAGTAATTCTAATGATGTAGTTTTTCTCGGTGTTCATTATAAAATTTTTGTAATTTTATTTCTCTCACAAGGTATACTTCATAAACTTGTAGTCGTAGATAAAAACTCTTTAAAAAAAGACCTGACTGAAGCTACCTGCTTAATAATTTAAAATTTTAGAAATACGATTTGTTTTTAAGTACCTACTTATACGTAATGCCCACGTAATGGGAATTGTAGGATTACTAAAGGTGATACAGGAAAAATCTGGTTGCAATTATTGGGACTACTACAGGCGGCCGCATTACCTTTAATTGACACATCTGAGTATCTGGAAGTTAGAAAAGTTAAAAATTATGAATTATGATGGGAAATCTTTTGCCTCCTTTAGAATCTATGGCACTGGCATGTCACATAAAACCTGATGGCAGTTGGATACTGACATATTATAACATAACCTTGTATCAGCCCCCTTGTGGTCTCCTTGGAGTCAACAGAAAACAAACTTCCCCTCAAGGCTTCACTTTTCCTATGCGATGGACTGTGACATGCCGGGTCCCCTTATTTTAAAGAGTACCTGCTTCTACCCTTGACAATGCGGAAACATCAACACAGAAGTAGGCAATAATTCCAACGGAAGTAGTTTCATATCCAGCAACCCTTGAATTCATTTTAAACGTCATTGTGATCTGGTATTGTTTTCAGCGTCTGTCCAAATATTCATAAACAGGCCAGTTTCTAGCGCGCTATAAAATATACCTATTACGTTTCCAAAACTTGGCAGCATTTATCGTGTTCGTTAAATGTTAGCCCATTGTTATCCGATAGAAGGTAAAGCAGAGGTCGTATTTTCGTTAATTTAATCAAAACTGAGTCACACAACCGTGCGCGTAGCACTACGTTTATAAATTACTCATAGTAACTTGGTTTGTAGTGCAAGTGCTCTCTGTTTATTATAATAATGTGTGTATGTGTCTGCAAACCAATGGCGGATGTTTCGCAAACGCTTCGAAGGAACAGTCACGAACTGGTATATATAAAAGGAGATAACAATAATACTATTACTTATTACCACTTTTAGTGGAACAACAAAGACGTATAATATTCATCCATTCAATTTTTAATTTGGTTTTCCACAAAACCTGAACCAAACTACCCTAAAGCAACAGAAAATAATAATCAATTACATTTCTTAGATGTTTCTATAATAAAATCAACAAACACATACTCATCATATTAGTGTTAAATAAATTAAAAGTAAAAAAATATTTTTAAAAAAAGCTTTTATTTAAATGCGCTAAAAAGAATAAAATAATCTTTTCTTTTAAAACTTTTACTATCAACTTATAACGTCATTCCACAATTTATATGATATAAAAGCTTGTCGCGAGATTTAAGTAGTGGTATTTACTTAGTTTGAAAACTTAAATCTCGCGACAAGCTTTTATATCATATAAATTGTGGAATGACGTTATAAGTTGATAGTAAAAGTTTTAAAAGAAAAGATTATTTTATTCTTTTTAGCGCATTTAAATAAAAGCTTTTTTTTAAAATATTTTTTTACTTTTAATTTATTTTGTAATTTTTAGTTTGGCCAGGTGTCTGAGTCTATTCATCTCAGTTAACGCATCATTGTTGCAAGGTCGTTTGCCGGTTAGTTTAGAACAGTCTAGCTCTTCAATGAGGAGACCTTCTAATGATCTAACCCTACTTAAGGCCACGTATGCTTGACCAGGCGCGAAGAGCTTGGAGCCTAAATATACAACGAGACAGGTTGCAGACCAATGCTGTTGACGCCTATCTCACCAAACTACACAAGTCAAAGTTAACTAGTCCGCCATCTTGGGTGTTCCGCCATGTTGGATTTAGAATGACGTCACACATATAATCATGCATTGTCATCCAAATTAAACGTGTGTACAAAATTTCAGCTCGATCGGTTGAAATTTAACTAGTCCGCCATCTTGAGTGTTCCGCCATGTTGGATTTAGAATGACGTCACACATATAATCATGCATTGTCATCCAAATTAAACGTGTGTACAAAATTTCAGCTCGATCGGTTGAAATTTAACTAGTCCGCCATCTTGGGTGATCCGCCATGTTGGATTTAGAATGACGTCACACATATAATCATTCATTGTCATCCAAATTAAACGTGTGTACAAAATTTCAGCTCGATCGGTTGAAGATATCTGCTTCAAAATTGAGTTGCAAGATTCCACCCGAACAAATTACATACATACATACATACATACATACATTGCAAGTTAAATAAAAGCTTTTAAAAAGGAGTAGATAGGTAATTAAAAGTTTGTATGGCAGGACTAATAAAACAAACTCTGAGGAGGAAACGTAAACATATGAATTTGTTGAGCGAGTTTTTTAGGATTGCCAACAAAATAACAATGCTAATAGAATTACAGAAATAAATCTGGTGGACCGACCAGTAAATTTAATTGATTCTTACCTTCCTGGACTATCAGATAAGCTAAAACGCATAGGCAATCTTTTTTATGTCAGAACAGTATTTAAAACAAAAAATACAATAAGATCGATGCTAGTTACACGAAACCATTTAACGAGGTACAAAGTTAAAAAAATGCATTTATAAAATTCCTTGTGAATGTGGAAAGTTCTATGTTGGGGAGACTTGTATTTAACGTTCGTTTAAAAGAACATAACAATTATATCAGACAAAATCAAATTTCAAAGCCAAAAATATGTGAACACTCTTTTAGTAACAATAATAGGATTTTGTGGGATAGGTCCAAACCAATTCTCAAAGAAGAAGTAGGAAATAGACGAAAGATTAAAGAATCAGCATTTATTCTAGGAAATACGGACGAATGTGTTGCTGAATGTTCAGTGGTATTCAGTAAAATATTATTCAAAGAGAAGTTAGTATAGACAATTAGATAGAACACGGACCTACAATATCAGACTGGCGGCTAAGTTAATTGTTTCTGTTGTCATGACCTATTGAGACATTACGAATTGCGGTCAAACTACCCAAGAACGAAATGTGATAACCAAGACAGATCATTTCCAGTACATATGTCTACTACTTAAACCTGGCAAGAAGAAGGCAAGTTCCCAAGAGTCTTTCATTAGGAAAGTTATAGTAGCGTCCAGAGATATACTAATAAGTCCGGGCACTCGGCCTTGTGTAAACAAACGTTTCCCTCTTGCCCTCTCCCGCTCCCCTCCTCATCGAGCCGATCGATATCTTATAGTATAAGAAAATAAGCTGTACACAGTGTAGCTGAGAGCGGTTCGTTCGCATTCTACCGGGTGCGCGCAAAATATTACCGGCCGACCGCGACTGCGCTGTAGTGATGCCTAGTAACGCTTTTTACTGCAGTGCGGATGGCTGTAAAACCAGTTTAAAAGACTATATTACCTTTTTTCATTTCCTAAAGACCCTGAAAGGTAAGATTGAGTTTGAGGTACCTACCTACAAAAATTAAGACATTTTTATGTGACATTTGAATACTTATGTATTAATTGAACAATACTATAGATATAATATTAAAATATTGAAAATTTGAAGGTGCCAGCAATGGAAGAAGGCCTTGGGGTTCATCGGAGAACATAAATTTGCGAATATTCCACCTCAAGAGGCATATAAACCTATAAGAATTTGCAAGGCACATTTTGATGATCAGACTTCGTCCGGAAAACGTTTAGTAAAAACTGCTGCCCCCTCGGCTGTCCCATTAAGATTATTGCCAGAAGCTTATGGTAAGGCGCATGCTTGTGTAGGTACGTATGCGTAATATTTTGTTCTGTATTGTTTATGTCAATTTAAATATCAAAATATTTACTACAGGATGAAAAAGTAGATATGATTAGTTTAACTTTTTGTCGTTAAATATTTATTTGTTACTTATGTTTTTATCTGCTTTATGTTTTGTTAGGCTTTATTAAAAATGAACGTAAAACATAAGAAATTGCATTTTTATTCATGTTCCACCCAAAGTCTACTAATTATGTAGATTCTGGTAATAGCTGCCTTGTATTTAAATTTAAGTAACTGTGGGTACCGGGTACCTACCAAAAACTAACGGTACACTTACTACTTAATGTTGTACCAAAGTCTACAAATAGATATACTAATATTTTGTAGACCTTGGGAAATAATGGAAAGTCAATATGAACCTGCCCCCGTATAATCAGTTTGGCGGCGATTTCGTTTAGTCGCCCTCGTAAATGCGAAGCGTGCGAGGTGACGCTGATTTACGGCCGGTCGCAAAAAATTGTCGGCTTTTCCGAGAGATCAAAGAAGCGAGCGGACTTTAGTGTTTCTAGACTTTGGTTATACGAAGAAGTGCAGTGACAAAGGCTTCAAGTCATCCTTCAGCCATTGCCGAGCGGATATTTTCTACTCATGAAGAAGTTTCAGGGATAACTCTATCCAATGGCAGTCCTCCTGTTGAAGCAACTATGGTATCTGACGATTCTGAACTATGAGGTGGGCAGCTCGTGGCTAGCAGTCAGACCAGAAGGCGCCAGGGTCCGATTCCTTCGGTCTTCGTGCACCCTCCGCCGTGGTTGCGTCGGCGTATCTTCCAGGGCCTGCTGCCGGAGATTCCGTGAGCCCACGAAGGCGCCGAAAAAGTGCGGAGGACCTGACGGTCGCGTAACCTTGACGACGCGCTAAATAAAGCGTGCGGTCCGCAGGGTGTTGCTTAGCAACAGCGCCCGGACCACCGGATCGCGGCCGAGGGGGGCGGGGCCTGCGTTCGGCAACGCCCCGCCCACGGGCCGCGACGGGAGTCTTCCCGGCCGTAGTCGCCGGCGTTGTACTCAACCGCAACCGCACGATTATGCCAAAAGTTGCGCAATCGACGAATTAATTTGTTGATTGCAATGGTGAACTACAGTCATCTGCTTCCCTTGTCCAAGATAAATATCCGAAATCTTAGAAATTCGAAAATACCACGGGCGTAGCCAAGGGGGGGTTTCGGGGGTTCAACCCCCCCCCCCCCCCCCGAAATAAGCAAAATATTACCTAATATTATACCGAAAAAATACGAGGAGTGAAGAGTTAAATTATTATTACGTTTGAATATATGTAGTAATAGTAGCGCCTAGCGCCATCTTTTGACGAGAGGCAGACGCAGTTGCAGCCGAACTATTTTGTTTTGTAGGGACACTTTGCGTTGTTTCTCGATTATTCGCCACGCCCCTCGGTCGAAATGAGCGGAACTTTGTGGAAGTTCGTGGAAGTTTCTGGACGGCTACTGGGCTGCTATATAAGCGGCGCCGCGGCGCGTGACCGCGCTTACGGCAGTATTGTTCCATGCGAACTCGAAGCGAATAAAAGTGAAAAGTGGTGAACGAATAGTGAAGAGAATTAAGTGTGCCGTGTAAGTGAGTAATTTTAGTGCGCTGTTATTCGATGACCTTGTTAAGGATAGATACGTGAATCATTATTACTGTCGAAAAATGGAGGGGAAAAAAAGGAAGGGTGATAAACTTAAAGGTATGGACTACTGGAAAAAGTGGTGTAGTCAAGGTCAAGGGGTTTCTAATAAAGAAACAAATTTGGATTTAGCTATCAAAGCTTCAGCTACCTTGCATGCTGATAAGAAGACTGCCTACCCCGAAATCTAGTTTGGAATGCCTAGATATGTGCGATAAAAACCTTTATCCTAATATTTACACATTACTACCAATCTTGGCTACCATTCCTGTATCCACTGCTACCCCAGAAAGGTCTTTCTCGAGCTTAAGGAGACTGAAAAACTATTTACGAAACACTACAAGTGAAAACAGACTTAATGGTTTGGCTCTAATGAACATTCACTATGGAACAGAAATTCATGCAGATGAAGTAGTGGATATATTTAAAAGAAAACGCCGAAGATTTCTTCTTTAATGGTTTTAGATTTAGCGCAGAGAAACGAAATTAATTTATCCATTTCATTTAAAGTTAAGAACTTTATAAATATGTCGTAGTTTTTCGGATGAATATGTAGATATTAAATTTCATGTAAGTATATTTTTGTTGTTTTATTTACTTCTCAAACTAAACCCCCCCCAAAACTAAATCCTGGCTACGCCCGTGGAAAATACCTTAAGATATTTAAGGTAGTAGTAATCTTCTTTATCGACATCGTAATGTACAGGCAGTGGCGTGCAAGCCACACCCGCAGACCCCGCGGTGCGGGGGGGCCCCAAGTTACCAGGGGCCCCGGGGCCCACAGAAAAAAATCATCGGGAAATCTCAGGCACCGCTCCACCTATCAGTAGTACACTCGTTGTCTCGCTGCTCATTGTTCTCTCTTTTACCATCGTCGTTGCTCTGTGTGTAACCAACCTTCTGACCAGGACCACAACCACAAATCATAGATACGTTAGGTTTTAGGTTAGAGCTAGGGCAGAGATATATACAGGGTGTTACTTAAGTATGTTAAAAGATTTCAGGGAGATGGTCTTCAGCCAATTCTAAGAAAAAAAGTTCAGATAAACATGTGTCCAAAAATTCTTCGAATTTAATATAAGGGGTGTTAAAATACTCTAAAAAATCGTCTTTTTCCCATAACTTCTTTATTTGTAGAGCTTTTTTAACCAAATTTGGTACATATCATGTTTGGCTAATACCTTTTTAAATGTGTTATTTTCAGCCGCTAGATTGAACCAGTGGCGGAGATATGGGTAAATCGGGAGACAAATTCAAGAAGAAAGTTAATACGGCCCTGTGCGAAATTAAAGTAGGTAGCAGTTTTGGATGGAGCTCTTGTTTCTGAACAAAAGTGTTTCTTGACTTATTTTGTATCTATCGCCGTTTCGTGGCAAATTAGATTTTATAAATTTATTTAATCGTACTTGCAAAAAATGTCAGGTATTTAAAAAGCGTAGGGAAAAGATCAGGATCTTGTTCTTAATTAAAAACAAAATTTTGAAGGTTTCAAGGCAACATAACTAATTTTAACTCGAAATAAGAATAAAAAAGTTTTGAGAAAAGACTTTTTTTTTAGAAAATTTTAACACTCCGTATATCGAAAACGAAGAATTTTTGTACACGTGTTTATATATGAACTTTTGTTGTTAAAATTGGCTGAGGATCATGACCCTAAAATATTTTAACGTACTTAAGTTACACCCTGTATATCTCTGAGCTAGGGCTACTGTATAAATCCGCAGTCGCCAGTCGCAGTGGCGTTGTGGTACTGGTATATAATCGGACTATTATATTATTATTTATAATATGTGTTTAGTGCTTAATAAAATATAGAGGAAATAGTACAAAATTTAACATCGATAAGAATTTTTGCAGAGTTTATTTTAATAAAAAAAAACATATTTTTGGCCAGTGTTTTACTGGATTTGTGCGCTGCCCTTCGCCTTTTCTTAAGTTTACCATCATTGAGTTTTCCTGTTTCATCCTCAACCGTAGAAAGGTCTTTTTCAAAATTAAAACTAATAAAGCCATTTTTGCGATCGAAAATGGCTAACGAAAGACTAACTTCCCACCCTTATCAGTAAGAGAATGAAAGGGCTAGCAGCTTGGATTTGGACAACATTAACAAACAGTTTTTCAGTTTGAAACGGCGTTTATAGTTACTTATTGTTAGGGTACCTATAATATTTTTGTATTTTACGTTCATATGGAATAATAATAATAATAATAATAATATTTATTTGCCAAAGACAATTTACATTTAACAAATAACAATTACTTTCAATAAATTGCAAATAAATACAGAAATCCATAAAAGGCACATGCCTTGCACATGGATTAGAATATTCACAATATGGACAGTTAAAAACGAATATGACATAAATCAGTTTAATTTGTTTCCGTATTTTTTGTGATTTGTGACAAAACTCAGTGTTTTATTCATTCATCTTAACAAAAGAGGGGCCACGCGTCTAGTTTTGCGGGGGGGCCCCAGAATATCTCTGCACGCTACTGTGTACAGGGTGTTCACGAAATATTGGAGACCCCCCTTAACTTCCTTATTTTTGACCCGAGGAAAAAGTGTTTTATATGAAAGTTTTAGAAAATTTTCTCGACTTTCCAACGCCGTTTTCAGAAAGAAAATCGAACGTCACGTTTTCAAGATGGAGACCTAACTTGTTTTTTTTTAATGGAACTAGTTTCATGGCCACCTTAGTTTTTGTGTAATCCTGCTTTAAAATGCAATTTTCTACGACAAAAGTTATATAAAACGTATTAAATATATATATCGTTGTAATCGGAATGAAGCGTAGAATCTAGAAATTCAATAACATACAGGGTGTTCCATTTGAAAAAACACAAGTTAGGTCTCTATCTTGAAAACGCGACGTTCGATTTTCTTTCTGAAAACGGCTTTGGGAAGTTAAGAAAATTTTCTAAAACTTTCATATAAAACACTTTTTCCTCTGGTCAAAAATAAGAAGGTTAAGGGGGGGTCTCCAATATTTCGTGAACACCCTGTACCTATCCATGGGTCTGTATCACAACGGCGTGCGGCAACTTCAGGGTACCTAATTGGTTAGTGATTTGTGGGCTGACAGCATGACATCTTAAAGTATAGGTTATACCTTTTATAAATAAATAGTAAGGGCAGAATGTAAAGGCGAAGTCGGCCATAAAATCGAGAGAGATGGGCTATGATTTTCCTAACTGCTCTCCCTTATGTTTTGGAGCGAGGGGTTCGGCTTAAAGAACCGCAAGACCCACTTTTTATTGCTCTGTCCTTGTCTGATATATTATGTTAATAAAGATAATATATTCAAATGGGAGTACGCCTATAAAACAGGGCAGTAATTAAATATTTGGTTTATTTTGGTGATAGACTTCCTGTAATAACAATGCAGCGTGAAGTATTCAGTGCCCAAAGTAGAAAATAATATTAAATATTTCCAAGAAAGAAAGAGAACACACGTAAGAATTTATCGGTACTTCAATGTGCATCGGAGGCGTTACAGATTAGTACAAGGACCATTTCACGAATTAGGCAAGAAGGCATTAAACATATTAAAATGGTACCTACACACTAAAAGTAAAGCAGCCCCGAAAACTAAAGATTTGACAGAATCGGATAAAGGAGAAATAAGAAGTTTGATTTATCACATGACAACTAACAAGCAACACTTAACTAGGGAAAAAATATGCGAAGAACTGAAAAAAAAGGGAATTTTGAGCTGCAGCAAATCAAACGTTAAGTGTAATTTTAAGGAATCTTGGATTTAAGTACAAAATAAACGATGGAAGGCAATACTTGGATATATTGGCAATATAATTAATAAAATGGGACGTCAAGTGTTGAGGCTTCCCCCATATCATTGTATATTTAAAGCAATAGATTTTATACCTATAATGGACTTTTCTTTGTTATAAATATTATTTATATAGGTTTATTATTTTGGTAATCAGATAAATAAGGTCATTTTTGGTTTTAATAGATATAGATAATAATAAAAAACTTGTTATAACGTTGAAACTAAAATCTCAAAATAAAAGTTATTTCAGTTTGAACTGTTTGTAGTTTGAAGTAGCTATACCAAGGATAGGTAGTTACACAGCCAACTCTAGGAAAGCCCTGAAGTTGAGAAAGCTGGCATCATGGCAAATTTACCAGAATTAATTTGTGTAGTGCGGGTAGTGCTATCGTCGCCAGATTGCTACGACGAGGCAGTGTGTCTCTGGGTGGAAACAGACAGCCCCAAGTGCTGGCGACAGCTTTTCTATAAATTTGTTTTGTTTCTCTAAAAGTTCGAAGTAAAGAATCGTTCATTTACAATTTCAAGCCTCAAGAGGCCTAGAAGCGTCGAGGGAAGCTAGAACTTAGTTATATACCTGGCTGTAAGTCAAATTATTGTAATAATAACTTGAAGTAGCTAGGTTTTTTTTGCTTGACGGCAGGCGGTCAACTTGTATTCGTTTTGTGCTTTCCAAAGGACGAAAATTTAAGAATAAACTGATTAAGGGCCCAATTGCATAGACAAACTAAAGTAAGTATTAAAGGAGCTTTCTAACAATCCAGCCATTGTTTAGTATTGTTGCAAAAGTTTCTTTACCTAATGTTAAAGTCAAAAGATAATTTAGTTGAATGTATTATGAAATTGACCCTAAACTGCCATTTCAATCAGAAGATATTACTCTCCTTCACAACATGCTGTTCTCTGTTCGCTTGTTGTTTGTATTTTTATGAAAATTTAACCACAAGGCAAGATCATCATTTCCCTGACGGCTCACTTTGCGAAAAATTCTCACAAACATTCGACTTATAACAAAATATAGTCCCCTCTATTTGCCCAAATTTACCATATTATTTGTCGAAAATGTACCTATCCACACCAGAAATCGTACTTATTATAAATACTTATACTTCTGTGTATATTTTGTTACTTATTACTGCTTTTATTGTCTGTTAAACAAACGTACCTACTTACTTAGGTGCCCAATTATTGAAAAAAAAATTCGCAAATGTATATAATTATAATTAAAAAGAGGGTTGAACATTTATTAGAAAATATAAACTAAGCCAAAGTGCAGACTGCTCTATACTGCATAGACCCGCTGAACCGTCCCGCTGCGGCGTTGCCACATGTTTGCACAGGGCTTGTAAGCTTGAGAAGGTTGCGGTAATTAGGTTAGATTTATAACAAATAATCCACAAATAATAACTAGGAAGATTGTGTGAACTTAGCTACAGAGGACTTTCAGCACATCAATTGTATCTAGAGCCATCTTTTGAGAGCAAAAGGAGCAATACTTTACAATTTGTAGGTTATGTTCACGTCATGTCACAAAATATCCAGTTTAGGTTAGGTTTGTTGATTTGTTCTTTTAACTCCAGCCTGCATAGGTAAAAGACAGAAAAGGGTGAAGTGGTATGGGTATTGTTCAAGTAGGTATTCAAGTTGGGCGGAAACAGCAAAAGCTAGACATATCCGACCCATCGTAGAGGAGGCGAAGGCCCCGAGTGGCTAAATTGCTCGGAAGGGCAGAGGCCAGAAAAATATGTGAAGAAGAAGAAGAAGGTTAGGTTATGTTTTGTAAAATAGACTGTTAAGATTGGTTTAGAGCGTTTACGCAACAAAGCCTTCTCATAATCTTCTTAGTAAATGCGGTTTAAAACTTGAGTATTGACGTTAAAAAAAGTAGTTCAAAATCGGACGATAAATACGATTTGTATAGCGGTGTTCCGATTTGAAGTGGGTCACACTGTATATCCGCAAAGAGAAGCCGTACCGGCCGGTCAGCTGTTCCTCTGTGTGATATATGATAATGATGTGCATCACGTGTAACCGAACTGGTCCGCGAATGGAACAAGTACAAGGTGCGAGGCCTCGGTGAAACGAGGCTGGTTCTCAAACAGGTTCAATTCGATAATCTCCTTAATGCCCCCGACTTGCGTGAGTGCCCTCAGGAATGCCGCGCACGGCTGGGGAACACCCCGCTTCACAATCGACGAAAATTTCGGGCCACGAACCGACATGTGGCAACGCTGCGACGGGACGGTAAATGTTCAACGCATTCGTTTGAATTAACATTAGATACCTACAGTCGTTAATTTGGCTTCGACAATACAATAGGTTACCTGACAATTTTTTAATCGCTCTAAAACCGTTGACTGACGTATTAATAAGACTTCTCACGGCTATAGTTTCATGTCCTGGAAAGTAGATGGCGCCTGTGGTTAACAATGTATTTTGTCTCCGGGAAGCGCATGGTGAGCCAGAGAACTGCCAAACATGACAGCCGTGAGCAGTCTTTATTAATACGTCAGTCAATGCTAAAACCGTACTCAGTTTACAGTAGATGCACCAACATAACACGTAATAAATGAAACAACGCCCTTTAACCCTTATTTAGTTATGACGAAGTTACAATTTTCTTCGGGCTGAAATCTTAGTTTCGTCGTTTTATTGTCTAGAACGCCAAACGTGGCAACCTCTGTGCCTGTCAGGAGAAACGGCATTGCAACGTTGCCGGTGCCCGTTTTCAATAATTTGTAGATCAAAGGCAAATTTTACTTTTCTATTCAAATATCTCCAGCTTGCCTATGAATATCTATTATTTAATGTATTGCAACTAGGGCTGTTCGATCTCCGAATTTCAGTATCGGAAATCGATACCGAAAAAATATCGATAAAATCGATAAATCGATCTTATCGATATAATCGATCTTATCGATAAAATCGATCTTATCGATAAAATCGATCTTATCGATCATATTGATAAAATCGATCTTATCGATAAAATCGATCTTATCGATATAATTAATCTTATTGATAAAATCGATATAATCAATTTTATTTAAGAAGCTAGACAAAAAAAGTTCGATCGGCTTTCTGCGGGCGCGGTCTGGACGCAATGGGTGCAGCAATTTCCTTTATTCCCATCAAAAGATAGATATAATTGGAAAGATCGGTAAAATAAAAAATATCGACAAAATCGAAAAGATCGATAAAATCGAAAAGATCGATAAAATCGAAAAGATCGATAAAATCGAAAAGATCGATAAAATCGAAAAGATCGATAAAATCGGAAAGATCGAAAATATCGATAAAATCGATAATATCGATATTTCGATTTATCAAAATTGAATATCGAGTATCGATAAAATCGATAGTATCGATACTTTCGATTTTATCGATATTTTGTCTCAGGCCTAATTGCAACCTTTGAGCTTTAACTAATGCAATTGCACACAAAAATGATGGCACATAAATACTTTTTTTTATTACGGATTTGTTCCGTGTATTGACTCCTCTATAGCAAAATGGTGTCTCTTTATTCTCCACACGCTGGCGGCTATATCCTTCATCTCTGTCACGTGACACTTTGGTTAAAATATGTGTATAATATAATATACAGTGTATAATATAATATACAGTGTGTCCACGGATGGACTTAACTATACTTGTAATTTTTTTTATTTTCAATTCTTCGAAAAAAGTAATTCTTCATAAAAAAAGTCTGCTTGTTCTTAAAATAAAATTGGCATGGAAAAAGTTGACATTACTTATACTGGGTGAACAGAAAATTAAAGAAACGTTAATTAGCATAAGAGTGAACTACCTCTATTTGTAGAGATAATGAAAAAAGTTATAAAGAAAATTTGCTCAGCGTGGTAAGCTACTCAAGTCTACAAAATTTCAAGGCGTTAGGCCTACTTCGATTTTTTAATTTTTTTCTTATTTTTCTTCGATTAAATAATTTTCTGTAGGTAGTAAGACAAAACTTATAAATAAAAGTTACTCAGAATAGGAAACTGTGTATGATGGAAAAATTTTTGACAATCCTAGGCCCACTTTGCGTTTCCTCCAATATTTTCCAAAATACAAAGTAGGCCTAGAATCGTAAAATTTTGTCATCATGCGCAGTTTTCCATTCTGGGGAAGTTTTCTTAATACAGTTTTGTCGTACTATTTACAGAAAACCATTTATTTGACAAAAAAAAAAGAGAATACAATCAAAAACCAAAGTAGGCCTAACGCTTTGAAATTTTGTACACTTAAGTAGCTTACCACGCTGAGCAAACTTTCTTTATAACTTTTTTCATTATCTCTATCTCTATAAATAGAGGTAGTTTACTCTTATGCTAATTAACGTTTCTTTAATTTTCTGGTCACCCAGTATAAGTAAGGTCAAGTTTTTCCATGCCAATTTTAATTTAAGAACATAGACAAATTTCATAACATAAATATAATGAGCTCAAATCTGTATATTCAAAAATAAAGTTATAATTGTCAGAGGTTGGAAAAAAATGTATAACACATTTAATATTTTTATTGCAAGTTATAAGGTGTTCAATAACGATTGAATCTTCGGATGTTCGGTGTCTTCGGATGATTTCACTCGTTCTTCTGGTACTTTTTCAGGCACACCTATAACATAGGAAAAAATATATTTAAAACCACATCGTCACAAGTAAAAACATATTTATAAAAGTAATAGCCAGCATGATTTTTGGGTCCTCTTGTACTGGGAGTTCGATAATGCCGTACCCCTAAGTCACGATAGATTTGAACGAATATTTTTATATATCAGACCTGGCGTTACCGGCCTCTTTGATGACTTCTCGAACGGGGAATAAAATAAAATTAGTCGATGTCACATGATGTACCTAAATAACCATAAAAAAAATTTCTATTCAGATTCAACATGTTTACATCGGTGATGTCTATAAACAATCACATGTATTACTGGTGTAATTCTCTCCTAAATTGAAAATTTATGCAAGAATGTATGTACGTTACGTTTCGATTTGTTTACATAAATAATACGGCCGTATCCGTTCAGCAAAACCAGTTTATACACCCACATAATGTGAACAAAGTTTATAAATATTAACTAATAAGTATCATTATCAGGGGTAATATAACAACTGCTGTGCTGTGCCTATCAATGATAATACCTTTCGTTCATTTAGGTATTATCTGATTATTAGGTATACCGCGAGTTGTATTTAGGAAGATTATTTAACAACTGAAAATAATTAAATTATTCAGTGTTTAGGCGTAATTTGACAACCGAACATAATAAATAAATTAACTACAAAAATTATAAATATTTTGCCTTTTCGAATATGTTTAAAATTTACGTAACTAGCCGCATTTAAAATTAATTACCATGCTTAAAAGTTGAACTCTATTTGATGAGCCTTTTGTTTTGAATATATTATGTATTTATTGTTCTAATAGATATTTAACAATCAATGTGTTAACTGAAATTATTGTATCATCTAGTCCTATATAAAATTTGGTACTATGAAGAAGTTATCGGGTTGTCGATCAGTTTTAGCTAAGGTAGTCGGATTTCAGTGATAATATACCACTCCTAGTGATACTTATTATTTATTATCGTTGAGTATTATTACCCGATTGGTTAATATTTCATAAATTATGTTATTCAAAGACTAAGCAGGTGTTCACGCTAAGTCTCCCACTACCCATATATTTTTTTCTGATAGAAAAAAGTTTCAGACAAAAGTTGGAGGGAATTTTGCCCAGCTTTCTGAAATAATCAGTAAGAAATTTTATACAGGGTGATGTATCATTATCTTTTCCGTTTTTGAAATATTCAGTTTTAAAATTTTATTCTAAACTTATTTTATTTTGATAAAGACCATCAATGGAATAATGGAATAACAAAAATATATTTGTTTTAACCAATAGAAATGACAATAAAATTCCAACATGTTTAGGCCCTTTTTCAGATTTTACAGATATATTCGATATATTTACTAGAAAATGACCCCACTGTTCTTGATAAACAATATAAATAAATACGGCTTTTTTGTTGCAGGGGACTCAAAGTGCAGTAAGATCCATGACTGTACGTAGAGACTACAAAAGGTAAATTATCAACCCTGTATATAGAAGCCACCCAATAGCAGGTATTACCAATAGAGGATTCCTAGATGTAACAAGAGAAAAAAAAACAATTAAGTTTGGAACGTGAGTATAAAGGTATATGAGGAAACAAGGTAAATAAAATAGTTTGTAATGTATTCTAAAATTTACATTACAGATAAGGCAGGTATTTATTTTTTATAATAGCAATTAATTTATTTTAAAATGTTAATATTACATCGGATACACTGTCTTTACTGCGAATTATTTTTATGTAGTACTAGATTTTGATACTTATTACAAATGTTATATGTAGGTATTTTATATACCGGGTACCGAACGAAACAATGTTGCATTTCTGTTGAAAAACGCGAGGAGAAAGTCCCTTTTTCGTCATGATGTAAAAAATATTACCCGCAAAAGAAAAATGCGAAAGAATTTTAAAACGTGGGGCAAATGAACCTTAGTAGTCGAGTAACACGACGCTTCTGCCTCAATGTCAACTGTCAAGGTTGGCACTGGAGAGCTATGTTGCCACATGTCAATCATTTTTTTTGCGAAAGGTTAAACTGAAGAAATACCTACCTTTTATCTGCATTTCTGGTGTATTTAGTCTTGATTCTACAAAGGGCAAGCATTATAAAACTTCAAACATTAAAAAAAAAGAGTTGTATTCACATCATAAGCTGTTTATTTTATTGACTGGCCGGCCACTAGACGCTGGCCGCGTTGGCTATTAGTGACCATGCCCATCAGATGCGCCAGTAATTCAATTATTACAGATTACTTAAATACGGGAATGCAAGTTCAGACACCGCTGGATAGATGGCGATGGCTCCAATCATCTCGGAAAGTAGGAGGATTGTTTTTGTGAATAGTTATTTAACCGCAGCTAATTCATATCAGTAAAATTATTTCAAGGTATTCTTAAAAAAGTAGTCACAATTCGTTTTAGTCCTACGTTAAAGTTTCGTTGACGTGAACTAACTGCGGTTGAATAACTATTTCCGGAACAAAGCAATGGTCGGGTGGTGGCGGTAGCATGCGGTAGGAAGAAACAGTACCGACTGTGGCGCTCTAGCGGTTGCGGCGACTAGGCGACTCAGTCTTGTCAATATCTTGAGTACAGGTGTGTGGACCGTGGCTTGTAGAGTTATTCGCGAGACCATGAATTTGTACGTATTGAAGTTGAAAGTAAACAGTGGTAGTGTTTTAATTTTGATGCATATTTGCACATTTTGTGCTTAGTTTTGTGTTTTGTCTGCTACTGCAGTGTCTGCAAACAACGTGCATCCGTTGTGGGAAACTAAGAGCTCCCCATTACTCCTACACATCCACTAATTACTGTTGACTGACATTGAAAAATCAAAAAAGGTAATAAATTCACTTAGACTATGAATACATTTTTTGAAATATCTGGGAAAAGTTACAAAAAAAGTACGCGTGAGCTTGGCAGCTGATCTGGTGAACGCCGTTAACAAGGGGTTGAACTTTAATTTTTTTAAATTTCAAATTCGTATTAAGCTATTTTTTTCGCACCTGTGGTTAAAATTTTTTACATCATGACTCAATCACCCTGTATAGGTAATTGTAGTAGCATCTGGCAACCATGTAATAAGCGGCTTCGCCGAACGTTGCCGAAAGCTGACGAAAACGCACGAAGCGTGTTCGTTGGGAACGGGAAACGTACAGGACCGGTGCGCACAGATTTGAATTTGAAGCGGTACTTCCATCCAATGAATTGTTTACGCCACAGTTTGACAATTATCCGCTTTTTGCGTCAATTGGCCTCGAGGCCAACTTGACGGCGAAAAAACGCGCTATTGGGAATTTAAGCTAAGCGATACATTTGGCCACCAGGTGGCCAAATGTAGAACTTGCTTATTGTTATTAAATTCAATATCTATGTGATAGGAAGTTGGTTTTACCTGGATAGTACAAAGAAGACCAAGCTAAGAAACATGGCTTCTAACAACGGTTATTGTGCGCCCCAGTGCAATTCCTGGTCAAAAAAAAAACACAGAGAAAGTTAAGCTAGATATATGCGTTTCTAGGAAAAACGCAGGAAAAGTTTATGTTGAGACTTAAGACTAATGATGGGATAAGAGAGTTAACTCAGGCAGATTTTTTCTAAAAACAAAAAACACAACAGCTATACAAAACAAGTAGTAGTATTCATTTTTCAATGGACATGGCTCCATATAATGCCTTTTTTTTCTTGGAAACCTTACACACCTGTGACCTAGCCAATAATAGTAATATAAAAGCCGAAATATGCTATTGCCCTCCGGCTCTTGCCTTGCATAAACAATGCATTTTTTGCTGAATTTTAGCAGTGCGAATCTTTAAGTCACTAATTATCTGATAGAAATCTGACTGCAAAGCACTAGTTTGCAGGCAAAAGGCAAGAGTTTTATAGAAGTAGGTATCCCATTCGTTTATATGCCATGCAAAATATTGTGCCCTGTAGCAAACACTTTCGCCGTCTTTTCCCCCTTCAACCACTGATCTAGAGTTAATATTGTTAGGTAATATTGCCACAATCTAAAAGGATAAGGGTTATCCGAGCCATTTTTATTCTAAAAGTTCTCAAGGAGGAAGAATTACGAAAATTGAGTACACACCTGCCCTAGAAACAACCTATAACCACTGTTGGATTTATGAACCTATCTCAACAAAATTAACAACAACAAATATATACAATTATTATAAAATAACAACATATAAACAATAAACACACAAAACAATTACAAAAATACACAGGCAAACTAAATAAATTGTTAAAAATCGTCGACCGAAAATGCGAGGTTATGAAACAATGTCATCGATGTTAGTTCAACTAATGGCCACTTGGCGTTGCGATCTTAATTTGAATTCCCGATACCCGAGCGTCTCCGGCATCATATATATAGGTAGGGTGCTGGACGATGTTTTATGTTTTTTATACATAGGATGCGCGGAAAATCTTTGACGAATTTAAAATCATAAAATAGTAATTTATTACTACCAGTGGACATGCGCATTTGCAATTTGAGGTAGTGTTTTGTGAAACTTGACACTCTTTGACAGCCATTTGACAGCGACAAACTAAGTATAACCTACCGTTGTTTGCATCATAGACGCTTTGTGGCATAATTTTTTCGATTTTCAGCTAATTATTAATAGTTTCTTCGCGTTTTAGTTGTTTGAGTGTTTTATCTAATTAAGTGATCATCTCGAATATGTTCTGCTCATTTTACACCAGAGTGTTTAAAAAATGCGGTACCAACTCTTCTATTAAAACCACCTAAACCATCATTTAAGTAAGTATATTAACATGATTGTGGCGTAAGAAACTATTAGTAGCTTATTTGTTTTAGTGTTAAAGTTATAAAGGTAGATGAAAACAAGTCAAGTTCTAGCATCAGTGAAGCAAATTCTAGTAGTTTGGACGAAACTAGTTTTACAAGTATAAACGAACCTAGTTGTAGTTATCGAAGTCTTGACCAGTCCACGTTGAGGGTGAGCTTAATTTATTATCAATATAGAAGTTTGTAGGGAGATAGTAATTCAGAAAAACAACCACAGTTTTGAATTGCGCGGTCTGAGGGTCTCGTGCGCATGTTCCATAGGCCCATGCGCAGATCCACAATTTGCCAGAAAAAGGGACTTGTTCAGCACTCTACCTATCTCTGTGGTCTCCGGCCTGCCGTACGGCATCGCAAGCCGCCGTGGCCGCCGACGACGACGACCCCCCCCTCCCCGCCCCCCCCCCTCGGATGCAGCGCGCGGTGCAGCATCGCCGGCGCATGCGCGCGTGACGTCACGCCCGCCGCCGTGGCCGCCGCCGATGGTCCCCGCGGCACAGGCGGTCGCGACGGCGCCTCGTTTTGTCGATCGCGTACGTCGGGCGGGGGGTCGGGGGGGTGAGTGTTGTGTTGTGGGTGGCGGAGTTCCGCGGCGTTGCCGGAGTAGCCGGGGGGGATTTCCAGGAGGACCGGCCGCGGGGAAGGTTCGTACTCGACCGACGTACAGTGTGTTGCACTTTAAGTGGCGACAGTCCATTATTTTCAGGGACTCTTTAAAGTAAGGGGACCCAGCCACGGGCGTAGCCAGGATTTAGTTTTGGGGGGGGGTTTAGTTTGAGAAGTAAATAAAACAACAAAAATATACTTACATGAAATTTAATATCTATATATTCATCCGAAAAACTACGATATATTTATAAAGTTCTTAACTTTAAATGAAATGGATAAATTAATATCGTTCCTCTGCGCTAAATCTAAAACCATTAAAGAAGAAATCTTCGGCTTTTTCTTTTAAATATATCCGCTACTTCATCTGCATGAATTTCTGTTCCATAGTGAATGTTCATTAACCATTAAGTCTGTTTTCACTTGTAGTGTTTCGTAAATAGTTTTTCAGTCTCCTTAGGCTCGAGAAAGACCTTTCTGGGGTAGCAGTGGATACAGGAATGGTAGCCAAGATTTGTAGTAATGTGTAAATATTAGGATAAAGGTTTTTATCGCACATATCTAGGCATTCCAAACTAGATTTCGGGGTAGGCAGTCTTCTTATCAGCATGCAAGGTAGCTGAAGCTTTGATAGCTAAATCCAAATTTGTTTCTTTATTAGAAACCCCTTGACCTTGACTACACCACTTTTTCCAGTAGTCCATACCTTTAGGTTTATCACCCTTCCTTTTATTCCCCTCCATTTTTCGACAGTAATAATGATTCACGTATCTATCCTTAACAAGGTCATCGAATAACAGTGCACTAAAATTACTCACTTACACGGTACACTTAATTCTCTTCACTATTCGTTCACCACTTTTCACTTTTATTCGCTTCGAGTTCGCATGGAACAATACTGCCGTAAGCGCGGTTACGCGCCCCGGCGCCGCTTATATAGCAGCCCAGTAGCCGTCCAGAAACTTCCACGAACTTCCACAAAGTTCCGCTCATTTCGACCTAGGGGCGTGGCGAATAATCGAGAAACAACGCAAAGTGTCCCTACAATACAAAATAGTTCGGCTGCAACTGCGTCTGCCTCTCGTCAAAAGATGGCGCTAGGCGCTACTATTACTACATAATATATTCAAACGTAATAATAATTTAACTCTTCACTCCTCGTATTTTTTCGGTATAATATTAGGTAATATTTTGCTTATTTCGGGGGGGGGGGGGTTTGAACCCCCGAAACCCCCCCCCCCCTTGGCTACGCCCGTGGACCCAGCTTTATACTTTCCAAAGTGCGGCCTATTCTTATAGTATTCTTTCCTCATTCTAATGGTCTCAGTGATGCCAAGTATACCATTTTATTGGAGAATCTATGAATATAACGGGTACTTTGATTGTGATTGTTCCATGATTTCTAAAAATTGGACAATTTTGTGTATACAAGTGCAGAATGTGGCAACTGTCAAATGAAAGAAATTTATTTTATAGTTGAAATTGATTTCCAGCAATTATTTCCACGAATTTAAGTAATAAAAGTATGGTAAGTCAGTAGTGCCGATTTTGCTTATTTAATAATTTGTCGCTATTGTATCTTGTTACCAGGTTCCTCAATCCATTTGTAATATGTATACTTGAACTTTCTTCCCTTGTTGAAAGGGTCTACCCAAAGAACTTTCAGATTTCGGGACGGACTAATAAGATTAGGTCTAGTAGTTCTAATTATGTAGTTTTTCTCGGTGTTCATTATAAAATTTTTGTAATTTTATTTCCCTCCCAAGGTACCTCACAAACTTAAAATAAACTTGTAGTCGTAGATAAAAATTCTGTAAAAAAAAGACCTGACTGAAGCTACCTGCTTAATAATTTAAATTTTCGAAATACGATTTTTTTGAACTACCTACTTATACCCACTTGTACCCACGTAATGGGAACTGTATGATTACTAATAAAGGTGATAGAGAAAAAATCTGGTTGCAATTATTGGGACTACTACAGGCGGCCGCATTACCTTTGACACATCTGAGTATCTGGAAGTTAGAAAAGTTAAAAATTGTGAATTATGATGGGAAATATTTTGCCTTCTTTAGAATCTATGCCACTGGCATGTCACATAAAACCTGATGGCAGTTGGACACTGACATATAACATAACCTTATATCAGCCCCCTTGTGCTCTTCTTGGAGTCAACAGAAAACAAACTTCCCCTCAAGGCTTCACTTTTCCTATGTGATAGACTGTGACATGCTGGGTCCCCTTATTTTAGAGAGTCCCTGGTTATTTTATAACGGGTCGGCCGATTTTCGAAAACTTTTTTTAAAATACAGTATTCCGAAAGCTCTGCATCTTGGTATGCACTATTTTAAGATTCGCCTGTTCCAGAGTGTTCACAACTTAAGTACAAGAAATGAAAAGATATACATTTTGAGAGTGCCCTGTGCACACGTTACTGAGTGTCTTGCAAATATTAAATTGCCACTGGATTAAGAGTCACAGTGTATCACTTCGCACAATATCATCCGCATATGTTATACAGAGTGTTAAAAATAACTGTCAAACTGTAGACGCTTCGTTTATGTCCAATGAAGCCCATGGCAATCTTGATGAAAATGGTAGACGCTACCTTGGGAAACTGCAACGAAGATGTTAGGAAAAAAGCTACAAGGAAATTATTTAACCGATAGAACTTTCTTGTAAAAGTAATGTTTAGCGATGAAGAATAAAAAATCGAGTTCTTTTTTATTGTGGCGCATGTCGTAGTATCAAAACCGCTGAACCTAATTTTTTTATATATTTCCGTAGGTGTAAGTATAAGTTACTGTATAACGGAAATTTACCAAAATAAACATAACACTCGTGTGTACAACGTTAAGTTGTGATAGGTTATGTAGATTATGTCCTGAGAAATATCCATTTGGCCACAGAACATACATTTTGTGCGTCCTATTGTACAAACTCAGTCACTATAATATCATAAATGCTTATAAATTAACAAAAAAACACTCGAAAACACCAAAAATATATATCTAACAACAACGAAAAAAATCAGAGAAAATGATACACTGGGGTAAACAATGCAGATAGATTTGAAGTGTCTGTTGACGATTTTATTAAAGTGATAATTAACAAACTATAATTACAGCGCAATTTAGTTTTAGTTTAAAATTGTCACATACAATGAATATTAATAGCTACATTTGTTAATTTAATGTTATGAGAGGTGTGTCCTCATTTAATACCATTATTAAACCCGTCCATTTTGAAATGAATTACTGTAAACATTTGAGTACCTACGTGGCATATCTCAAAAAGATGTTTGCTCTGTTTACTTTTTGTTCTTACTCCTTTTATCCTTGGTTTGTACCTCAAAATGTTACCAAGTTCTGCATACGTTTTTTCCGAAGTTACCCTTCTTGAGAACGCTTAGATCCTTAGTGGAACAACACGGAACAACAGGAGGCAGTTTTGTGCTTTAGTTATACCTGCTTTTTTCCAAAGCACCTACTGCTATGGTTGTGCATGTTGCTGTGAAACCCTGGTTAACTCTCTTAAAAAACTCACCAGGGACACTTAAATCCCGTTCAAATCTTTCATGTTTGCGTTACTTTGCTATTTCCAATCTTATTTCGTTTGACCTTGAAAATACCTGTTTTATAGAAATGTTTTTACCCGTGTTGTGTAACAATTGTGAACTGAAAAGTTTGCACCCCTAGATATTGATTAGAGCAAAATATCCTGAATCAGAAACATGACGAAACCCCAAAATACGAACACGAATATTCGATGCTATGAAATTTCGTATTGGATACGAGAATAAGTTTCATTCTTCAAATCTAAAAATGGTGGATATTCTGGATCATCAGACATTGTTTGAAAGATCCAAAGAAGTGTAGTACCCTAGTCTAAAAACAAGCTTCTACTTCTGTGGCTAAATGCATTTTAGTTTTAGCATTTTGTGGAATCACTAACCAGAAACTATTATCAACGTTACCTATATTGCATTAACATAAGTTATTTAGCTCTATGCATGCATCTTGCATCTAAATGTATTCAGGGGTATTTTCATATAAAATTTCCACAGGAAATTTAATTTGTCACATACAATTCCCCGAAACGGTAATACGGCATTAATGATACCGAGAAGCATTTCCGAAATGGAAACACCAATAGGGATGTTCCTGGAATAGCAGAGGTCGTCAGATGTCTTTTCTGAGTCACAAGGGAGAACTGTGCAAAGGAATATCAATTTATCAATAGTTCTCACACATTGTGGACTTTGAAAAAGACGGTTACATGGTGATGATATCGCAGTTAGAGGAAGAATGGTGTCTAGAATGACACCGAAGACTGTTCATCGTCATATAATTAAAAGAACTTTTTTTGTTAATAACCTCACAGGTTACCTAAACCAGATCCCAAATCACCTATGACTTCATTCTTCTATTTCTAAAATATGCCCGAGCGCCTTATTGACATTAGGTTATCATTAATATCTAATTCACAAATGTAAATTCCGAAATAAGCATATAACATGCAATTTGGCGTGGCAACATGGCAGAGGTAAACGCTCTCTAAATGAAGATGGCCAGACTTTAACCTTATGCAAATTTGGCATCTCAAATTTGCTATACCAGCGCATACGCTTGCTCTAGTTTTTACAAATTCAGCAAAGCGGCCATCACAAGTAGTCTGCCATCTTGGTTGGCAGACCTTTGGTCTGGGAATAGCAGCCTTCGGATTTGGGTTTTAGTAAGGACAATGTTGCCATGAATAGATATTATTCTAATCATAGACATCATATCTAATAGAAGAAGTCTGTAGGCTTAGACCTACAACATGTCTATTATTAACAGCTATATAGTAGCTACAGTGCAGGTATTTTAAAATATTCTTTTTATTATACTTCTTTGAAAACACCTTATTTTCATCTGTTTTAGCAATAATGAAAGATGGGGTTTTTCGGGCTAGCGCACGGAAACAGCGCATGGAAAAGCTTTCCGTGCGCTGAATAAAAATACCGAATATATGCTCTATATGCTCTCTGATATTTAACATGTACCTATTATGTATTTTAATTCGTAATTGTTTCAATATTTAGATACATTTCTGTAATATTTTTGACGTTTTATTCACCTTATCTGACAATAACTAATTTACAACAAAGCACCCTTGAAATAATTTGAGAGTAACCATGGAAACGCATCATACATACTAAACACTATATTGTCTGCATTGTTTATTTTTTGTCAATTAAATTTATTATAATATGCCGATAAAATGTTTTAAGTTTCCGTTTTCAAAGAAGTATAATAAAAAATATCGTTCATTACACGTCCAGAAATAGATTTTTCCGTGCTTGCATGACTTCCCGTGTTCGGCTGCGCCTCACACGGGAATTTGTCACGCGCGTACGGAGAAATCTTTATTTCCAGACTCGTAATGAAATAACTATTCTGTACTATCTGTAAATCCAATAGATGAGGTTTTACAATATCTGCGAAATTGACGGAAATGATTTTCTATTTAATTTTTAAATGGGTTTTTCGGCCCCAAACTGATTAAAAGACAACTTTTTCAAGTTGCCTGTAAAACTCATAAATTCTTAATATTTAATGAACGAAACTCGTTTAACGTTTAAACTCAAAAAACAACTTCAACAAATTTGTTTTCTGAGCTTTCGGAGGAAAAATCTTCCTCCTTTCTCAAAGATCATAATGTGACGTTAACGTGAAATGACAGATTAATAAATGTCAAGTTATGTCATGACAACAAAAACAATAGCCTAGCCACCTATACTAACTTGTCTTTGAATAACTGGCAATATTTTACTGAATAAGACATTTGTCCGTATTTCCTAGAATAAATGCTATTTCTTTAATTTTTCGTCTATTTCCTACTTCTTTGAGAATTGGTTTGGGCCTATCCCACAAAATCCTATGATTGTTACTAAAAGAGTGTTCACATATTTTTGACTTCGAAATTTGATTTTTCCCCAATATAATTTTCATAACTTTCCACATTCACAAGCAATTTTATAAATGCAATTTTTTGAACTTTGTACCTCATTAAGTGGTTTCGTTTTAACTAGCATCGATCTTACTGTATTTTTGGTTTTAAATACTGACATTAAAACGATTGCCTATAATACTTTTTAGCTTATCTGATAGCCTAGGAATATAAGGAATAATTAAATTAACTGGTCGGTCCACCAGATTTATTTCCCTAATTCTATTAGCATTGTTGTCTCAAAGTTGTATTTTAATCAGTTTGTTGGCGAAAAACCCAATTAAAAATTAAATGGCCACAAATTAATTTCAGAAAATAAATGATTTTCTGTTTGATTCATTTTGGTTTTCTGTAAATTTGTCACATTTTTTCACTTTTAGCTTATACTACTGTCATCCTTGTCATTGTAACATAACCTTGTACGTAATTATTAATAGGTACTCTGATTGCAGTTAGTTTCTACAGAAATTTTAATGTCCCTATATAATTATTTCAGTTTGAGGATATTCAATTATTGAGTGAAATTAGCCATTGACGTTAAAATTCTCTATATTATCGCTATCATAATAATTGCTTATTGAAGTTTATGGTTATTTTTAAGTAAAAAATTAATTACTTTCATTATAGAGATATATAAAAAATGTTGACCATTGTTCAGCAACTTCTCTCATTTCGGCAAATTCGCTTTCAGTTAATATACAGAGGTTTTGACACATAATAACTAAACTACACATATATTTTTTCTATTAATATTTCTACAAAAACGATGCGATTGTGAATAAAATTGCTAGTAGAAGGATATACCTACCTATATTTAGTGCAAATACTAGCTCAGTAGTAGACCATCTATGCCAGTTTTCGTACTTTTGCTCTGGCAATTTTTTTAAATGCCCACTTTAATAACTAACCTAGGTACACATACCTATAATAATATTTAATATTCACAAACGTGCAACTGACCGAACATGCCCCGGAAATATTCCAGACGATTAATAATGCATAAAACAAAAATTGTGAAAAGCCATGACGCGGTTGTTTTCGTCCATATAGAGTCGTATGACAGAGCCAAGTGGGAATCTGCAAAATCAGCTTAATAAGAATTTAATTCGCATCAAAAAGCATCGTTTGCTGTTCAGTCTTTCTGCTACCTTCATCTATGGACAAAGAGGTCTGCCATAATAATAATAATAATTCTCACCCTCACAATAACGTAAATGTACCAGTGCCTGACATATTGCCTAAAATGAGCAGATATAAATCTATTCTACTAAAATATTTATGTTGGTAGAAGTCGCAGTAGTTATGAATTATGTGTGTTCCTATACGTTAGTTATCTTGGTTTCTCTATTTTTACCGACTTGCCAATTTATAGAGGTTATATTCATTGTGGTTTCTTAGCAAAATTGTTTAGTTCAGCGTTGTAAAAAATAGTGTGTAATTACGTGTTTTTTAGGGTAGATTTGTCAACTGTCTTAATTTTTGTGGCTTATACTTCTGAGCAAACAAGGCCAGATAATAATTTAGAACTATTTCAAGTTTTTGAAGATTTTGGTCAGCTATTGGATGTTTATGCTAAGCCAATGCCTGACATAGGTGTCAGCAACTGGGAAAATCACAAGTTATGCAAAAATGATCTCTGAGGTTTCTATATAACAATAAATCTTATAATGGTATACAAATTTCACGTCAATGGGTTAAATATTTCCAATGCCTGACACCTCTGGCAGCCATTGGCTATACAATGTGTCAGCTATTGGTCACATTATTTGGCACTGACTATGGTAGACCCGGAGTATTGTCTTCAAGAGCATCAAAACATGTATAGATTTGTCACTCAACCATTCTAAGTCATATCTTCTTGTCGAAAGTGTTGAACACGACCAATAACTACTATTACGATCTTTACAAGTTTACCATGTCAAATTAAATTCAATTAGGTATTCAAAATAAGTTCCAAGATGTGTAGTTAAGAAACGACTCTATAGAGAATTTATGCCGTCTGTCGTTTCAGGGGAAGAGAAGAAACAGTATTTTTAGAAAAAGAGAGGAAGATGGGGAGAAGAAAAGAGGGAGGGGAAGAGAAGAACAATAAATAGAAAACAGGATAGAAAATATTAAATGAAAAAAAGCTTGTAAAAACAGTTGGAGCTAAATAAAATGGGAATACATTTACGAGATTCAATATTAGTTATCATAGAAAAATAAAAGAAATAGGTAAATAAAAGCGAACATTATTTTTAATAACAACTGTGACATATTGAACAAATAGTAATTCCCAAAAATGGAAACCCAAAGTTTTCTACTCAAAAATAGTTCCAGAAATGAGAATATACGAATAAATAAACATTTCTACATAATATACAATAACCAATCTTGTTTTCCTTTTTAAAAATTGCTGTAACAATGCCAGGATGCCAGGTTTTGGGCTTATCAGATTCAGGCTATGTCAGCTACTGGATAAAAGATATAAATTTTAAAATATTGTTTATAAAAAATATATTGCAAATTTGATTTGGGCTGTTGGTAATTATTTCCAGTGATGTGTCTCCTACTTACTCCATATTAAGAATCATAGATAATCGTGCTAAATAAATTGATTTTAGATTAAAATTTGATAAAGCAATCGTTTAAGGTGTCAGGCACTGGTAAGTTTACATTACTCAAAACTAGGAGCACCCCAGAAGCAACTGAATGCTTGTGTTGAGGAGGGCAAAAGACGGTGTAGACAAAAGAGAAGTTGTATCTTGATAATCTAAACTATCCCGGTGAGAAGTGGACAACCACTAACCATACATCTCCCAGACGATGGCAAAAAACGGACCCGACTAACTCATAGAGACCCTAACAAATAAGGATCGAATTCCGATCGGTCCAGTCTGACGTACGAAGGTGCTATTTTGAAAATTTCTACCCAAATACGTCGCAGAAGCGTTTTTGCCCGTCTGAATGCCTAGGTAGGAGACATTATTCATCCTAGGACTGACCTGAGGAGATATGTCGAAGGAGAATACAAGATTAACAAATCGGGTTGGATCTTAGTTCAAGCAGGGAAATTTGAAGAACGCTCGAAGAAGTCTACGATCAGATCATATAGATTATATTTGTGGTAACCGGTTTAAATTTTTTATGTCATCAGAACGAGAAACGTTTCTTAGGCACTTAGCAACTTTATTTGCACTATGAGTGGGTGTTAGAAATTAAAATATTATACAGTGTGGTCATTTAAGTGTGCAACATATTTGGGATTTTTTGTATTAATTGCACAACGAAAATACAAATATTCCCGAAAGTTGGTGCATGTTCGATAATCATATTATGTGCACTTAGAATGGTTCCAAGTCAAACAGCATACAGGTAGGTCAAAAAATATAAAAATTGAGTAAAGTACCCTTATTACAAAAAATTCAGCAAAATGTTATTAAGAAAAGTTGCCTAGAAGTAAAAGTTATGCCTAAATACCGAGACATGGCCTCCTAAGAAAAAATATATTTTCTTGAAAAACAATAATCTAAAACAATTTTTGTTTTAATATTCACCTTGAACAATTTCATAAAGCAATCAAAATTAAATCAATTTCGCATAACTTTGTTAACATTTAAGCATAATTATTGTAAAATAACTTGGATTTTTAATTTTTTTAGGGAATCACAAGCTTCATGTTTGTTGCAACGATATTAAACAAAACTTTAAAATTTCGCAAAAATTCTTCTGAACAAGGTAAAACATTACTAATGGTAATGCGTATATTAAAAAAACTCTCATTTAAGGTGCAAATTTTTTTATTTTAAATGTTTATTAAGAAACTGTGGAAGTTAATTGACGAAAAAATTTTTTTTAGGAGGCTATGTTTTGGTATTTAGGCATAGCTCTTAATTCTAAACAACTTTTCTTAATAGCCTGTTGTTGAATTTATTGAAATAAGGGTACTTTACTCTTGTACAATTTTTATATTTTTTGATCTACCCTGTATGCTGTTTGACTTTGAACGATTCTAAGTGCACATAATATGATTATCGAATACCCACCAACTTTCGGGAATATTTGTATTTTCGTTGTGCAATTAATAAAAAAATCCCATATGTTGCACACTTAAATGACCACACTGTATACAGCCAAAAATTAGCAAAATTAAACATTTCGGGCACATTTTTTTTATTAGTAGTAAAATTTCTAAAATTTGCCGTTTTGGTTTTCCATCAGTTACAGTTTTAGGTATGTACAGGGTGTCCGATTTTGGGTGTTTTGGGGTGTTTTTCTCAAAAATCTCGGTTATTATTAAAGCTAGAGGGTTGCGGTTTTCACGTCGTACTACTTTTTTGAGAGGAATTCGGTGGACCAATCAGATTTTAGAAAAGTTTTATAGTTTTCGCGCATTGGCGCAGGACTGAAAATTTCGATTTTTTTTAAACCTCTCTCCTGGCTACAACTTATATATATCGACAAATTTAATCAACTATTTTTATAGATTTTTTTGCGTAGAATCTAATGAAATAATTAGTTTTTTGTTAGCGTTAATAGCATTTGAGATGTGAACTATGGTTTCCATTTAAAAAAATATATAACTTTGGTTCATATCTCAAAAACTATTAACGCTACCAAAAAACGAATTATTCCATTCGATTCTACGCCAAAAAATCTATAAAAATAGTTGATTAAATTTGTCGATATATACCTAAAAGTTGTAGCCAGGAGAGAGGTTTCCAAAAAATCGAAAATTTCAGTCCTGCGCCAATGCGCGGAAACTATAACACTTATCTAAAATCTGATTGGTCCACCAAATTCCTCTTAAAAAAGTAGTACAGTGACGTGAAAACCGCAACCCTCTAGCTTTAATAATAACCGAGATTTTTGAGAAAAACACCCCAAAACATCCAAAATGGGACACCCTGTACATACATTAATAAGCTAACTATAAAACTGTGTAGTTATCCAAGATGCTGCTGGAAAACGTCCTCGTCCACTGACCAGATTGACGCCCAGCCTGCCTCCCGCAAAGAACTTGTAAATATTTAACCTTAAACAGATATAAATAAAGCTGGTAACGGCTCTCGCTGTGGTATTTTTGGCGAGAAGCTCGATCTTTCTGTTTGGAAGTAAATTTATCCCGCTATACGACGATGCAATTCTGTACAATTACACTCCTGTGGCTCCGAGGTTTCGTCTGGATTAGTTCTAATAGTTTAGACCCTGGACATTATCCATTATTAGCATTAGTAGAAATTCTTGGAGAAACCCTACATTGTAAAGGGCATCGTCAGTCGTGCACGATAGAACTGTTAAAGAACGGTCATTGTCATTGTTTTCGATAGAAAACTACTCTCCCGATGTTCGACCTTGCGGATAGCCGTATCTAGTTTATATCCAGCTGATAACGGCAATTGGTCGTTTGGCGCTAATTCCATACTACTTGGGACTAAACGGTCCGAAAATAGCACATCGACTCGACCTAAACCCACGAACACGTGCTGCCAACCGAGACTGTTTGGTTTAGCCATTATCACCTGCGAATTTGTGCGAAATAGCGAGCAGCCGCTGCCGGTCGCGTCATGTTTAAGATGTGCGGTGAAACTTTCTTTTGGGACCGCCATAGATTGGATACAATGAACTCGGTCGTCCGACGAAGAAACAAGATAATTCGGGAAGACATAATTATTATTGAACGTCTTCTAATAGAGCTCTTCGTTTTGCCCACTAAGCATGTCAAAAGAGTCTTGTCTTGATTTTGGTGTAGAACAAGCCTAAAAAATAATAACGTGAGGTACGAAATAATATTGTATAAATATCCTGTGGATATTAATAACATTTTTGGCAGGTGCCAGCTTAATTCACAGTTTTATTGATCAATAAAATTTCGACGCGGAATTATATTGGCAAATATACAGGGTGGCCGTATTTCGAGTCTATGCAGGGTGATCTTGGTTATCTTAAGAGATACGAGGTCGATTAAATTGGGGCAAAGTTGCGGAATTTGATGCCGAGTAACATGGTAAAAAATTTTTTGGCTGGCCCCTCTCGTTTTGAAAATAATGCGAAAAAACTGAAAATTGTAGTTTTCGTTTTTATTTTTTTAAACGAAAACGAAGACGATTGGACATTTCTAAGTTAAATCTGGACCGACACTATATTAAAGACCCGAGCATGACGTCATATTTCATTGATGTTTACGGACTAGGGTGGCGCTACTCGACGAAAAAAATGGCGACTTATTATAGGTTATAGGGGTGTATTCTGTGGTTATTGGTATGTCAGTTTCTGACGTTTAAAATGTCCCAAATTTTAAATATCCAGCTTTATTACGATTTGCCTGCTTTTTACGGTAACGAATTGTCTTTGCGCCCAGTATTTAGCAGTTTTATCATATTAACACAGCTTTTATAGGTAGATTTATTTGGATAACATGAAATTTCCATGCACATGAAGAAAATGGTATGCACACTGCACAGACCATTAGCATTAGGTGAATTTCAAAAGAATAAACACTATTTCGGAATTATGGGATGATCTGATCAACCAGCTGAAGAAGCGAAAATTCTAGATATTATTTTGGAAGAATATTTTGTAACGTAAGCAAAAATGAAAATAGAAAATTTTGTTTATAGCTCCAAAGCGAACCAATAGTCCTCCATATAAAGAAGAAACTGAAAAATGGAATGCGTTTTATGCTTACTTACACTACAACTAGCCATGTACTTCATTTGAAACCAAAAGGTACCAAATATTCTTGCTTGCTTTTTAGAATCGCTTTTTTAAGAAAATATATGGAAATATGCCATGTGAACTTGTCAAATTAGAGGGACATAACAAATAAATAGGTATTTTATTTTATTTTAGATATTAAATTCGTTGCAACAGACACATTTGCATGTTTTTATTTTATAAAAGATTCTGCAACAGTGGTGTTTTAACATTAAACCACCGTGTAAATTTGTTTCGTAGTGTGGCGCCAGTGGCAGTCGCTTGAAACAGCGCCATGCACAGGTCTTTAATATAGTGTTGGTGCAGGGCTGGCCATTCTCGTTTTGAAAATAATGCGAAAATTATCGTTTTCGTTTTAATTTTTTTTAAACGAAAACGAAGAGGGCTGTACATTTCTAAGTTAAACATTAGGTATTAAGGCACTTTTTTACAGGGAATCTAAATATGACCTCGAATTTTTTTGTCGCCTCCATGGACAAAAATATGACGATTAACTTTTATTTTTCTTATGGGCGCCATATTGGATTTTTGCATTTTTGAAAAGAGGATTTTTTCTGGTTAAAATGATATGTCACACATATCAAATTAATCAAATTAATTGTTTTTGCATAGTTGGAAATAGTTATTGACCCGCAGTACAATTATTTCAAGAAATTCTTAAAAACGTGGTCACAATTCGTTTTAGTCCTACGTTAAAATTCGTTGATGTGAACTATGTAACTATCCCCAAAACAAAAGCAATGGTCGGGTGGTGGCGGTAGCATGCGGTAGGAAGGAACAGTACCGACTGTAGCGCTCTATCGATTGTGGCGACTAGGCGACTCAGTCTTGTCAATTTCTTGAGTGCAGGACCGTGGCGTGTAGAGTTATTCGCGAGACCATGACTTTGTACCTATTGAAGTTGAAAGTAAGCAGTGTGCTTAGTTTTGTGTTTTGTCTGCTACTGCAGTCTCTGCAAACGACGTGCATCCGTTGTGGGAAACTAAGAGCTCCCTATACTCCTACTAATTACCCTTGATTGACATTGAAAAATCGAAAAGGTAATAAAATAAACTCACTTAGACTATGCATACATTCGTTTGAAATATCTGGGAAAAGGCAAAACACCGAAACATTTTTCCCGGGTACAAGCCCGCAACTTGCGCTGGCCGCAGAGCGCCGAGCCGACCTCAAGCCGGCGGCCGCCGCCGCCGCGCGCGCGAAAGCAGTAGGCCGAGTCGATGTTCCGTTGTTGCCGGCCGAGGCCTACTAGGATGGTGCCCGGCTGCCCCCGTCTCCGCCTTAAGGGCCCGCCGAGGCGCGGCTTAAGAGGGTGTGGCGCCACCTTTCGGGTGGCAGCGCCATCTATGGACGCACGGCCCAACCGTAGAAATTATCCATGCGCCAGGAAAGATGGGGGACGAGCTTGGAGGTTTTTTATAAATAAGCGTGGTAAAAGAACGGAACGGAAATTTATGAAGAAAGTAAAATGACGAGGCTTTGAACCTTGAACCATAAAGTTGCCAATGGGAAGTGAAGTGAAGATTTATGCTGTATTAGGTTTATATAGTAACCTAATAAATACTAGTTATTTAGACTTGTAAGTAAAAAGGGCCAACATTTCTTATAAAAATGACCACGAAGTAAAATTATCCCAATACAGATTTTAACGCAGAGAAATCATTTGCGGTGTATATACATGAAAATTAAACGGGACATTAAAAACCTCCTGAAAATTAAACTGTATTTGCTATATTTGGATTTAGCATTATATTCTGTAATGTACCTATTGTAGGAACATGCTTAAGCCCAAAAAACAAGGCTTTTCGTAATTCTTCTTACATCGGGTCATAAGAAGATAAAAAATGATGTTTGTGAGTGTTCCAACTATCGAACATGTCGCAGAGGTAGTGGAGGTCCAACAGTGTATAATACGTATTGGAAGCAACAGTAGATAATGATAATAATTTGGAAGTTTACGAAGTACGAAGTCCTTTACAATGTTTTTCCATGGTACAATCAAAGTCTAGAGAATACTTTGGTACAATTTTAAATGTTATAGAAGTTACAATGTATTTGATTTTAAACAATTTCTGTGCACAACACCTTAGAATGTGTGGCTTTCTTAAAAAAGATAATATCTATTCGGTTGATCCTGTTTGATCTAACATACACATGAAAAAATTAAATGACGCTCAAACTCTCCGTGTAACAATCCTACTAATTTGGATTCTGCCCAAAAAAATTAGACGCATCTGCAAAAAAGAAATAGCACATCGTAATTGATTTTCGAAAACTAAATTTAAAAACTATAGACGATAAATTTCCATTACTAAATATCACAAATATACTTGACACAATAGGCAAAGCTTACTACTTTACGACCCTCGATGTAGCCCAGGGATTCCACCAAATCGATATGTAACCAGAAGATCCAAAACGGCTTTTTCTACAGACACTAGTCACTATCAATTATTTAAAAGCATGCCATTTGGCCTCAAAAATGCACCCATCACCTTCCAAAGAGTAATGAATAATGTTTTTTGTGGCCTTCAATAATATTATAATTTTTTTGGTAGAACAGGTAAAAATGGAAAAATTTCTTCCATTTCTTCTTTTAGTTCATAATAAGTATTCACTTTCCAATTGTAAACGTATCGTGTCTCAATAAAACTTCGTATAAGAACATTGTAGATGCCATTGCCTTTAAAAAAACTTGTGACTTTTCTAGGCAAAAATATTGTAAGTAGGTTACAATGTTTTAACAGTCGAACTAATGGAAACCCAAAATTGTAACTGTCTTAACAACGTAAATTATAATCATGCGAAATGCGAAAATAACAAAAATATCACTTGTCAATAAAAACAATGCAATTTATTTGATCAGTTTTGCGAAACAAATTTCTATGTTGTAATAAAAACCGGCACTGTTCCTGGGATTCTTTATTTAAGGCTTTGGTGGCGTCGACGCGCGATGACGTCACGACGTCGACTTCTCCCCGGCCCGCGACTTTGGTCGGCCGCCTGCGACGGGCCGCCGCGCCGCTCCAGCGCGGGTTATCGAACCCGCGGCGCGCCGAGATTCCTGGCCGCCAAGGGCGTTCGTGAACACCAGACGCGCGCGCGCGCGCGGCGTTGCCGCGTCCGCCCGGCGACGACCGGCAACGCTGCCCCCGCGGATCATATGGTCGCGCGGGGGGCATGCCGACATAGAGATCATGTGTGTAGGTGGAGTGCCGAAAAAGTCCCTTTTTATGGCAAATTGTGGATCTGCAAAAAGGTGTTTTTATTTTGGGATACTTCAACAGATGACCCGTTTATCGCTATTTTAGCCCCGACCGTCACAAAAAAATTACTTTTACTGTCGATCGGCGGAAAAAATGTTTACCGTGTCAATAATTTCTTTTCGATTTACCTACATCTCTATAATTCGAAGTGAAAAACTTGAGCGTGTTATCAAAGTGTATGTTGCACAACGAGTACAATCCCAACGTTGGCAATCTGGCACAATGAACGTATTCTAAAGAATAGAATTGTAGATGTTTGACGTCCAAACTGTAAAACATCGCATTCGCATCGACTCCGCTCCCTGAAATTTTCTTTTTTATAACACCGAAAGAATATTTTTTATAGAGATGGCAGAATCTCTTAACCTTACTATGTTGACAAATAATAATTAGCAATCACATAACACCAAAATTAGGTGTACAGAAAATAGGTTAGGTTGGCAACAAGTAGTGTATTTGGTACAAAATGTGACCACAGAGATCATATATTTATAATATAGGTGGAGTGCCGAACACAGAGACCCTTTAAAGTAAGGGGACCCAGCATTATACTTTCCAAAGTGAGGCCGAATGTGTGGAGTGAGGAGAATCTATGAATATAACAGGTACTTTGATTGTTAGTAAAAATTAATAATGATTTCTAAAAATTAGGCTTGACAATGTTCTGTCAACAAACACAGAATATGGCAAGTGCCAAATGAATCAAATTTATTTTATATTTTAATTTGGTTTCCTGCAATTATTTCCAGGAATTTAAGTAATATGAGGATGGTAAGTCAGTGCCGAGTTTGCTTATTTGAGAATTTGTCGCTATTGCACCTTGTTACCAGGTTCCTGAATCCATTTGTAATAATATGTGTACTTAAACTTTCTTCCCTTGTTGAATGTATCTACCCAAAGAACTTTCACAGATTTCGGGATGGACTAAAAAGATTAGGTCTTGTACTTAGTTCTAATCAACTAGTTATTCTCGGTGCTCATTTTTGTAATTTTATTTCTCTTCCAAGGTACCTCACAAACGTAAAATAAACTTATAGTTGTAGATAAAAACTGTTTAAAAAAAGACCTGACTGAAGCTACCTGCTTAATAATTTAAAATTTAGGAAATACCATTTTTGTTTTGAACTACTTACTTATACGTAATGCCCACGTAATGGGCATTGTAGGATTACTAAAGGTGAGACATGAAAAATCTGGTTGCAATTATTGGGACTACTACATGCGGCCGCATTACCTTTAATTGACCATCTGGAAGTTAGAAAACTTAAAAATTGTGAACTATGATGAAAAAATTATCCCACAAAGCGTCTATGATGCAAACAACGGTAGGTTATACTTAGTTTGTCGCTGTCAAATGGCTGTCAAAGAGTGTCAAGTTTCACAAAACACTACCTCAAATTGCAAATGCGCATGTCCACTGGTAGTAATAAATTACTATTTTATGATTTTAAATTCGTCGAAAGATTTTCCGCGCATCCTATGTATAAAAAACATCGTCCAGCACTCTACCTATATATATGATCTCTATGGATGCCTACGATTCGCAGCGGTCGAAAAGTCATCTGGTTATCGTTTTACGAAATAAATCGGAGATGCGTTGGGAATTATGCGGATCTGACGGCTTTTGATTGAATGAGTGCTGTGACGGCCGCCTAGGTGCTAACCAATATAAATTTTTAACCCTATATTGGCAGTTATAATGGTGGCTACCTTATTCCTTGTTTACAATTTTTATACAGGCATTGTGACATGCGTTTTTAGTTTTTAATCGCGATGTTTTACTGTACTTTTTACATCCAGATTGTAAAATTATACATTCCATTTCTAAGTAAATAGGTATCCCTTTTTGTCAAATAAAATTGTTTTCTTGAAATCGGTAGTGAAGTGTCTCAAAATCGTCATTAAAAGCGTAGAAATCGGCACTGAAGTAACCCATTATTGTACGATTTTTTCAATAAGTAGGCCGTGGCGAGATGTAAACATCAAACGTCAGACGCGGAGCCATCGCCCGTCAAAGATGACCAAATATTCAAAACCCGGCCAATAAAGGCCCATTTAACTTTTCGTACACATTGCGAAATTGTTACCTATAGCAGCGCAATCTTTCAGTATAAATATTTTAGTAAGTTTGAATATCAATCTATTTTTCATTGTTATTAGTAATATTCTCTGGAACGACTATGTAATGCGAGTTATTATGATGATGGCTTGTGGCACATCCCTGACAGCGAAAACTAAAATGTTTGAGGATAATAATCGATCGGTAAGTAATTTTGTGATTTAAATGAAATTTTGAGGTCATATTCCAAAGCGGCATAGGCGTTTGTGTAAGTACCCACTTCTTCATAATTGAAAATTTAAAATTAGAATTCCTATATTATGAATGATTCCTAAACATAAAGATATAAACGTGCCCTATAATTTTTTGCCTGTATTTACTGCCTCGATTAGTTTGTGGTACGTGCCACTGACTGTAAAAAAAACCCAAACGGCATCCCACCATATGCAGAGACTGTCCCGGTCGAGCGTTAAGCCCAAATTGCTTCTTCCTGGGGTTCTTTATTCAAAGATTGTTATTAAAAGTATTGAAAGAGATAATAATTAAAAATTAAAAGTGCTAGAAAATGCTAGGTAATTAAAAATATTTTCATGTTTTTTATAAGTAATCATTTGTAATGTATTGTACATATAAGGTTCTCTTTATAATGATTAAAATTATGTTGTTTTGATAAACTGTATAATCAACCTATGTTAATTGCTTCGTTTTCCGAACACATTAATAACATAAAATCAACAAAACTCTTGGACCTATGTCTACTTTCAATTAAAATAACTTCCATTTTGCACAAAATGACAACCATTATTTATGAAACCCATCTATAAATTATTTTAAATTTCCCGCCTTATTTAGGGTTAAAAACGGCCGCCTGTCGAACGTCTGTTTTGCGCTGTATATGTTGCTATGCTATAGGTATATATTATACACGTAACACCGGCCCTAGTAGTGACCTCACATTGATAAGTTTATCGACCGATTTTTGCCACCGATCTCTCACATTCTCGTTGGAGACAAACTAACTTTAGTCTTTGAAAGGAAGTGCATGTTTTAGTCCTAAAAAGGATTATACTACAGAAATGATCTCAAGACTTCATGTGTGGACCCACTAAAATGCACCATTTAAAAAAAAAACACCAGCCGGCTGTTCTCGCCTTTTGTCTCTGTTTAACAATGCTGGTCTCGACCATCGTACCTACCACGCGGAGCAGTGCTAAGCTAACCTAACCTTGGCCGTGTATTGCTCTCCGTGTAGGTATTATTCACCGGGAATTGAGATAACGGGTCACGTGACCTTGTTGCGAAAATTGCGACACAAAGCCGTGTACGACGTGTCTGTCTGGGTTAGTCAACACCAACAGCACTGGAAAACTGAATTTAAAAAACGAACGTTAGAAAGTGTACTAGGTATTATTTCTTGCTGGTTAGAAATCAGAGAGGAGTTTTTATTTTGTCTCATATTAATTTTTAAAATAAAGATTATCCGCGATACGCTATAATTCATTGAATGAATGTACAAAACAAAGTGTATGTTTTACTTGTTCATTGTTCTCTTTGTGTTTGTACCTACTTGATTTTCGTATGTTATCCGGCATATTGCCAAATGTAAACAACTTCGTATGCAAGCCGCATAAAGCTGTTTTCGAAAATATTTGTTTCGTCAGAGAATAAAAAAATTATTTGTATATTGCCATAGGTATCCCCTAATGGTTGTATACCGTTAATTTTTGTTTCAATAGGGTGTAAATGTCGAGCGAAACCAGGGTGAAACGATGATTCCAGACTTGTTTCGACAGGCACCACCTCATGTTTATGTACATCGTTTATGCACATTTTGCACTCGACCATTCCACATCCCCACTCTGCTCCCTTATCGCCTGTTTTTGTTTTCGCTACGTCGAAGATGCGGGGGGGGGGAACAATCGCTATTCGCGTTTAAAAATAACATCGCGGAGGCCCTGGTTACGGTTGGGTTAGGTTAGTGTCTGCCGGCGCTACGCGGTGCGTGGATCTTCGCTGTAGGTGCGACACGTGACACTAGATCGGGCTAAGGTAACTAGATTTTTAAGCGGACCATGTGTAACGCGTACGCAATGATTTTGGACATTGAGAGTGTGTAAAACAGGTTATAGGAAAGTTTATATAAATATAGGTAGGCCAGCAAACGTTATATATCCCCTAGTTGTTTCTTAAAGGTAATAACAGTAGGTACCTCTACAGTCTTGGTATATAGGATGTTTTTGTTTATCACTTCATATTATGACGTATGTATCTATGAAGTTTCATATAGAATATATATATTTAATTTGAATAAGAAGAAAGTTGCTCTCCTATGAAAGAAAACTAATGACCAGAAAGTCATCCCTTGTCAGGCCCGAATTAAATTGTGCCAAGATCGACCCGTCTCGCCCATAATCTATTCTATCGGCCGAGGAATGAAAAAAAGTGGCGTAGGATAGCCAGATAAGGCGGCTTTTATTGTGTCTTTGCCATTGACTGGACCGGCTGAGAGAACAATGGACTGTTTCTCTCTCCAACCTGTACGCACCGCTCCCAAAAATACTAATTCGCTTCGAAGGACTCGGACCCAGACAGTCTGTGACCGATAAAATCACCGAGAAGATAATTTGTTTAAAACGGAAAGCGACATATTTGCGATAATGCGGTCGACATTTTCTTATTCGCATTACGTAAATAATTTTCGTATCGACCGTCGAATATCGTTTTGGTCGGCGACCTGCGAATGCAACAAGATTTCGCTTTGCGAAACACCGAGATCAACAAACCCAAAACAAATATACAAAGTTGGCGGTGGCATTCTATGGCCCACGCGGTCCCTCGAATAATTAAACCTCTCGAAAATAACGCAATCATGTTAGTTCGCTCGATGATATCACATAGGGGTGCGGTACCGAATCTATTGCCATTTAGAAAAGCGACGCTTCCGTCGCAATTCAATGATTGAAACCTAATGTGGGAACGAACGTCGGAAGGTCAAATGGCACATACGGAATCATTTGAGACTACGATTGTTTTTGGTCGAAATTTCCGGTTTTTGCACGGGCCGAAGGGACCATTTCCGAATAGTTCCAAAACTAATGAGCAATAGTCAGTTTCCGAATGGGGTTTAATCGAAAGAGGGGAAAAATAAAATCGTGCGATCCAGAGACTCTTTGAAGTAAGGGGACCCAGCATTATACTTTCCAAAGTGAGGCCTATTCTTTCCTCATTCTAATGGTCTCAGTGATGCCAAGTATGCCATTTTATTGGAGAATCTATGAATATAACAGGTATTTTGATTGTTAGTAAAAATTAATAATGATTTCCATGATTTCAAAAAATTAGACTTGACAATGTTGTGTATACAAGTGCAGAATATGGCAAATGAAACAAATTTATTTTATAGTTGAAAGTCATTTCCAGCAATTATTTCCACGAATTTAAGTAGTAAGTATGATAAGTCAGTGCCGATTTTGCTTATTTAGAATTTGTCGCTATTGCACCAGCAGGTTCCTCAATCCATTTGTAATATGTATACTTGAACTTTCTTCCCTTGTTGAATGTATCTACCCAAAGAACTTTCACAGATTTCGGGATGGACTAATAAGATTAGGTCTAGTAGTTTTAATGATTTAGTTTTTCTCGGTGTTCATTATAAATTTTTTGTAATTTTATTTCTCTTAAGGTACCTCACAAACTTAAAATAAACTTGAAGTCTTAGATAAAAACACTTAAAAAAAGACCTGACTGAAGCTACCTGCTTAATAATTTAAAATTTTCCAAATACGATTTGTTTTGAACTACCTACTTATACGTAATGCCCACGTAATGGGAATTGTAGGATTACTAAAGGTGATACAGGAAAAATCTGGTTGCAATTATTGGGACTACTACAGGCGGCCGCATTACCTTTAATTGACACATCTGAGTATCCGGAAGTTAGAAAAGTTAAAAATTGTGAATTATGATGGATATTTTGCCTCCTTTAGAATCTGTGGCACTGGCGTGTCACATAAAACCTGATGGCAGTCGGACATTGACATATAACATAACCTTGTATCAGCCCCCTCGTGGTCTCCTTGGAGTCGACAGAAAACAAACTTCCCCTCAAGGTTTCACTTTTCCTATGATAGACTGTGACACGCTGGGTCCCCTTATTTCAAAGAGTCCCTGGCGCGATCTATTTCCCGCTTCCTCTAACCTCACTCCTCTCCTCCGCTAGAACCCAGCGCCTACTACTCATTACTTACGAACGGCCGTCTGCGATTTTTCGGCGCGTCTCGCCCGCCGCCTCCGACCGTCACTTGTTGAGGACGGACGGAGTGGTCGCGGGAGGCCGTGCCCGGGCGTTAGGTTAGGTTAGGATCGTAGACGGCGGCGCGCGGAACGTCACCCGCCGCCAGCAGCGGGTCGTAGACATCGCAGTGGGCCGCGGTTCGCGAAAGCGGTGGAGAGTCGCGGTGTGCCGTGGATGTGGAGATAAAAAAAGCGCGTTTGGACCGTCCTAGTGTGTGCGGTCGAAGATTTTTGTGTGCAGTGTAAAAAAAGTGTAAAAGTGCGGTAGAAGGCAGTTAAATGTGGATTATTGGCTTAAAAAATAGAAGGTACCTACTTATTACTATTATTATTATTACATTTATGTAAATCGAAAGAAAATTTGCGAACGCATGAAATTTTATATTATATCTTGTCGAAAGCGGAATTTAAGATACGAGATGCATTTTTTATATTCTACAGTGTGTGCCAGGATAAGTGAAACGAGAGGTGTAAAAGACCAAAAATTTTCGAGTTCCAATTTGGCAATTTGGGGTCCAGGCCTGTTTGCCTAGAAAATAATTTTCACCATATTTTTAATTTTTAAAAATAAAGTAGGTAGGCCCTGACAAACGATTTATTTATTTTCTGTGTAGGTTAAGTGCTCTTTCTCGACAAGATATCGAAAAATTTCATTACAAAAAGTTGCTGAGAATTGAAAATTTTGTCCCCATGCGAATTTTCAAAATGATTGGCCTACTTTGGTTTTCGTCCATTTTATTTCCTATAGGTAGGTGAACTATCCTTGTCGTTTAAAATATCGAAAAATTTCATAAGAAAAAGTTGCTTAGAATTGAAAACTATGACCCTGTGTCAATTTTCAAAATAATTGGCCTACTTTCATTTTTGTCCACTTTATTTCCTAAAACAATAACAAATCATAGTAGGCCGATTGAGTCCAAATTTCGCAGTCTTGCATACTTTTTTATTCTGAATAACTTTTTCTAATCAAATTTCTCGATATTTTAAACGACAAGGATAGTTCACCTACTTGTAGGAAATAAAGTGGACAGAAATCAAAGTAGGCCAATTTTGAAAATTGACACAGGGTCATAGTTTTCAATTATAAGCAACTTTTTCTAATGAAATTTTTCAATATCTTGTCGAGAAAGGCACTTAACCTACACAGAAAATAAATAAATCGTTCCTGCCAAGGCTTACTATATTCTCCAAAATTAAAAATATGGTGAAAATTATTTTCTAGGCAAGCAGGCCTGGACCCCAAATGGCCAAATTCGAACTCGAAATTTTTTGGTCTTTTACACCACTTGTTTCACGTATCCTGGGACACACTGTATATGAAACAACAAACTCAGGCTTATAGTAATTAGGTCAACTAAATTAAAAAAAGAAGACAATATTCTGAGAAAATCAAATCACTCAATAAATTTGGGCAGAACTGAAGAAAATGTGTATACAGGGTGACCAGATTCTAAATGTCGTTTAAACTGACTGTAAAAAGTCTCATTTTGAACGGTAAAGTTATTCTTACATCTGTATTCAGGTTTTAATATGGGCGATAGAACTGGCAAAAATAAAAAATAATCATGAACTTGTAGGTATGTTTTAAAGCTTCGTTTACGAATTACAGGATGTTAGAGTTAAGAAAATAGTTATTTATGTACCAAGGCACTGAAGTTCAACTTTTTATGACTCATGTGGAGTTTAGTTGCTGAGGCCTCTGGCCGAGGCAAATAAACCACATGAGTCATAAAAAGAACTTCAGTACCGAGGTACATATTATATTTTTCTTGAAATCGGAAAAAAATGTTTTAGGCAAGAAAATAATAATAAGGGATCACCCGTCCACGAACCGACTACGCGCGGCGTTGCTTGACTTTACCGATCGCTCTACCTAGGACAAGCATAATGATGTACGGCACCTTCTGACAGAAAAACCAAACTGCTGCTTCTTGTGCAGCTTACACAACAAATCTATTGTTTTTCAAATTTACTAAAATATGTATACTGAAGGATTGCGCTTCTATAGGAAACAATTTCGCAATGTGTACGAAAAGTTAAATGAGCCTTTATCGGCCGGGTTTTGAATATTTGGTCACTTTTGACGGGCGATTTCTCCGCGTCTGACGTTTGATGTTTACATCTGGCCAAGGCCTACTTATTGAAAAGATCGTACAATAATGGGCTGTAGCGATTTCTGTGCTTTTAATGACGATTTTGGGACATTTTAATGCCGATTTCAAGAAAAAAATATTTTTGCCATCTTATTGTAAACAGATTATAGTAAGCAGGGTTAAAGTAAGCAAGGTAAACAAAAAATGCAAGAGACAGATTTAATTTTAAAATAATATCGAACTTGTAGACTGTCTACAATTTTTATAGTTTTTTTAAATAAGAAACCTTTTAAAAAGATAGAACCAACAGAAACAACTACTCCGAGGACTAATACCCCTACCGGCATTGAACTACACCATTGGTTCTTGATTTTCGTTGGGAATAAACATTGCAGATCAAAGTTCCCTCCTTCACCAATGTAACATCAAAGATATTGCTATCTTTGTTGGGACATGTCCTGACAATCATCTGCAGGCACAATGATCCCAGCCAGCCCATTACCGGTTTCATCCTCTTTGGGAATCATCAGATGGACGTAGGCAAAATCCGGAGTGCAGATGGATTCAAAAGATAGAACCAACAGAAACAACTACTCCGAGGGCTAATACCCCTACCGGCATTGAACTACAAAAACAAAAGAAACCTTTTGTTTGGTGCTCTACAAACCGCCTACGAGAAGAAACCAATACTTGCTAATTATGATTCAAAAACTATAAAAAAAATTAATGTAACATTCATAATATAGTAACATAGTAACTTGTAGGTCTTGAACTGTGTAATCGTCTCGCATAAAAGTTAATGGCCTCTTCCAAATAACGAAAAATGGCGATAATATCTAAATTCAGTTTTGGCTGCACCATACTAGAGGGAGCACTTGTAGTTATCCTCATATAAAAATCAACTTTGGAAAGTACCTATGTAGCAGAAACTGGAATATCACCGATTTTCCAAATTCCTGCAACTGTAGGAAATGTCTAATAAAATAAAAAGGGTCGTTCTCTTAAAAAAAAGTTTGTTAATTGTAGTACAGAAGTACAAAGAATGCCATGCCAGACTGCAAAAATCACCATTCATCTATAAATAGCTCTTCAGCTTACAGAGGTGAAATCTCAGATCAAGTAGAACTATACTCTATTCAAACTAAACGCAAGTGAAACATAAACACAAGTTGTTGCATGGCTAGAGCGGGATACGCACGTGATCGGCTTGCTATTGGCTAGCCGGCAATAAAGTCTGACCCGGCGGGCGAGTGCAGCGAGTCGGTGTTTCTTACAGAGGTGTATTGAGTTGCAAGTGGACCTTTATTTTTTCGGATATAATAATTTCGCTGTTTATTAATTGTTGGAGCTACGATTTGTATTAATAGTAGAAATTTGCAGTAAGTGAATGACTAGGTGTGCCATAAAAGTTTGTTTTTAAAGTTCTTAATACTGTGGCATATTATTTTAATATTTTATATTATAAAATTCATAGAGATCGTCCTTAATGCGGTCCTGCCTCGTATTAGCCCTCAGAATTTTTCACTTGCTTCCATCGTGTAAATGTTTACGCGCCACTTGCATTTAGTTTGACTAGAGTGTAGACCTCGACATTTTGACACTCAGAGTGCAGCGGCTTATTAGGAAAAATCCCCACCGGCGAACGGCGGCCCGCACTTTTATTATTATGTCTTATGTCTATGGTAGTTGCTAAAACTCGGTTGCGTAATGACGTCTAATACAGTACCGAGTTAACGAACTTTGGCGCCGCTTCGATTTTGTTCGGAACAATTTCACGCGATTTTTTTAAAGCGTTTAAACCGACGGCGTTTGGGATCTTGTCGTTTACCTGAGCGACGGACACAGGACCGCCAACACCGGGAGCTCCAGGCCCCGGGCAGCGGGCCCAATTAGCGATCCGAATTTAAATAATTCGCCGTGCGGGCTGTAATAACAACCGAGAAAATATAGCGACAGAAGTTTTCGGGATTACGATCACACCCCGCAAAAAACCAAAGAAAGGAAACGTGGCAATTTTAGTTAGCTAGGTGAAACAAATGCAAAATAGAAATAACCAGTATGGGGGGGCTATAGGGCGGTAGAGCGCAGTTTTATAGCGACTATTGTATGGGAACACGGAAAAAACAAGTCTATTTACGCTGGATAGACGGCATATTACAGATAAAAGAAACTGCCGGCATAAATATCAACTTTTTAAAATGACAGCACACAACATCTACGAGTACATATGTTCTAAGATAAAATGACCGCAAAGCCAAATAAAAACATTCGCCGCGTTTTTCTATTGGCTGCTGCCCTCTCTGTCCAGTTATCATGCTTGTCTCGATTCGGTTTATTTATAAAAGCCCGATAAGATATATAGTGGCTGGTTATAATATAGTCTCTTTTTATTTGTTTAAGTTTTTACTACCGTCCTGAATACCGACAGTGGGTTTACTGCTAGCGAGACGGGTCGATATCGTACAAGGTGTTTCGGTTTAGATATTTCAAACCGGCAGATAGTTATGACGATCTATAAACCACAAGTTTGATTATTCGTATATTGGTAGGTTTTATTGCATTAGTTTTGGAATATTTTATAATAACTTAAATTATTATTATACATTGTACTTTTATTGAAACACCATGTATTTAGCGTTCGACGGAATAGCTCATTTTATGTGAGACGAATTTTATGTGTTTTTACTAGAGTAAGCATCCTGTTTGAATCATGTCTTTTAAAAAGTCTGAAGCAAAATATGTGGAAGCTTACACTATCTCCCCTACTACCTAATTAAACTTATTTAACCTCCACAGGTTAAGGTAAAACCCAATCGTTCATCAAGGGAATTTATGTGCGACAGTGACGGCTAAGTCCGAGTGATTTACACCGAATGAAATTTATTATTTACCCGTAGTAAAGTCTTAAAACGAGCGCTAGACAGAGGTCAGAAGTTGAAAATATTTTGCCAGCCGCCGAATAACAAATAGGAAGTATTATTTGTGTTGTGTCTAGGATGATCGATGGTTCGTGCTTTCTCCTTTGTTGCCACCTCGGGATTTCTATCTACTCTATATTCGGCGCGTCTGGGACTTTATGGATATTAAGACACTCTCAGGTTTAGTACTTTTAGCAGTGGATTTTTACTACTTAGTAAAATTAAACATAAAGGACTAATTGAAGATGGTTTCCTTTAAAAACACTTCTAAGGTTCGGTGAACCATTATTTATGAAATAATAAAATCGAATCTATGTGAGTTTAAGCCTGAAGGTTGGACAAGGTTCAATGTGATAATAATAATTCTAACTTGAAAATTAACAGTCGATCGAGTTATTCAGACCAAGGCAGCGACAGTGCGAAGAGGTTGTCGTCGACCTTCTAACAGGTTGAACATCGACGGCTCCCGAAGAAACCATTCGAGAAAAATTATTGTTCTTCCCATCGCCATTCCTATAGTATTCCCTCCTCCTTGCCTTCCCGTATTCTCGTATCGACACTTCCCCCCTGTGAGACGGTCTCGTCTGGCGAGGGTCGTCGGCCCCGCTGGACTTTTTTTGAGGCGTCTGCGAAAGTTCAGCAGACGGGCCGGCATTATGCAACTCGGTTCGGTTTAGCCGCTACCTGCGGCTCCAGCGGGGTTGAGCCTGTGCCCCCGTCTGGTCTGGAGAAAATGCGTGCATATACGTTCGCTTTGTTTAAAGTCCTCGTACGAGTTGAATCCTGAAGCTTAAACCTTAAAGGACAAAACACCGAGAGCAATGTCAAAATTAAGACGCGCGTAGCCTAATGCATGTGTAATTTCTAAATTTTATAGGTATCATGTGCAGGATTACCACAAACCCGAAGTGTACAAAAGTACAAGTGTCTTCGTTTAATCCTCCTGAAGATTTGGCTTTAGAAACAGAAGAAACGCAATTGTCAAGGAGAAACGTATGGTCGAACTGGCATTGTATTATAATGCCCGATAAAGTTCTATGAAACAAGAGTTTATCCTTGAAGGTTAGGACATGCAATGGAAAGCATTTAGATTTGGTAGTGACGTATAAAGTCAGTCGCTTCTTCGCTTACTTTTGTCAAGAGGATGCTCGATTTTTTCAACCCAAGGCAGTAAAAGTATGAAGACATGGTTCTCATCATACTGCAAGAGAAGACTGATCAGGTATCTATTATGAACGAACATCGTAAGTTTCTCTTTGTAATGGTTGAACCCTAACTTATAATAGCTAGACTTGAAGAACATGCATCAAGAAGAAGCTTAGAAAGCATAATACCGGCAAAATAATCTCACCAGTGTAAATGTAAAAGTTTGAAGAAACAGTTCTCAACGAAGAACTTGGTAGCTATGAAGCAGCTTCTTCACTTGAAAACCAATAGGGAGGCCTTTATCAACATGGAAGTCGAGACTATAACAAAATTGTCAAAATATCTAAATAGACGTAAAAGATGTTCAAAGTCCAAAGAACTATTGTTATCTACTAAATAAAAGAGTTCGGTATGTGACAAGGGGGTTTTTAAACATGACAACACGTACATTTGACCAGTTTAATCCATAATCTTTGAATAAAGAACTCTAGGAATGGGCAAATTTGGGCTTAACGCTCGACCGGGACAGTCTCTGCATATGGAAGGATGCCGTTTCCGTTTTTACAGTGGCGCGCACCTTTTGAGTAGTTTCGACAAACTATTCGAGGCATAAATCCTCATTTTTCTATACGAAACATTATAAGGCACGTTTGTGCCTTTAAGTTTAGGAATCCTTGATAATACAGCAAATCTAATTTTAAATTTCTAATTATGAAGAAGTCGGTACCTACACAAACGCCTATGCCACTTTGGTGCATGGCCTCAAAAGTTAATTTAAATTACTTACGGATGAATTATTATCCTAAAACACTTTAGTTTTGGCGGTCAGGGAAGTACCACAAGCCGCACAGCTAAGCATAATATCTCGAAAAAGTATATCAATACCACATACTGACACCTATCATCATGGCAGATACCAAAATATTGTGTCAAAACTTGGTTACTCAGGGCGATTTACGTCTCACGTATTTTATAATACACATAGTGCTTTGACTCCTTGCTGGTATTCTTGATTCAAAGTCCATAATTGTGTTTCATCCTGTCGCATAAAATACACGTTGTGTGTGTCCAAAACTGCAACAAAGTCGTTGCCCTTTAATATTTGGGTACAAACGGGCAGCAGACCATTAAAAAACATCCTCCTTGTAAACAACCCAGGAGCTCTTAGCAATGACCTTTCGACAAGACTGTTTACGTTTTTTTTAATTGGTTCCAAGAATAATATATTACCGTTGCAGGCTGAGCCCATTCATAAATTTTATACCTACGATGTCGTAGTAAAGACGGTAAAAATCATGTGCACTCCAAATCGGAAAGCGGCATTGCCAAATTTAGTTTTATAGTTAATAAATAATAATAATAATAAAGTAATCCAGATATTTACTATCATCAATCAACTAAGTGCAAGAATTCTAATCGATCAATGGCATCCTTTTTGATATTCATATTGAATGACAGTGTATTCCGATGTAATATACCTAGAATGTTACTGAAGGCAATAGATTCAAACATAATTTTTAGGTATTTTCGTGTCGTATACAGAGTTTATCATAAATAGTATTGTGCTTATTTTGGTCTCTTATTTTGTAAATATGACATTCAACTCTGTTCTTTACCCTAAAATATTTAAATAATCTTATCTCATAATCATAAGTGATTATCAAAATATTTAGAGCACTTTATCTAAATCTAGTGCCAATCTAGATGTACTTAAAATTTGCACTTATCACAGATACTTTTTGCTAGTTTATATAAACTTTTTTGGTATTTTTCGCAACAACTTTGTAATTCAGCAAGGTCGAATCTATAGCTTAGGTTAAGTTTACATACAGTAATCTTATTATAATTAGATTCTCTTATCAACACAATGTTAACATTCTAAAAAATGTACCCACTTATCTGTTCCATTTTAATTTCAGGTTTCCAAGATAAGATAAATTTTCGAGGAGGTCGATCCTACCGAAATTTGGCTTCATTATTGCAATTGGCAATGTTTTAATAAATTAAATTTTAAAAAAAATATACAGGGTGTCCCGTTAATAATGGTCCATAGAGCAACTGCACATATTTGGGGCCAAAATATGACGATTGAGGCTAATATGCCTTATAGAAACGTTGTTTGTTTAAGAGATATAGGGCGTTGAAGTTCATTTTTTGAAATTGAATTATGGTTACATCTCCCAAAATAACGAAGCTGCTGAACTGAAATTTGGCACTGCTATGTTTTTGAGGATGGAGAATAAGCTAAAAATATCAATTTTGCTGTATCTTTGGATCGTGTTTTTACTCCTAACTTTTTTGAGGTTATCTTTTTGATCTTGCAGGTTCATCATTTTAAGGCATCTTTTCATTCCGCAACAAAAAGGTACTCTTGTTTCATAACGATAAAATCAACCGTTTGCGTTGAAATTGGCAAAATGTGCCCCGAAACACATGTAGGCTACAACATTCGAAAAATAAAATTTTTACCTGCTACTTTCAAATGTTACAGATTCACTGTACCATTTAAATTGAGAAAAAAATTGCTATGAACAATGTACCAAAAATGTTTTGTTTTCAAAATGGAACGGATTGAAACTTGCCAAAATTTGGACACTCTATTTCAAGAAAACGAATGGTGTTTCGACCAATGCCCATCTGGCATTTTTTTCTTCATGTTGAATGTACAGTCGATTTGTAACATTTGAAAGCGGTAGGTGAAAATTTTATGTTTCGAATATTGAAGTCAACAGGTGTTTGGGTACGTTTTGGCAATTTCAAGGCAAACGGTTTATTTGATCGTTATGAAACAAGAGTACCTTTTTGTTGCAGAATGAAAAGATGCCTTAAAATGATGGACCTGCAACATCAGAAAGATAACCTTAAAAAAGTTAGGAGTAAAAACACGATCCAAAAACAGCGCAAGTGGCGCCCTCTGTGATACAGCTTATTCTCCATCCTCAATAACATAGCAGTGCCAAATTTCAGTTCAGCAGCTTCATTATTTTGGGAGATGTAGCCATAATTCAATTTCAAAAAATGAACTTCAACAAACAACATTTCTATAAGGCATATTAGCCTCAATCGTCATATTTTGGCCCCAAATATGTGCAGTTGCTCTATGGACCATTATCAACGGGACACCCTGTATGTTACTTCCAACTTGAACGAGATTTAAGCTAATTTCATTTCAGCCCATCGAATGTATAGTGCGTTCCGTATAAAACAAACCGTTGTCCACCTGGAGAAACCCGTAGAACCGAACTTGTGTATTTTACAACTCACGGGTTCGCTTTTAAGGGTACCTCCTGGTGGGAAGGTGCCGTTCAAGCTATAATATAGGATGTGGTCAAGGAAGAATAACCTTTCGGAGAAAGAAGAAATCGTCCGGTCGAAGAGGTTTTTGGTCGAAGCGCCGCTCATAGGCAACCGAAGCAGTTGGTTGAGTGTCAGTTGAGGTAGTAGGTTGTATAGTAAGTATTACACCCGTTATGGAGTTGCTGTGCAGCCTGCTAACTTTCCTGATCTCATTCCTCAACAGCCTTGATTGGATGCGTCGTGGGACCATGGAAACGTCAAGTTAATGACGAATTGATGAATGATCAAGACCAATGATCTGTATATAGATCATTGGATCAAGACTCTATTCTTTAGGAAGAATTAACTTTCAACGTATTTTAAAGAAAATATTATACACTGCTATTCGATTTTAGGCGAATAAACTCTGACTAAAAATCCATAGATGAGTAATGTCGTCTCCCCACAGTAGAATTGTTTGTTATGAATAATAACAAAAAACCTAACCTCAATTTCTTTTTAATAAACAAAAGTTAAATAAGAACTAAAATCGTAGAAAGGAAAGATAGAGGAAATAATTTTTTTAGCTTCATTTTAAATCTGGTGGTATTTCTTATACATTTGATTTCTTTTGGAATCTTATTATATAATAAAACTCCATCACAGAGAATTGATTTTTTCCCAAAATTACTTTTAAATTTTTGTATCTGATAATCACTATTTTGTCTTGTAATTTTGGAATAAACTCTTTGAATAGCAATGCTGGAATATTTTTCTTTTTTAACAACTGAATGAATCAAAATGCATACTTTTAATTTATATAAACTTTCAATCTAGATATCCTTTTGGTTTATACAAATTTATTGTTGGTTCCAAGAAAGGTAGTTTATGAATGCATTTAATAATTTTATTTTGCAACTTTTTCAAAGGTTTTCTTGCATCCAAACTTGCTGATCCCCAAATTGAAATTAAATATTGTAATTTTGAGTATATTAATGAAAAGTAAATATTTTTCAAGTACTTCAATGCAATATAGTTCCTTATCCTATATAAAATACCTATTATTGGAGAAATACTGTTCCAAAGATATTTAATATGTGTTTTCCAACTAAAATTTGAGTCGAGATGTAAACCTAGAAACTTAATAGAATTTGTATGTTTAATTTCATTATTATTAAATGAAAGCTTTGGTTTAATATTTTCAATTAATTTACGTTTCGTAATAAACATATATTTGGATTTATCAAAATTCAGTGAGAGTTTATATAACTGTAACCATTTAAAAAGTTTCTCTAAATCATGTTCAATATGACAAAATATTTCAGATATAGTTTCAGCAAAATAGACAATTGTTGTATCATCAGCAAAAAGTTTAATATTGCCTTTCAGATTTAAATTCGACACAGAATTAATATACAGGGTGATTCATTGGGAATGGGAAATCCCGAAACTGGGGGTAGGGGAGACCAAAATATTGCGATTGAGTCCAACATTGCTTAAACAAATGTTGTTTGTTTGAGAGATACAGTGCGTTCAAGTTCCTATTTTTAAATTGAATTATGGCTATATCTACCCAAATAATCAAGCTGCTGACCTGAAATTTGGCACTGCTATGGTTTTGGGGATGGAGAATAAGCTGAAAATGTCAATTTCTACGTATATCACAGAGGGCGCCACTTGCGCGGTTTTTGGATGGTGCTTTTACTCGTAACTTTTGTGAGGTTATCTTTTTGGTCTGCTGGTTTGTCATTTTAGCCCACCTTTTCATTCTGCGACGAAAAGGTACTCTTGTTCCATAACGCCCAAATCAACCGTTTGCGTTTAAATCGCCAAAACGTTCCCCAAAACACCTGTTGACTTCAAGATTCGAAAAATAAAATTTTCACCTACTACTTTCAAATGTTACAGATCAACTGTACCATTTAAAGCGAGAAAAAAACCCATATGAACAATGTCGCAAAAAATGTTCACTTTCAAAATGGAACAGATTGAAACTCGACAAACTTTGGACACCCTATTTCAAGAAAACAAATGTGTTTCGACCAATGTTCATTTGGCATTTTTTTCTTCATTTTTAATGTACAGTTGATCTGTAACATTTGAAAGTAGTAGGTGAAAATTTTATTTTTCGAATATTGAAGTCAACAGGTGTTTTGGGGCACGTTTTGGCAATTTAAACACAAACGGTTGATTTGGGCGTTATGGAACAAGAGTACCTTTTTGTTGCAGAATGAAAAGGTGCGCTAAAATGACAAACCTGCAGGACCAAAAAGATAACCTCACAAAAGTTACGCGTAAAAGCGTGATCAAAAAACCGCGCAAGTGGCGCCCTCTGTGAGATACGTAGAAGTTGACATTTGCAGCTTATTCTCCATCCCCAAAAACATAGCAGTGCCAAATTTCAGGTCAGCAGCTTGATTATTTTGGTAGATATAGCCATAATTCAATTTAAAAATAGGAACTTGAACGCACTGTATCTCTCAAACAAACAACATTTGTTTAAGCAATGTTGGACTCAATCGCAATATTTTGGTCTCCCCTACCCCCAGTTTCGGGATTTCCCATTCCCAATGAATCACCCTGTATATTAGAAACATAATTGGGCCTAATGTAGATCCTTGTGGAACCCCACAATTTATATATCTCTTTGAACTTTTGATTTCTCCAATTTGGACAAATTGATTACGTTTAGATAAATAATTTTGAAACCATGATTGAAGTATGCCTCTTATACGCATATTACATAAACATTTAAGAAAAATTGTATGGTTAACTGTATCGAATGCTTTACATAAATCTAGTGACAACAAACAACATATTTTATTGTCATCAACATTATGCTGTATATTTGTAATGACATCAGCAGCAGCAATTTCAGTGTCTCTAGATCTACGAAAGCCAAATTGGTTAGAATAAAGTAGCTGCTTGGATTCATTTATGTTTCGATTTCGAATCGATCAAAATAAAATAAATAATGCACGCCCATGGAAACCAGCCCATATTTTATGAAACTGTCATAATGAATTAAGAAATGTTCAATAAAAACGATGTTAAAAATATAATTATATTGGTCCTATTTACAAACAAAACAATGCACTATTATTCTAAAAGGTAAAAGGAATTTGAAGTTATATTGAGAAAAAAATAAAGTTTTATGGCATCTTTCAAAGGTAGCTTGTTAAATATTTTCCTGTGAAACGAAATCCCGGGCTCTTGCTTTTCACTTCTGCTTTTGCGACCAAACGCTGAACAATTCACCATCGAGAGAGTATATTTTCCTCTTAGCCACTGTTACTTTTAATGTACAAAATCACGAAATAACTCACAACGTACTCGCTTTCTCTGCCACATATAAAATGGCCGCCGTTCAAAACGACGTAATAAAATCTATACACGGTAGGGTAGACAAGCGCAGTGTCCACTCTCTTTTCTTGTCTATAAGGCTAAAACCAGCAACAACCAGAAAAATAACCGCGGTTAATACCAAACAATCGCCTAAAATCGGCTATAAAGTTTGCATTAAATAGAAACATTTTTTTTACTAGATTTTTTGAAAATGTAATTTCGGGCTATGTTGCTGCATATTTTGAATAGGTACACTATTTCGCCTAAAGATACACCCTGTCAAATTTGACATTTACAATTAAAACAAAAATGCAAACTTTATTAACAGCACTGTATGTTTTGTATCATATTTATTACCTACTTTTGTTTGTTTTTCGATATTTTTCAAGAGAAATTAATAATAGGTAATTGCTATTGTATTATTGCATACCTTACTTGGTTTATTTTATTATAGAAATTAGAAAAGAACTTGCCAGTCTTTTGTTTTCATTGCATAAACATGTGTTAAAATATTTCATCTATTAACACTTTGTAACTAAGAATTTCATGTTTGTTCTAGATTTACAAAAATATATTTATTTGCAACAAAATTAGCTTTTCATTTTCATTTGGCAAAATTTCCTTTAATTTAAGAAAAATATTGTATGTCCCTAAAAACAACATGGTGTTTCAGGAAACGGAGCTTTAAATAGCTAGTATTTAAACACTTTTGGAGCCAGTATTTCTACAGGGTATCCCAAATTTGTCACATTTTATTAGGTATAAATTTAATATTTCTATATTTTTTCTATAAAAGTAATTAGTAATTAAATATTTATCTGAAAGAAAATTAGTACCTACTTAAAATATAATAATAAAAAGAACAATCTCATTTCAACATTTTCTTGCTCTTTCAGTTCAAAGTCAAAATTGTATGTTTAGTTACCAAAATCGAATGTAGTAGAAACTAATGCATTATAAAACTGTTGTAGCTAGATGCTAACTCTATTATTATTTATTTTGTGTGAATTCTTGTAAAGTTGCAAAGAAACTTTTGCTAGAGATTTTTGCCTTTTTCTCTGGCAAAACTGATTTAGTGGTACAACAACAAGAATCTCATTATTGCCGGACTGTAGAGGGTGTCCTATTTCCGATACTTCTGCATGATATTTCTTTATATTTTGGAATTCACCTGCTAGAAAAAATCCGCGTACGCCACTGAATTCTACGTGAAAAAATCTATAAGGGTCGATTTTTACCATTTCAACAAGTTAGCGTATGCCTAAAAGTGGCATATTTCAAAAATCACCCTGTATCTCAAAAACTAAGGAGGCCATGAAAATTATGTTTTCGGGGCTTTTCTTTTTATGAAAAAAATAGACTAGTGTCACGAAAACCGCATCTCTCTATCTCCAAAAACAACCGAGATACATACCTTGCAAAGGTATCGAAAATGGGACAACCTGTACATGTTACCAGTTGCTTTATTAATTTAGTCATTTTAAAGAATAAACAAAAAAAATAGAATCTTCATTTCGAAGGTACCTAAATAAACACTATTTTAGAATAAAAGATTTCATGATAGCACAGACCTATATAGCTTCGCTTCGCTATATATGTCTGTGATGATAGCAATAAAAGTAAATAACCTGTTGTAATTATTGCGTAAAGTGCGAACTGAAGTGCATCTATCGAAAGGCAACCAACAGTACACTATTGTTTGTACAAAATAACATTGTACGATCATTTCAAAACTTTTGTCAACACGATGTATTACTTACATTTCAAAAAAATTTATTGCTTGAACTTTACTATTATTTTTCTATTTTACAGCACCTTGCACCCTCAGGTCGGCGTACAACTTCACGTTTACTACACCACAACCATTGCAACCATTAAATTTTATAGCCGAACACCGCAATATTTATTACTACACTATAACCAAATTTATTATCAATTAATTTCTGCAATAAAATCCTTACAATACAGCGATTTTTTCTTTGTATTCCATTGTTCTCTTACCATGAATTTTCTAAAAAAAGGAAGTTATTTATTAATGGGGTGCAGTTTTTTCTTTCAAGCGAAAAGCTATATCGAAAGTGAAACCATCATCTCTGAAAACGTAGGTTCGCTTTCCCTTTCATGCGCACAGACTGACTACGATTTATCGATTTTCCAGACATTATCCAAGAGCGAAAACTGCACGACGGAAAAATTTCGGACACCAAGTCCCTGAGACCCTAGCTTGTGACGTCATTTGCACTCTCACAAGTTTGAATCTCGGGATTTTGTGTACGAGACGCCCTGCGCTGACCAACAACGGCCAATGGGGGAGCAGAATTTGGGATTATTTGGGATTTCTTCGAGTTTTCTTAAGTTGGCAGCAAGACGGACCGTATGCCACAGACCCACTGACACCTATATGAAGAAGGAAGTTGGCTGGTCCCAAAGAGGTTGAAGTAAATCTGGAGTAATGTTTTTTCAGGTTTTTTTTATATTATTTCAATATGATATTGTAACACTTCATAACTGTAATTTCAACATAATTGTAAATGTATGTACCATTGACACGTTTTAAATGAATTATTCACTGGATTTTTTTGAAACCTTAACCTGAACTTATAGTAGGTACAAATTTTCATTTTAATATCTCATAATATATTAATAAATTTCAATTCCAAACAACTGTTCTTGATAAGATTTTTTAACATTTTGAAAAATAGGGATATAGGTACTAAGCTTCGATAAAGTCCTTTTTTAGTTTCAAACTTAGACTAGGAAATAGAGAGGACGCCTAACAGCGCTTGCGGCCGTGTTACCGACTGCCACATCGCACGATAGACCAGTGGCGTAGCATGAAACGCATTCTTAACCAATATCGCAAAAATGTTGAAAATGAAAAGGTAGTTAATTTTGACTTTTGATTTGGTATTTATTTAAAGATAATTTCCCAAATGAAAAGCTATAGTGTCAAGTGCTGAAATATATTTATTTGTTGCGATTTTGATCAATCAAAATAAAATAAATACTGCACGCCCATGGAAAATAGCCCATATTTTATTGAAAGTATCGTAATCAATTAAGAAATTTTCAATAAAAACGATGTTAAAAAAATAATTATATTGGTCTTATTTACAAACAAAACAATGCACTTTATCATAATAAAATTTAGAAGGAATTTGAAAAAGTTATATTGACAAAAAATAAAGTTTTAGGTCATCTTTCAAAGCTAGGTTGTTAAATATTTAACCTGTGAAACGAAATCCCGGGCTCTTACTTTTCACTTCTGCTTTTGCAACCAAACGCTGAACAAGTCACCATCCTAAGAGTATATTTTCCCCTTAACCACTGTTACTTTTAATTCAGAAATTCACGAAATTAACTCACAACGTACTCGCTTTGTCTGCCACATATAAAATGGCCGCCGTTCAAAATCTATAGACGGCAGGGTAGGCAAGCGCGGTGTCCTCTCCCTTTCTTTGTCTAAGGTTTCAAATGATGCAGGGACATTTATCAAGAAAAAAATGGTTTCAGATATTAAAAATAAAGAAAGTCACATTTCTTGTGTCCAAATTGATAAAGTACATACCTACTTTTTTGGCCATATTTACGCACTTGTATTTTTAAACATTGATTGTGTAAATATAGGTACCTAAACTTCGTTTTTATTTACATAAGGTTGTATAAGATTATTGCATGTTTAAAAACTTATAGAAAGTAGGTAGGTATAAGGTATACAGTGTGATCACGTTTATTTTTACACCGCTCTTATTTTTTATATTTTTAAGGTGAGGAAAAATATTTGACCTTGAAACTTTCAATTTTGCACTTTAGATATTAACTTTTCGAAAAGGAAACTTTTGCGGGTATACCTTACGTAGGAAAAAATATCAAAAAATGATGAGTATTCGCCCTTAAAATATATGGTTAAACTTTAAGGCTCAATGTACAGCACGTGCGTGTTGATTCAATATTTTGACCCATAAAATGGCTTTTTTTTACTACTAACCTGAGAAATCACCATTATTTACCTCATTCTTCTAATGAGAAGTAATATTTCTCACCCTAGGTAAATAATGATAATAAAAAAATACCTAGGTAAATAATGAAAAATTTTCTATATGACATTTAAAGATTAGTGCCATTTTATTAGCTTGACAACTGAACTCCCAGGCTACTTGATATTTTGAAGTATTTGAAAAAAAGCGAGAAATGACTAAAATATGGCAATATTTCAATGTTAGTAGTAAAAAAAATTCTATATACACTTCGGTTGAGAAGGCCATTCTTTACCTCGCATATTATATCCTTATATCCTCAGGATATAAAAAAGCTCGGTATATAATGGCTCACTTCTCAACCTAAGTGTATAATATACTATTTTCGATCTGTAGAGAGCAACACGCATAATTTTAGACTTTTGGTCAAATACAAGTTTTAATCTAAGTACTTAATTACTCACATTTTGAGACAAAAATTATATAAAAAGATTGATCACAATGGCCGTTATTAGCATTTACGCAATAAGCCTAATAACTGCCATTGTGATAAATATTTCTAAATAATTTTTGTCTCAAAATGTGAGTAGTGAGTACCTAGTTAGATTAAAATTTGTATTGACCAAAAGTTTAAAATTATGCGTATTGCTCGCTACAGATCGAATAAAGCCATTTTATGGGTCAAAATGTCGAATCACCACGCACGTTGTGTACATTCAGTCTTAATGTGTTTTAAGTTCAATGTAATTTGTTATTGAATCGTATTGTTACTGAATTGTATACAAATTTGGACTATAGGGAAATGCAACCATATTTTAAGGGCCAATACCTACTCGTCATCATATACCTATGACATTTTTGCTATAATATGTTGATATCAAGTGGAAAATTGGAAGCTTCAAGGTCGAATATTTTCCAAACGCTTCAAAACAAATATATTATCACATGTATACGTCATTGAAATTGTGACAATAAGCAGATTTCAAATATGTAAAAATATATGTGGTGTTCCATTTAAAAAAAAACTTAAGTTTGGTTTGGCACCGCTGGTCTGAACACCAAATTTGTAGGTAGATACCTATTTAGCAACGATTTGATAACTTTTTTTTTACTCTAAAAAAATCCTGGATGCGTCTCTGTAACCCTCCCGGGAAGCGACTGTTGTTGAACTGTTGCAATTGGTAATGATCTAAATTACTGCACCAAATGTCGCCACAACCCCTGTGGGCATTTACAAAATTACAATAATAAAAAATGTGAATGTGTTTCTGGCCCCTACATCTTTAGCACTCTGTATGTCGCTTTGTGACGCGTTTTGCTGTCGGATACCTGTGGTTACGGGAAATTATCTCGTAAATCGTTTGCTTAAAATTACTTTTGTGCAAGCTGTTGAATTGTGTAACAGGCGCTTCGTGCGAAATTGTGGCATTATTTTCATCGTACCCACGAGATCGTGGTTAGGTACGGTGCGTTTAAGTGTTATGTCACCATACCCCTAGCGACATAACATACGAATATCACTGTACCATTTAAATAGGTAATTCAAGTTAACCTTGGAACACCCTGGATTAGCTAGAGGTACACACAATAGTTTTACTACGTTTTGTAATTTTTATACCTTTATAATTTTCCTAACAAATTAGTGGATATTTTTTGGAGCCATGTTATTTAAGCCATTTGACAATTATTATAACGAATTATAAAATTATCGTAATTGATGAAAAGCTGCCAAATTACATTTACCAATGAGTAAAAAATAATAAGGTAGGAGCATTGACATAACTTACGTCAAAGTCGACAGTTAATTCTTGCTGAAATAGCCTGGCGCCCTCTATTTGTAGGTAAATAAACTCAAAAACAATCCATTGTTGACTCAAAAATTATTCTTCAACTAATAGATGGCGCCAGGCTACTTTAGCAAGAACTTTCTGTTAACTTTGACAGCGATTGTCCATCTTTGCCCATTTCCTTTTTCTCTTTGCTTTTAGGCTAGAATAGTATAATGTATAATTTATTGTGGAACATGGTATGGAATGGCCTATCTTGTGACATCATTAAATTTAGATAAACAAATAAAATTACATGCAGTTTTTCTAAACTACAACTGTCCCTTGTCCTTACCTTCCTTATTATGTATTTTCCTCTTCCACACACACACCACCACCGTTTCCTATTTTCTATCAGTTTTTCTCTATCGGCTTCTTTCGACTTTTTGTACTGTCTACTTCTTGACAACAGTTTGCTGGTTCTTATCACAATATTTCACGCATCCACGCAAATAAAGAAACATTTTTAAACTATGATAAACTTTGGAGTAAACAAAATCTTGTTCCCGCTTTCATTTTTCTTCACTTTTGTTTGCACATCGCAAAATATCAAAGTTAGCCGATGTTGACGTCACAAAACAAATTAAATTTTTGACAGAGTCTCTATTAACCTCACAGAAACAGAAGAGCTAGTTCGTCGTTTTCTGGCAATTTGTACTAAATTTATTAGAAACTATTATTGGCAATTTCCAGGAATATATATTTTTTAAAAGCTTTTATTTAACTTGCAATGTACTTATGTATGTATGTAATTTGTTCGGGTGGAATCTTGCAACTCAATTTTGAAGCAGATATCTTCAACCGATCGAGCTGAAATTTTGTACACACGTTTAATTTGGATGACAATGCATGATTATATGTGTGACGTCATTCTAAATCCAACATGGCGGAACACTCAAGATGGCGGACTAGTTAAATTTCAACCGATCGAGCTGAAATTTTGTACACACGTTTAATTTGGATGACAATGCATGATTATATGTGTGACGTCATTCTAAATCCAACATGGCGGAACACCCAAGATGGTCATTAGAAGGTCTCCTCATTGAAGAGCTAGACTGTTCTAAACTAACCGGCAAACGACCTTGCAACAATGATGCGTTAACTGAGATGAATAGACTCAGACACCTGGCCAAACTAAAAATTACAAAATAAATTAAAAGTAAAAAAATATTTTTAAAAAAAGCTTTTATTTAAATGCGCTAAAAAGAATAAAATAATCTTTTCTTTTAAAACTTTTACTATCAACTTATAACGTCATTCCACAATTTATATGATATAAAAGCTTGTCGCGAGATTTAAGTTTTCAAGTAAATACCACTACTTAAATCTCGCGACAAGCTTTTATATCATATAAATTGTGGAATGACGTTATAAGTTGATAGTAAAAGTTTTAAAAGAAAAGATTATTTTATTCTTTTTAGCGCATTTAAATAAAAGCTTTTTTTAAAAATATTTTTTTACTTTTAATTTATTTATTCAAGCTCATAAGATAATTCGTAATATCTCAAAGATTTTTTAATCGAATAAATTCACGGAATTTCTCAATATACTATTCAGCACCATCTGTTGGATAATAGCCAAACTTTTCAAGGGGAAAAACTATTTTATCTGTTGAATACCCTGCAGGCGGAAATTTAAAAAGCTAACCTCAAAATAGTCAAAATATGTGATTTTTAATCATTGAGTTCCCTGAATGAGCTCATTTTTTTATTTTTTTTTAAACGATGTCATCCAACGAAATAGAACCTAACGAAGAAGATCTTCATTTGTGCTTCAATTTTCCTGGTATAAAAAAAGAAGTATTAGAATGTGATAAGGAAACCATTTATTATGGATTGTTATTTTTCGATTCCAGGGTAATATTACTTTTTTACAATGTCTTTAAGATAATATTTATTTTACAGGCTCAACCGGTTAACATTTACATCACTAAAATTGATAACGGTCATTTTACAATTGACAGCGACATTGACGCAAAACTTAAAAGACACAAGGAAGAAATAGAAAGAGATTTGAGATTTGCAAGTGATATTCACGAAGCTTTGCGTTCAATTCAAAATACGCTCAAGTCGAAATACGCTAAAACGAAACCCACCAATTTTGCACAAACCTACGAAAAAACATTAGACGAATACAATGAATTCACTAGATTCTTTCTTAATTTAAGACAGTGCAAATTATCGCATGATTTGAAGAATATATTTGTGTCAACTTTGGATGAAAAAAATAGAGAACATTCTCTAAAAATCTTAGTAAACTATGACGACAAACTTGAGAACACTTTCAAATTAATCGACTTTGATTTGCCCTTACAGAATGTTAGTTCGGAACTATTCCAAACTAAAAACAATTTGATTGCTCTTTTCGATCAGTTTTTAGCGAAAATCGAATTCTTACAACCCTATTTCGACACTATGGACACTCTTGACGGCATTGCTAGCATTTTGGATCCTGAAAACCCCAAACGCAGCGACTCTTACAGAAGAGTTTGGTTAGGTATGACAACTGCTGTCAAATCTTTATTTTGTTTTTGTCATAGCCGCCCATGACGTACGCCAATTTGCTGTTCCAGGTGAAAATATTTCGATATTAATAACTTTTGAGCCGTACAACATTTTTGCAAGACCCGACATAAAATTTCTAGGCCCCGATAGTGTAGTGGACATGTACAGGACTCGTTTGAATGATAATCTAGAGGGCTGGGAGGGCTGTGGTGATATCATTCATGGCATACTAGGATTATTAGGTAAGGAAATGTTTAAATAATGATTTTGAAGGTAATGTGGTAGTTTTTTAAGGTTTAGAGAAATTTCCTCGAAAACCAAGAGTTGAGAATACTGTAGAAGTGATGCTAGTAAATTCTGGAGAATGTTCGATATGTTTTTCGTTGAGGTTGAATGGGAAAATTCCTGAAATTGTTTGTAAAACGGATTCATGTCAAAAATATTATCATCAAGAATGTCTATATGAGGTAAAGACTAAAATGCGTTTAATACAATTAAAAAATTGTTTTTTAGTGGCTTACATCGGTAAATGCTAGACGAATGTTTAAAGAAGTATATGGGGAATGTCCGAATTGCGAAAAAAGCATTTCTTGCCCAATACCGATTGAATAATAAATATTTTTTCAATACTTTTTATGGCTGTTATATTAAGGCTACCATTTATTTTTTATGAAATTGTATTATTCTTTTTTTGATTGTTAAATAAATGCTCTAAAATATAGAAAAATGTTTTATTCCAAGCATAAAATTTAACACAACACTCGGTATAAACTAAAATATTATTTCAGTCAACGCTAGAATCATATTTTATGGAAGATATCACACCCATATTTATATCACATGGACTATTATTATTTAATATTGTTATAAAATGTTTTAGGCCAAAAAAATCTTATAAATATTATAAAACAATTATTAAGTTTTTCAAAAATTATAAAAACAGTTTGTGCTTATAGTGTATTTTTGGCAACCACCGTTTGTTTTTTGGAAAAAACTTAATCATTATTTTTATTCTGCCAAAATAACACAAATTGTAAAAATTGCAGCCTAAACAATATGGCAGTAGAAAATGATTTAAAAAATATAGCGATAGGTAAATATATGTCCAAATACCTAGCCAAAATTGATGCTTTCATTTTACAATAGCAAAACAACAAATTACTTTTTGGAATATTGGCATATTGTCATTTTTATAAAATTTTGACACACAAACTACATACAGTGTGTCCCAGATTTTAAGTGCCAAAGTATCGGTGGCAGAGCACAAATAAGTGTTGAAGCTTCAAATGTTGCTAGGTGCTTGAGAACGTAACACCCTGTAGAGCAATTTTCACGAAAACGGTACCACATAATACCATTGGGCTAGTCATAAAGCGTACAAAATTTCAACTCTATATCTCATGTCTTTCAAAAGATATTGACAAAAATTCTTTATAAAATGCATGTTCGTTTGAACTACTTTTCGAAAAATCGCATAAAGTTTGACACGGAAAAACTGGGACCACCTGTATATTTTCCAATATTAAATAGTCCATTTTGTCTCCGACAAGTAAAAATAACAGTTATAATACTTAAAATACTGGTATCTGGCTGTGGTGCGTATGCGACAAATCGTCGTCCAAAGTCAACAAGACCATGAAGGTAAAAAACATTCCGATGGCACTCAAAAAATGCCAAATGTCATGGAAGTCGTAGAACCTGAACAATTTGCACGCCATGTTGAACTGCCTCGATTGGGCTGGAGTTTTCTAAAAACAAACAATCCCCTCGTTTCGCTGATGAAGGCAAGCGACACAGAAGCAACGTTTACGCTGCCAGTTAGCCACAGTTCATTTAAACGTTACTTTTGCATATCTCTGCTTACCGTCCAAGAAATTGCTTTGTGCAGAAAGAAGTACATCGCCGATACGGCACACAACGTCGACACTGTCAAAAACGCCCACGTCATCAACTTAACATACTCCTTGTGCAAGTACTGCAAAAATAAACCGTTAAAAACCACACCGTATTTTATTCGATGCCCCACCTTCATGATAATATAAAAAAAGAAATACAACAACGTGTTCGCCATGAATATCGTCAGCAGAAACACGGCGAAATTTTTCGGGTGGTAGACCAACGCGAAAAAGGCCAGAGCCCAATTGCACAAGTTCCCCAATAGGAGGAGAACGAAACGGGCTGAAAGTAAGGTTAGGTTATTCGTCATCGAACTGTCAAAGTTGTCGGTTTACCTTTGTAGCACGGTTTAATGACGTTCAGCGGTCCCGTCCAAAAGTCGTGGATGCACACGTGGTAAACTCTTTTTATGGCTTGAAGATCTGAAGAAATCGATAATTATACTGGGCGTCAGACACAGACTGAGACCCATATAACGTATTTCGTGAATATGTTTTATTATACATGGTGATTCAGTTTAATTTCCACAAGGTTTGAGGAACGCTACAACACTAAACTTCGTAAGCAAAGAAATGTTTGAATATTTTCTAAACTATTTTCAATATAAAACTGAATCAACCTGTATATCGGACACATTCGACTTACTCAATCTCCAGCAGCCCATGTAATACACTTTGATGCTTAAGTAGAAACAAATTAGGATGTACATAATAATGAAGACGATCCAAAACGGTTGGTTGCCTTCGAGTATTCCAATCATACCTTTAAAAAAATGCGAGAAAGTAAAAAAATCAAAATATACCTACTTCTAAAAATTTACCTAACAAAATGGCAATTGCCAAAACTCCAAAAGTGGCATAAGCTGTGGCATTTATATCTGGATGTCTGTTTTGGTACAATTTAATCATGCATAGCACCGCCATGACATACATGAAGGAAGAATCTAAAAAAATATGCATTTGCTAAGTTTTTCATGACTAATATTAATTTTCTTGAAATCGGCAGTGATGTGTCTCAAAATCTGAGCTTTTAGCTCAGAAATTGGCACTAAAGTAGCTTATTATTGTACGATTTTTTCAATAAATAGGCCTTGGCTAGATGTAAACATCAAACGTCAGACGCGGAGCCATCGCCCGTCAAAAGTGACCAAATATTCAAAACGCGGCCAATAAAGACCCATTTAACTTTTCGTACACATTGGGAAATTGTTACCTATAGCAGCGCAATCTCTCAGTATAAATATTTTAGTAGGTTTGAATATCAATCTATTTTTCTTGGAGGCTGCACAACAGGCAGCAGTTTGAAGTTTCTGTTGGGAAGTGCCGTGCCTCGTCATGCTCAAACTAAATAGAGCGATCGCCAAAGTCAAGCAACGCCGCGTGCAGTCGTTTCATGGACGCGTGATCCCTTATGATAATTTTTTTGATTAATAAAACATATTTTTTCCGATTTCAAAAAAAATTTAATATGTACCTAGTCACTGAAGTTCTTTTTATGACTCATGGTTTATTTGCCTCTGCCAGAGGCCTCGGCAACTAAATTCCACATGATTTAATTTTTAAAAATGGTTTTGGACACATTTATCTCTTTAGTAAATATTGAAATGCTGACAAATATCCCACAGGACAAATGAACTACTTTCCGTACTCAAGTTGTAAATCTGTCAACACGACCTTCTGTATTTTGATTTTGTGTTTAAAAAGCAACAATAATAAACTTAAAAGAAATATATCGAAAACCCTAAAGAAATATAAAAAACGCATTGTAAAAACAACATTAAACTTTTCTTACCAAACTGAAAATTTGAAGCATTTGGGCAAACATGGTAACTGCCACTTAGCACCCCCTCCATTATCAATGCCACCCCCATCGCGTAAAATAATCCGTAATGCTGTGGAATACCAAATTGCTAAAAAAAATATATTTTCCGCATTTTTCTTCAAAATCATTAAACTCTTACCTTGTCAAATATGATATCTTTGTGCGTCAATTCCCTATGGTACGTTAAAAATAAGTACAGAATGCCGAGCAAGACATAACCTATATTGGAGAAGACGTGATTAAAATCGCTGAGTAAACCTAGCGGGTGTGCGCATAAAAAGTTGTAGTAGCACAAGTCTTGTTCTCCTGTTTCATTTAACATCTAGAAGATAAAAAAAAAATGGAAAAAATTATTCAAAAACATATGTTTTTTCATGTTCAAGTAACAAGATTTTTTTTGTCGATCTTTTATCACAAACTGAATCACCTTGAATCTATCTATACATACGTTTTGGTAAGTCACTACCAGCTGTACCACAGGCAGTCCATAAAAAATGGCGACCGTCAAAACATTGTACAGATACAGGTAGCTCTTCTTCCTCAACACTCTAGGATCTTTCCGCGCTAGATCTGTCAAAAAAGGTTGCGATCGACATAACCTCAATTCTCTGTCGGTGTCCACCTCGTTCAAAGTGTCATATTCGGTTTCGTCCAACGAGACATTGTCCACGATGTCTGTACTCGCCGAGGCATTGCCTAGAATAAGGCCATACTTTTCAACTAGTTTCGGGAAATAAACAAGAAACGATCAAGAAATAAACAAGTCGTGTTTAAAGCATAAAATCAACTACTGTGTGTGATACCTGATTGGTCTACTTTATAGGTGCATTTGGATTTAACAATCCTTCCTTGAAAGACAAATAAACAGTGTGTTAGAAATAATTTGTGTTGTGTACTAATGAACCTTATACAGTTACTGGCAGAAAGTTGGACACAAATGGAAAACTTTTTTATTATAAATTTCTCAGAAAATTTTATTCTTGATAAAAGTTGGTGCATCATTTCGAACTCAAAACGCATATACCAAAATTTAAATATCTCTTTTTGGATACGAGGTAGATTCAAAAATGTGAAAATAGCTCAAGAGTAAAGTACCCTTATTTTTTAAAATACGGTAAAAAGTTACTTACAAAAGTTGTTTGTAATCAAAAGTGGATGTCAGATTTAAAGTCACAGCCACCTCGTAAAAAAAAAAGAAATTTAACTTTTTTGTATTTTTTCGATCACCCTGTGTATTACAAAAAAACAAAATACCGCAAGCGCAACTTATCATCGGATAACACATGAATTTGCTACTTAACTTTTATTTTGTTCGATTAGCAGCTAGAAATTTAAATTAATCGAAATCAGAGCTTAAAAATATTAAATTTTTGTGTCCATTGAATAAGTAGTTTTTTTGGCAAATTTTAATAATAAGTAATTTAAATGAAAACAGTAACTAAAAATAAATTTGCCAAAAAAATTTTTCAACTCTGTTTGCCTTTGGGACAGCGGCATTTTAGGATTCTTAACAACGGAGAGGACAATATCCATTTCATTATCTTCGTTACCTGTTACATTTCTTCTATGTGGTACTTGACATTTATTTTGCACTGAACTGAACTGCTTAAAACTCCTAAGAATTTTTGCCACAGTTGAGTAGTTGACGTTTATTGGATGTCGTTCATTGAAAATATCTGATGTTTCTCCACAAGTATGATAATTATCACCGTGTATTAAAACAATTTCCACTTTATCTTGAACACTAAGTGCAGGCACAGTTGCAGAATGACAATAACGGAGTTTGACATGTAAAATAATTCTTCGCCGACAATTATTGTTTTCAAAGCCAACTTTGCAAGAGTTATTATTGGCCATAGCATGGATTATCCTATTAATCTCGTATTTTGTTCGATAGGTACCTCTAAGCAAATTTATTTTTAGTTACTGTTTTCATTTAAATTACTTATTATTAAAATTTGTCAAAAAAACTACTTATTTTATTCAATGGACACAAAAATTTAATATTTTTAACCTCTGATTTCGATTAATTTAAATTTCTAGCAGCTAATCGAACAAAATTAAAAATTCATGTGTTATCCAACGATAAGTTGCGCTTGCGGTATTTTGTTTTTTGTAATACACAGGGTGATCGAAAAAAATACAAAAAAGTTAAATTTCTTTTTTTTACTAGGTGGCTGTGACTTTAAATCTGACATCCACTTTTGATTCCAAACAACTGTTGTAAGTAACTTTTTAGAGTATTTTAAAAAATAAGGGTACTTTACTCTTGAGCTATTTTTACATTTTTGAATCTACCTCGTATCCAAAAAGAGATATTTAAATTTTGGTATGTGCGTCTTGAGTTTGAAATGATGCACCAACTTTTATCAAGAATACAATTTTCTGAGAAATTAATAATAAAAAAGTTTTCCATTTGTGTCCAACTTTCTGCCGGTCACTGTATAAGAAATCTTGAACTATAAAATAAGTATTAAAAATGGTGCTTACTGGGTACTGGTGTCACTGGAGTATTGGCCTCGGGTACATATTGCATTTGGCGTGGTATTGAAGTTCTTATGTTGAAAAAGAAAAAAACCAGACCGAAAACTATGTAAAATCCACCTAAAATATGCGACTTAATAGTTCGCCCTTTTAAAATTGAAACTTTGATCGCAGAAAACTTAGCTAGGCTACATTTTTTACACACCTATTGTCATAAGAGTGAAAAAAACAGCATTAACGTAATCCTGGTATGTAATACTCGGCTTTATCGCAAAAGTAACATGTTTAGTCCTATTTAACATTGAAGGTTCTAAATTTCGCGTACACTGATAGTCGTCTGATTTTGCTACGAATACTATGTAAAATCCAAAAGGAAACTTATATTTCTACAACAAAAAAAGTGAAATTTTTGCAAGAGTTTTCAATCGATAAACTTACAGGTATTGTAATAGCCCCCTTAGTGTTGATTGTCTCGTAAAAACCACGAAACGTTATGTCTTGATTCAAATCGAAAACGGGGCACTGAAAAAATTAGTAGCAGAAAACAATTTCCTGAAAAAAAATGTTACTTACGCTAACATTTTGAATGCTAACGGTTGTGCAAATCGTATCGTCCGAGTTTATTTCCAATATAACCGTGTCGTAGTCGGAATTTTTGTGTAAGTCCGTCGAATTTTTAGTTGTAAAGTTATAAAAGTAATACCTAAAAATTATGAAAAAAAAAGTGGAATATTTATGGCTTTAGTCACTATTGAAGTGCATATACAAGGGTCATTACAGATAATGTATCAACCAGTTTTTAATAAAAGTAGTTCAAACGTTCCCTTCGCATTTTCTGCATTTCCCCTAAGTTTTTGATATTTCCACCTACATACATTATAGAACAAAGCTACCAAAATAAGACATTTCTTCTATATAATACAAACTATTAATAGAAATGGCATAAAAAATGTGAAAAGATTCAAATTATCTCCCAATTAAATTTTGTTTTCCTTGAGATAGATGTGGCAATAGTTTGCTATTTTGGTTGTTATCTATATTGATTTTCCCACGATTATATTGCAACATGTTTGATTATACAAAAAATTAGTAGGTGTATGATTCATACATAACAATAAATACATAATACTACCTTGGCTCGCTAGGAGACACTGTAAACATATAATCTTTTGAAAGTTCCACGTCAAACTCTTTCTGATAGTCCACGTCTATAGTAAAACTTATGTCACTCTTTGACGAAGTCGATATTGTAACTATTGGATTATCATGAATCATATTTCGTTTGCCTGAAAATATTTCAATAAAACGACGTAAAGGATTTACAATTGTATCTTCACCTTCCTTTGCATGTCTCAAAATATCATGACACAGCGTCCTGGAAGTATTTTCGAATGCCTTATACCCCGTATCCGATTCCACGATCAACGGTACCTGCCACGATAGCATTTCTTGTGGTTGTCTCACTACAATCATTAACGGAGTGCTTATGGTCGATTCGCTACTGTTCACCGTGATTCTCGGAGGTCTTTTCAACTAAAATTTAAGCTTCAAACTCGTTGCTAAAGAAAAATGGGCGACTTACCTCAACTCCGCTAAATTCAAGAACATATTCGATGGTTTTATTAATAGTGAACGTATAGGGCTGAGAGTAGTTGCGTTCTAGTTGCATTATTGTAAAATTGCAAAAGGCCGCCTGAAAACACAAGAAAAATACCAACAAACGAATCATTTTCGCGACAAATTTCACATTATGTTTTGAAGACGAATGGGAATTACCGTCATTACCGAATCAAAAATTTTGGGGTTATGTTGAACGTCAGAAAAACTGCAACCAACAATACACCGCGCCGTCATGCAACCACACATACACGCGACATAAAAATGGGATTTTTCAAAAAATTGTTATTGTTGCCTTTTAACAGATGTCACAGGTTATCAAACAATGTACAAAATGATAGAACGGAACTTCTTAAGCGACGATTAACGTCAAATTAACGTCGCGTTCGTCGTGGTGACAAGAACCTCTCTTGACCTTCATATGTCATTGACAATATCTCTCGCTCAAAGGTGTGTGGTCAGGTGCCGGTTGTTCGGTCAAAATTCTTTGCAAATTCGCAGTTACTCCCGAAAAATGGCACTAAATAAGCTCGCAATCGACGCCTTGGACCTCAACAACAAGAGGGTGTTGATGAGGTACGTAAAAGAAATATTAAAACGACTTTTGTCAGTTGGATTTCTCGACATATTTCTAGGGTTGACTTCAATGTTCCCCTGAAAGAAGGGAAGATAACGAACAACCAGCGCATCGTGGCGGCTTTGGATTCCATAAAGTATGCGCTAGATAAGAATGCGAAAAGTGTTGTGCTGTGCTCGCACTTGGGAAGACCTGACGGAAATGCCGATGCTAAATATACTTTACAACCAGTCGCCGATGAACTGAAATCTCTTCTGAGCAGGTAAAAAAACGATAAATATTAATCATTTATTTGTTATTTTCGAGTTCTCGCACAGATTGCAAATAAAAATACAAAATACCACAGATTTTGAAAGCCGTTTTCATTGCAAGAACCATGATGTAGGTATGACACGAAATATTTTTTAAAAATTCCTCTTTTTCCATTAATTTTTTCTATTGCAGCCGTGTTTTTAATAATAAGAAGTCTAGGCATGGTTCATACAGCTTCTTTATCTTTTAATTTTTCTTTTTCTTTGAGAAATATTAAATGTCATTGGTCAGTTCAAATCAAGGGACAAATGCCATTGGTTATTTCTTAAAGATAAAGTAAAATTAAAAGAAAAAGAAGCTGCATGAACCGGGCTTAAATATTAATCACTATTGTCAACAATTTAACTTAATTACAGTTTATTTTTACTTCGAAAACTTAATATTTGTAAATAAGACCCTGTCTGGTAAGTGTTTTCCTCTGTTGTTGTACAGCAAACGTGTCGCATTGTGTTTTGGAGTAAATTTTTCGCTTTTTCTGATTGTGACAAGAAATAAGCTTTAAGCCAATGACACCAATAACTTTTGACATTTATTAATTGCAACAATACATTCGTTCGGCCTCTACACTATTTCTGTGATGCAAGATATAACATGCTAACATGTTAAATTTGTCATCATTTGAAAAAGCACCGTCCATTTCTAATAATAGAAATCATTAACTATGATACAGTGGGAGTTATGACAAATGACAAGGAGTTGGTTTCGTTGTTTCAAAGCCTTCTAGGTGAAGGATTTTTATTTATTTTTTATTATCGTATGCGATGTGTTATTATTATTAGTTAATATTTAGGCTTCTTATTAATAAATACAGGGCCGCATTAGAAAAAAAAAAATGAAAAAAAAAAGGAATTTTCAGTATAATGGTCTCAAAACATTTTAAAAACATTTCAAGTAATACATCATGGTGTTTGCAATGAAAAGTGCTTTCAAAATCTGCAAATAATCCAGGTCCATATTAAAAAAAAATAAAGTTAAAGATGGTTTCTCAAAAACGAAATGTTGTAGAACAAATCTAAAAACGCCATCTTTAAGCCCATTAAAAAGTGTCATAAGAAAGTGTTTTTCTTTTTTTCTATCTGGGATAACAGCTTCCGAAAAAAATAAAATCAAAAAGGCAAAATTGTACTTTTTTCAAAATAACTCAGAAACCAAAAAAGATATTAGAAATCTGTTTGTACCATTTTATTGACCTTAAAATTGCGCAACTTTTTCCCCATTTAACCGTTGTTCTATCTGTCACTGTTTGCAAGATCCCCATGCTGTTCATTCTTATCCGGGACACATTGTATACCCATATCTCTGCCACTGGCTATTTGGGGAATTTGGTCTTATCGCATTTTATGACAAAAAAAAAACCGTTAATTTTTTTTTAATTTAAACATCCTGTATCTTGAAAACGAGGCAGCTGTGGGTAAAAAGTTGTACTACAAAATAGTAATATTTTATAGTTTTTGTATAACCCGTTGAAATGACCTAGAATAAAACTGAATCACCCTGTATATCTGTAAAAATTAGCAGTCATGGGTAGAATAAATAAATTTAAATTATGTTTACATTTATATAATATTTAAAAATTTGTAAATAAAAAAATTATTTAGTAATTTGATACGTCATATTTTTTAATTCTGAGCAAGTTAATAAAACTTTTCAATATTTCGCACAGAAAAGGCACTTTACCTGATGCGATTTTTATTTTTAAGCTGCTACCAGTGCCCTCTATAAATTTTTTAAAGTCCAAGATACTAAAAATTGTTGTTGGGTGGCGCAAGAGCAGAATACAAAAAATTGTGTTTGTAATGTAAAAAAAAATTGTCATATACACCTATATTACCGTTGTGCCGTGGACACTACTTGTATTTATATCCTCGGTGCACTTTGCGCCTATTCGACACTGACGGTCCTCCCCTAGGGACATTCAGTTTCTCCCCGACTGCGTCGGCCCGGAAGTCGAGTCGGCCTGCGCCGATCCCAAGCCGGGATCCGTCATCCTCCTGGAGAACCTCCGCTTCCACGTGGAGGAAGAGGGCAAGGGGGTCGACGCTTCCGGGAACAAGGTCAAGGCCGATCCGGCGAAGGTGAAGGAGTTTAGGGAGAGTTTGAGGAAACTCGGCGATGTGTACGTCAACGACGCGTTCGGCACCGCCCATCGGGCCCATTCTTCCATGATGGGCGAAGGATTCGATCAGAGGGCTTCCGGATTTCTGCTCAAGAAGGAGCTGCAGTATTTCGCCAAGGCTTTGGATAACCCCGAAAGGTTAGATTTCATTGTTCCGGAGCAGAGCGGGGAAAGGTCGCGCCAAAAACGATCTAGATCATAGATCAGATCGTTTTTTAAAAAAAGATCTAAGATCGTTTAAAACAGGGACTCTCCAGCATGTCACAGTCTATCACATAGGAAAAGTGAAGCCTTGTTTTCTGTATATCTCCAAGGAGACCACATAAGTGGGCTGGTACAAGGTTATGTTATATGTCAGTGTCCAAGTGCAATCAAGTTTTATGTGACATGCCAGTGCCATAGATTCCAAAGGAGGCAAAATATTTCCCATCACAATTCACAACTTTTAACTTTTCTAACTTCCAGATACTCAGATGTGTCAATTAAAGGTAATGCGGCCGCCTGTAGTAGTCCCAATAATTGCAACCAGATTTTTCTTGTCTCACCTTTAGTAATCCTACAATTCCCATTACGTGGGCATTACGTATAAGTAAGTAGTTCAAAACAAAAATGGTATTTCCTAAATATTAAATTATTAAGCAGGTAGCTTCAGTCAGGTCTTTCTTTAAACAGTTTTTATCTACAACTATAAGTTTATTTTACGTTTGTGAGGTACCTTGGGAGAGAAATAAAATTAGAAAAATGAGCACCGAGAAAAACTACATGATTAGAACTAAGTACAAGACCTAATCTTATTAGTCCATCCCGAAATCTGTGAAAGTTCTTTGGGTAGATACATTCAACAAGGGAAGAAAGTTCAAGTACACATATTATTACATATGGATTCAGGAACCTGGTAACAAGGTGCAATAGTGACAAATTCTCAAATAAGCAAAATCAGCACTGACTTACCTTACTTATATTACTTAAATTCCTGGAAATAATTGCAGGAAACCAAATTCAAATATAATATAAATTTGATTCATTTGGCACTTGCCATATTCTGTGTTTGTTGACAGAACATTCTCAAGTCATAATTTTTAGAAATCATATTAATTTTTACTAACAATCAAAGTACCTGTTATATCCATAGATTCTCCAATAAAATTGCATAGTTGGCATCATTGAGACCATTAGAATGGGGAAAGAAACGGCCTCACTTTGGAAAGTATAATGCTGGGTCCCCTTACTTTAAAGGGTCCCTGGTTTAAAAATAGATCTTTTCATGCAAAAACGATCTTAGATCAAAGATCATCTAAAAATGATCTATTTAAAAAAGATCAATCGATCTAAGATCTTCTAAACAATCTAAGATCTTCTAAACGATCTAAGATCCTCTAAATGTATCTAAGGTCTTTGAACAAAATCATAATATATAGTTAATAGATATAGATGTCTATAAAACACTTTTCCTAATTTTGACATAGTATAAAGTGACATATTTCAAAACCTGAGCAAGTGATGATACGTCCAGTTTTACGTAACTAGTTGTGTAAAGTAAAATTTTACGTAACTAGTTACGTAAAGTTACTACTCTAACTGAACTGGTTACGTAACCAATCAGTTGATATACCTATGGAGAATTAGACTTTTCTTGTAAAAACGTGTTCACCGATTATTTATGCAATTTACAATTTTATAACTTAAGTTATAAAATTCGGAATTTTGAGAAATAGATAATTGAAAATAAAATACAAATTAACATAAAGCATTCATTTAAAGAACTCAAAATAGGTTCTTGTAGTTGTAGGTAAAATATACGTCAGTTTGTTTATATTATTTGTCATTTTTCGCGAATTCTAAAAATTAGCACTTTAGCTGAGACCTAGAGATCTCCTGAGGTAAACTGCTTTAAATGAACGTTCGTTAGTAACGAAAGTAACAGAATTCGTAATACATATATTTTAGAAATAATATGTAGATTATATGTATAAAAAGAAAAATCCTTGTTCGTACAAAACTAGTCATTCTTCTAAAAAAATATACCTACCTTTCTACCTACATTGTTTTGAATAAAAAATCACAGAAATATAAAAACAAAAAATATAAAAACAAAAACTTTTATTCCTACAACAACCTAGAGCAGTATTTTTTATTCTTCAAAAATAAAACATTATTTTATATAAAAAAAAATCACAGAAACGTTTCAAAAACGAATGAAAACAAGTGAGGAAAAGATCTTAGATCGTTATAACGATCTTAGATCCTTTTAAAGGTCTTCGATTTTTAAAACGATCTTAGATCGTCAAATTAAAATAAAAGATCATATCTTTTTGAAACGATCTTTTTAAAAAAGATCGTTCTTTAGTGAAACAAAAAAGATCTAGGTCAAGATCACGATCTTAGATCTTTAAAACGATCTTTCCAGCTCTGTTCTGGAGGAGGGAATATGTCTCAATTTCTCGTTAACTTCTGACTGTTTTTAGGCCGTTCTTGGCTATTCTAGGTGGGGCCAAGGTGGCCGATAAGATTCAGCTAATCGAAAATTTGCTGGATAAAGTAAACGAGATGATAATAGGGGGTGGCATGGCTTATACATTCCTCAAGGAGATTAAGGGCATGAAGGTATTCAAGTTTTTTTTTCAAAATTAAGGATAATTGAACATATTTTCAGGGGTAATAATATAACAAGTCTATATCGATAATACCTTTCGTTAATTTTACGAATTATGATCCCAAAGCTGAAAACACCTTCACTGTGCAGCAGGAGTGATATTTTCTTAGCATAATGAGTGATAAATTAACGAAAGGTATTATCTATTATTAGGTATACCACGAGTTGTATTTAAAAAGATAATTTAACAACTGCAAATAGTTTAATAATTATTCCCATTCAATGTTTATCAACCCAACTTCTTAGGAATAAATTAGCTATAATAATTATAAATATTTCCCCTCTTCGAAAGTGTAATTTAAAAAATAAAAATAAAAAAGCAGCCACAACCGGGATTTGAACCCAGGACCTCTCGCACGCAAAGCGAGAATCATGCCTCTGGCCCATTGAGGTCAGATGAATGTTTTACTTAACTAACCGTATATACATTTAATTACCATGCTTAAAAGTTAAAGTCCATTTGACAGCTGTCATTTCACTTGAGCAGATATTTAATGATCAATAAGTTAACTGGAAACATATCTTCTAGTCCTATATTAAATTTGGTAATGTGAAGAAGTTATCGGGTTATCAGTTTTAGCTGCCACAATATTGGTTTAGCATAACTAGGACGTAACTAAGAGAGTAGGATTTCAGGGAAAATACCACTAGTGGTATTATCATAAGTAATATCATAAGGGCATCTAATTTTTCCGAAAAAAATCGAAAAAACACGTTGCTAAGTAATATTTTAACAAGAAGCATGAGTGCTGGTGGCAACAAAAATCAGAGTCGAAGACGAGGATTTTTGCACATGCACGAATGTATTTTGTTAAAAAAATATTACTTAGCATTGTGTTTTTTTTTATTTTTTTCACATGAAAAATTATATGCCCGAATGGTATTTGACAAGACTATTTCATGAGTAACAGATCATTCTGCATACACATAGCTTACAAAACATACTACCTATTATAAACAGCAGTCAAGTTTTGCAGCGGGTAAACTCGAAAAAATTGCTGACAAGTGCTGTCATACAGTTTTTCCATCTAGAAACCATTTGTAATTCAAAATTGCGCGTTTGTGATTGGTGGAAATTAAGACGAGGGAAATAGTCGCTGAAATCATCACCTGATTGGTTAATATTTCAAAAAATTATGTCATTTCATTGGTTAATATTGGCAGGTGTTGAATTCTCTTAGGAAGCAATATGAAAAAATGTGGGGTAATAGGTACAGCATTATAGTTTGTTATATAAAAGATCTATACAATATAACAGCATTCTTTTAAACTGTAATTAATAACTATAATAGCCTCAGCAACAAAATTTGAAATTAATCTGACAGGTTATGTAGAAATGCTGAATTGACAGCCTACTTGATGGTCAGTTTTATTGTCATGGCTGATTTGATTTTTCATAAATCTGGCTCTAATGTTTGGCCTACTTGGATCGAACATCAGACACTGACACAAGAAACCATGTTATCTAATTTGATGGAGCTTCTTTGGTAAATATCTCGGAAACAGTTGGAGACAAATAATATGTCAAAGGAATCATAATATAATAATAGTTTAATGACGCTGAACATTCACAAATACTACTTAAAGGTTCTCTAATGGTTTTGCAAAAAATATTTTTGGCTATAACCAAAGATCATGATCTTTGTTATAACTTTTTTTATTGACTCCCATATACAAAATCCGAGTACATCCTCCAATTTTTTCATCTTTATAAGAAAGTATGTTTAATTTTCCAACACTGTAAAATAACCGACTGAAAGCTCAAATAATAGTCTTTCAAATTTGTTTTTTTTTTTAGATTGGAACTTCTCTGTATGACGCCGAAGGTGCCAAAATTGTCGGAAGCTTAATGGAGAAAGCCAAGAAGAACAATGTTCAAATCCATTTGCCGGTTGACTTTGTTACTGCCGACAAATTTGATGAAAATGCCAAAGTAAATCCTAATATCAACTAAAAAAAAATTAATGCACTACATTTTCTCTCTGTTTTTTGACAGTCCAGCTGTGCCACAGTAGAAGCTGGCATCCCAGATGGCTGGATGGGATTGGACATCGGTCAGAAAACAATCGAACTGTTCAAGGAGCCAATCAGAAGGGCCAAAGTGATTGTTTGGAACGGGTGTGTTGATTTTGACAATTTAAATGAATTTTGTTGTTTTATGTCGTTTTAGACCGGCCGGTGTGTTTGAATTTGAAAAATTCGCGAAGGGAACCAAGGCTATTATGGACGAGGTTGTGGACGTCACTAAAAAGGGGGCTATCACTATTATCGGTGAGTTTTCTTTTGTCGAGTTATGGAAATGTTTAAAAAAATGTTGTTTTTGTTGGAAAATAAACATTATCGATGAAAAATACAATGAAAAATATTTAAATTTGCTGAAAATGTCACCCACTAGCTGTTGAACGTGAAATTATACAAAGTAGTTCAAACGTACATCAAAGAAAATTTTAATTTAAACTTTGTTATAGTTAAAATTAAAACAAAGTAGAATTCTTATAGGCAAAACTCCACAATCAGTGTCTTTAATGAAAACTGTACATGTTTCAAACCTCTAAGGGTTCATCATCAGCAGTAAAATTTCTTTAGGTTTTTGATGTGATTTCGTTAAGTATTTTACTGGTGTTGGATTGAGGCCTTTCGGTTTGGTTTTCAAATTTGGGTTTTTTATATATATAAATATGTCATTTAACTCCATAAACCTTTAGTTTTCGTTTCGAAGTTTACTAAAATGATTTGATATCTTCAGAGTTGATTGGAAGATTTGTCATTTATTACTAAAGAAATTTTACTGCTGATGATGAACCCTTAGAGGTTTGAAACATGTACAGTTTTCATTAAAGAAACTGATTGTGGAGTTTTGACTATAAGAATTCTACTTTGTTTTAAGTTTATCTTCCTGCTCCACTGTAAGAAAATGGACTATTTTTTCGATTTGTTACAGTTATCGTGTTGGGTTTTTAGCAGGGGTTAATGTTTGTTTTTCTATATTAAGTTTTTTTTTAGAGTTGCCAAATGTCCGGACATTTATTTTCAGAGAAATGTCCAGCCAATGTGTCCGTAATATGTCCGGACATTTATCAGACATTTATAAAATAAGCTAAAAACATCACCATCCTATTGGATTTAAGTAGAGCTTTAAAACGATATATTATTTATATATGTTTTTAAAATTTTAAATAAAACTAATAAAAGAAAACACGTCATGCGTGTAGCATGTTTAAGATAAGTCTTCTTGCAGAATTTGCAAATTCCATATGTTTTATTGTTTTTTTTTTGGGCTTTTTGGAAGTAATTCCATATTATACCACTTCTTTTACTCATTAATAAAAGGAAATAAGAAAAAAAACACACACACAGCAGATATCTTATGGAGGGAAACACTTCAAAAACGTGTTGTTATTAAAAAAAAATTGAGGTTAAGTTTCGCTTCTTCTATTTAAAATATTTTGAAATTTATTGGACACATTCGAGCATTTTTGAATGTGTCATGTCCATAAATGTCCGTGCTCGGACATTTATTTATGTCCGGTCACAAATAAGTGTCTGGCAACACTAATTCAAAGTAAAAAATTAGAGTTGCCAAATGTCCGGACATTTATTTTCAGAGAATTGTCCAGCCAATGTGTCCGTAATATGTCCGGACATTTATCAGACATTTATAAAATAAGCTAAAAACATCACCATCCTATTGGATTTAAGTAGAGCTTTAAAACAATATATTATTTATATATGTTTTTAAAATTTTAAATAAAACTAATAAAAGAAAACACGTCATGCGTGTAGCATGTTTAAGATAAGTCTTCTTGCAGAATTTGCAAATTCCATATGTTTTATTGTTGTTTTTTTTTGGACTTTTTGGAAGTAATTCCATATTATACCACTTCTTTTACCCATTAATAAAAGGAAATAAGAAAAAAAACACACACAGCAGATATCTTATAGAGGGAAACCCTTCCAAAACGTGTTGTTATAAAAAATTTAAAAAATTTGAGGTTAAGTTTCGCTTCTTCTTCTATTTAAAATATTTTGAAATTTATTGGACACATTCGAGCATTTTTGAATGTGTCATGTCCATAAATGTCCGTGCTCGGACATTTATGTCCGGTCACAAATAAGTGTCCGGCAACACTATTTTTTTTTTATTTTGTCCAGTACTTGTAAATTTTCTTAGGCGGTGGCGATACGGCGACTTGTGCAGCAAAATGGGGAACAGAAGACAAAGTTTCGCATGTATCGACAGGTGGCGGGGCAAGTTTGGAATTGTTGGAAGGCAAAGTTTTGCCGGGCGTTGCAGCGTTGTCAGATGCGTAAATGAAAAATAATAAAAAAAAACTAAAAAAAGTGTAACATTAAAGTAACTTATTTTAGGAATGTATTTTAGTGTAAAATTGTCAAAATCTATAAATATATGTCATTTGTATGTATGTGTCTCATTTCGAAGAATACCTCCTAAATAAAACAAACAGCGTTGCAAATAGTTCTCAATAAAATTCTTGACGAAAAATATCATCATTACTGGAAATTCCTGACAACGTGATTGCTTATGAAAGATACCAGGAACTTTTACAATTTTTTAGGTGGTTTAGACCATTTAAAACTTTGAACCATCTTATCGGTAGGAGTAAATTTTAAAATACCACCTTGAATAATTATTTTTATATCATCGGCAATCATATAATCAAAGAAGTCATAGAATCAAAGAAGTCAACCATTGTTTGTCCACTCTGTATCAATTATATTTATGTCATATCAATCATATATCGTTAATTTCAAATAAGTTTATTTTAAAGTAATTATTGTATTTTAGCTAACACCGAATTCCTGGCTTTTGAACTCTCCTAGTAAAATTACTGACAAGGAGCTTTATTCCTGGCAAATGCCAGTAATTACTGGCAAATTGGCAATGCTATAAGTGGCTTGTTCTAATCCTCAGAGAAATAACCAAGTATAGAGGGAGCAAAGTCATCAAAATGCACACGTTTGTAGTCAAACCAATGTGAAAGCGAAATTTACCAATGTAAACAAACATTATGCCCCAGTGTACAGGGTGTCCCATTTTGGGTGTTTTTCTCAAAAATCTCGGTTATTATTAAAGCTAGAGGGTTGCGGTTTTCACGTCACTGTACTACTTTTTTGAGAGGAATTTGGTGGACCAATCAGATTTTAGATAAGTTTTATAGTTTGCGCGCATTGGCGCGGGGCTGAAATTTTCGATTTTTTGGAAACCTCTCTCCTGGCTACAACTTATATATATCGACAAATTTAATCAACTATTTTTATAGATTTTTTGGCGTAGAATCGAACGGAATAATTAATTTTTTGGTAGCGTTAATAGTTTTGGAGATATGAACTATGGTTTCCATTTAAAAAAAATATAACTTTGGTTCATATCTCAAAAACTATTAACGCTACCAAAAAACTAATTGTTCCATTCGATTCTACGCCAAAAAATCTATAAAAATAGTTGATTAAATTTGTCGATATATACAAGTTGTAGCCAGGAGAGAGGTTTCCAAAAAATCGAAAATTTCAGCCCCGCGCCAATGCGCGCAAACTATAAAACTTATCTAAAATCTGATTAGTCCACCAAATTTCTCTCAAAAAAGTAGTACAGTGACGTGAAAACCGCAACCCTCTAGCTTTAATAATAATCGAGATTTTTGAGAAAAACACAGAAAAACGCCCAAAATGGGACCCCCTGTACAAGGGTTACCTGTGATGGGTTATGTCCGGAGAAATACCACTTTGGCCCCGCATTACACACTTTCCGCTTCCAATTGTATATTAAATTAGTCTTAAATACTAATAAATAGTCTATAAATTAACAAAAAAACACATCAAAACACGAAAAAATTCAAACGTAAACAATCAGAGAATCTGACGCACACTGCCTTAGACAAGGAAACAGAGAGGGCGCCTACAAATAGCGCTCGCGGCCGTGTTACCGACTGCCACATCGCACGACAGACCAGTGGCGTAGCATGAAACGCGTTCTTAGCCAATATCACAAACATGTTAAAAAATGACAAGATAGTTAATTTCGACTTACATGTAATTTTAAATATTGGTATTATTTGCAGATATTTCCCAAATGCAAAGCTAGTGTCAAGTGCTGAAATATGTTTATTTGTGGCGATTTCGAACCAATCAAAATAAAATAAATAATGCACGCCCATGGAAACCAGCCCATATTTTATGAAACTATCATAATCAATTATAAAATTTTCAATAAAAACGATGTTAAAAAATAATTGTATTGGTCCTATTTATAGAAACAATAAACAATGCACTTTATCATACCAAAGGGTAGAAGGAATTTGAAGAAGTTATATTGAGAAAAAATAAAGTTCAAAGGTAGCTTGTTAAATATTTACCTGTGAAACGAAATCACGGGCTCTTGCTTTTCACTTATGCTTTTGCAATCAAAGGCTGAACAGTTCGTCATCTTTTAATTCACGAAATTAACTCACAACGTACTCGCTTTGTCTGCCACATATAAAATGGCCGCCGTTCAAAACGAAGTAAAAAAATCTATAAACGGCAGGCTAGGCAAGCGCGGTGTCCTCTCTCTTTCCTTGTCTAAGCACAGCGCCAAGAAAAGTCCATAAAAAATTCCCTAAATGTTCTAGTTTCAAATATATCTCTAGAATTTGAATAAAATTCCTAGATTTACAAAGATAACAGAAAAGTTTTTACTAATACATACTTCAAAAACATAACAAACTCTTTAAAAAACAAACAATCCTTTAAAAAATAAAAAAACACCCTTAAACAATAACAAATACCTTAAAAATTCTTTAAATAAAACAACTGGGTAACGGGCAGCTAATGTTTAGAAATCCCTAAAAATAACTTAAATTCCTTATTTCCCTAACTGGAAAAAATATTCCTAGAACTAGGGAGAAATTCCCTAAGTTGGCACCACTGACACAGATGCAGAGATATGGAATGCGGAGACGTTGCCATGTTGACGATTTTATTACAGTGATTATTTCCCTCATACTGCTTGCATCCAATAAGGTAGCTCCTTCCATAAAAAATCCAACCAATCATATGCCTCTGCTAGCGATAATTGAACTTGTGCAAATTATCGCACGTACCTACTTCTTAAAGTTTGTGTGTTTCACACTGTTCTAAATTATGCAGCTTATAAATTATGTTGCGGTACTATTTAAAGCATTGTATCAATGAATTTATATAACTTTTACATTGCTAAATTTTGGTTATTTAGACCTCCGTCTCCGTTTAAATATATGACACATTCAGAAAATAAACCAACGCCGACAGGGTGTAGGTATAATCGCATTTGCCTTGGATATCCAAGCGTCATGTTTGTTTACTCGAACGCTACAGTCGAAGCTGTCAATAAACTCGTTCAAAATGAGTCGTTTTGGAAATGTAAACATAGAAAAAATTAATACAGAAATTATTAAATCGTATTCGTGAAATAATCTCGACAAATACCACTCGTGCCGGAAATTTTTCTAGATAATTTTATTCTCAAGCCCTATTTTGCCCATTAGCAAAACCACTCGTACCAATTGGGCTTTTATTTTCAGAGATAAAATAAAAGACCAATTTATACTCGTGATCTTTGTAGGCAAAATAGCGCTTTCGAAAAAATTATCGATAAAATTTCCGGCACTAGTGATATTACATATACGATAATTAGCTAATATAATTATAGTTGTTAATTTGGACTCAATTACTTTTTGTTGGTACTCCCCAATGACGTCAGAACTTAGATTCTGACGTCATTGGTACTAAATCTAGCCTTGGATATTTCTCCGAATTCTAGAACCCCAATTAAACGGAATTCCAGGGGGTTTTGGGGGTTCAAACCTTCGAATGAAAGCAAATTTGGGCTTAACGCTCGACCGGGACAGTCTCTGCAGGAATCGTTGATAACACAGCAATTATAATTTTAAATTTCCAATTGTGAAGAAGTAGGTACCTACACAAACGCCTATGCCACTTTGGTGCATGGCCTCAAAAGTTAATTTAAATTACAAAATTTTGAAGACCTTTCGGGAGTGTTCCCTTCAAAAAACCGCCTGCCACCAATGCCGTCAAAATCACTGAATTGTCAAAAACAGAACATAGCGAATGTAAGGAAGAAACACCTTCCAAGCTATACCCCTCCATCGCCACGCGTCGATGTGTGACCCACGCGAAATTTTCCAGTAAACCTCACCGAAAATGCAGCACTACACCGTCATGAGAAGCCCCGTCGTCATAGACAGGGATAGTTTCTTCGGCAACGACACTCTTCACGAGATCTTCACCCAACATCTCCTGTTCACCCCTACCAAGTTGGTTACTGAGGTACCACCGGAAATCGGGAACAAAATTATCGATACGGATAGACTTAGGTCGAGGCTGAGCATCGGAAACGCTTCCGTAAAGTCCTCCACGCATTCGTACATCGATTTCAGGAGGAAGGCCAACGAAAGCCTGATAGAAATCAACAACAACCTCAGCTGCTTAATCCAAGAAACGTTTAAAGGTATAGACAGCATCTGTAACAAAGTAAGGGACTGTTTGGGAGATGGCAACACTTACAGTTTAAACAAAGTGGCGAGCTGCGACTTCAAAAGCCATGTTCACCCATCTGAGATATCAGTTGCTGAGGATAAGGAAGAGTTCGACGTAATAGAAGAAGTTTCGGAAAAGACCGCTATTGAAGAAAACGAATCTGAAACTTCTGTGATCATCGAAGAAAGATCTCTAGAGACGATCGAAGAAGTTTCCAAAGAACCTGTGAAATTCTTTACTGAAATAACACCTGCTACGGAAACGAGTGAAGTAGACGTAAAAATAAAATCGAATTTGGACCAAATAAAGAAAGCGATAAATGACATTGAACAAACCGATTTTGATAAGATGATGGATGAAATGGTTGAAAATGTCCACAGTAAAATAGAAGAATCGTTTTCTAGTTTACACGAAATTTACAAAACCGGCAAAGAAATGTGCGATAAAGTTGACAAGCCTATTAAGAAAGCACCGTTATTAAAGAAGAATGAAGAAAAAATTACGAACCTTCAACGACGATACATTTTGAAACACGAAATTGAAAACTGCATCAGCAACGACCTTATATCAAATAATATACCGAGCTTGAGCGCTCTGAAGAACGGGATTCTTCCAAAATTAGATTATTCGCCAGCGGATGTATACAGAAAACGAGCGTTTACAGACTTGAACGAAAAATTGAAAGCTCAACTAGAAGCAAACGACAGTTTGCTTTTCTTCCAAAAGCTTATGGAGAGAACGAGGAGGAGGGTGCTAGGTTTAAGACCATGCACCCCTGATACGAACTCAAAAGGTAGAGTCCAAAAACCGAAGTGCCAAGATCTAGATAACTTTAGCGTCGCCTTTTCAAAGTTCAATAAAATCACGGATATTTCAAAGAAGTTTGAAAACAGTTTGTGGTTCAACGCGAAACCTAAAACGAAAGGAAAGAAAGGGAAGGAAGCGAAAAAGAAGCCTTGTAAAGCGTCGGCAAGTACTAGAAATGTACCGGGGAAAGCAAAAATTGAAACTAAACCTCGCACTCTCCTTGCGTCAAAGAAAGGAAAGAAAATTGAACGTTTGGAAAAAAAATCATCAGGTAGGTATCTATATTTTTTAAGAGCTAGGGACTTATAGTTATAAAAAAATAGTATATCTATTAGCTAAGACCGGGGACTCTTTAAAGTAAGGGGACCCAGCATTATACTTTCCAAAGTGAGGCCTATTCTTTCCTCATTCTAATGGTATCAGTGATGCCAAGTATGCCATAATTTTATTGGAGGATCTATGAATATAACAGGTACTTTGATTGTTACTAAAAATTAATAATGGTTTCCATGATTTCTAAAAATCAGACTTGACAATGTTGTGGTTCCTCAATCCATTTGTAATATGTATACTTGAACTTTCTTCCCTTGTCGAATGTATCTACCCAAAGAACTTTCACAGATTTCGGGATGGACTAATAAGATTAGGTCTAGTGTAGTTTTAATCTTGTAGTTTTTCTCGGTGTTCACTATAAATTTTTTGTAATTTTATTTCTCTCCCAAGGTAGCTCACAAACTTAAAATAAACTTGTAGTCGTACTTTTTTTAAGAGCTAGGGACTTATAGTTATATAAAAATAGTATATAAATAGTATATAATAGTATAAAAATAGTATATCTATTAGCTAAGACCGGGGACTCTTTAAAGTAAGGGGACCCAGCATTATACTTTCCAAAGTGAGGCCTATTCTTTCCTCATTCGAATGGTATCAGTGATGCCAAGTATGCCATAATTTTATTGGAGGATCTATGAATATAACAGGTAGGTACTTTGATTGTTAGTAAAAATTAATAATGGTTTCCATGATTTCTAAAAATCAGACTTGACAATGTTGTGGTTCCTCAATCCATTTGTAATATTATGTATACTTGAACTTTCTTCCCTTGTTGAATGTATCTACCCAAAGAACTTTCACAGATTTCGGGATGGACTAATAAGATTAGGTCTAGTGTAGTTCTAATCTTGTAGTTTTTCTCGGTGTTCACTATAAATTTTTTGTAATTTTATTTCTCTCCCAAGGTAGCTCACAAACTTAAAATAAACTTGTAGTCGTAGAAAAAAACTCTTTAAAAAAAGACCTGACTGAAGCTACCTGCTTAATAATTTAAATTTACGAAATATGATTTTTGTTTTGAACTACCTACTTTTACGTAATGCCCACATAATGGGAATTGCAGGATTACTAAAGGTGATACAGGAAAAATCTGGTTGCAATTATTGGGACTACCACAGGCGGCTGCATTACCTTTAATTGACACATCTGAGTATCTGGAAGTTAGAAAAGTTCAAAATTGTGAATTATGATGGGAAATATTTTGCCTCCTTTAGAATCTGTGGCACTGGCGTGTCACATAAAACCTGATGGCAGTCGGACACTGACATATAACATAACCTTGTACCAGCCCCCTTGTGGTCTCCTTGGAGTCGACAGAAAACAAACTTCCCAAGGCTTCACTTTTCCTATGCGATAGACTGTGACATGCTGGGTCCCCTTAGTTTAAAGAGTCCCTGGTTAAGACGGACAATATACATATTTTTAAGCTTGCACTTGTACGATGGTCATTACAAATAACGAACCTCTAAATGAAGCTGACAAATGCAAATTGCACTTTATGAGGGCGAAAAATACACAAATGTCCAAAAAATTGAAGTACTTGGACATACTTGACGATATTACAACCAAAGACGTACTGCCCATTAAGTCTGAATACCCAAGGAAAGACGACCAATACGTGGTAAAGTTGCCTTATTCCTTTGGGCTTTATAAAACTTAAAACTAATAATTGTAGGCCCCCAAGAATGTTAAAGAGACATATTTATATAAACTGATGTACGGAAAAAAGAAAGACACTAAAAGGGCTTGGTCACAACTGTTTGAACCTAGTATCAAATGCTCTACGAAAAACTGCGTAGACTGTCAAAATGTAGAAAACAATTGCGATGACATCAAGAAACCAGTATGGAACACGCTTTTAAGGATATTCCCTTTTTAAATATATATATTTTTTATTTTTAAGCAAACGCCAACAAGCAATGGAGACGAGGTTACAACAAATTTATCTAAGAAAGAAATCATCAGAAAGCTGTCGAAATATATGTATGATGTTGAGAACAAGCCGAAAAACAATTATACTGTGACAGTGATGCCTGTTCACGTATTTTATGACAACAAGCTACCTTTGAATGCCATGAAAGAAGGAGCTAACTTTAAGAGGGCAGAATGGCAAAATCCCCAACAAAATAAGAGTAAGTATGAGTGATTATTTCCCTCATACTGCTTGCATCCAATAAGGTAGCTCCTTCCATAAAAATCTAACCAATCATATGCCTCTGCTAGCGATAATTGCACTTGTGCAAAACCAAAGCGGTAATACCCTTGTCACTTGTGCAATTATCACTTAGTTGCTTAGCAACCGCGAATCTGTTCGATACAAACACGTACCTACTTCTTAAAATTGGTGTGTTTTACACTGTTCTAAATTATGCAGCTTATAAATTATGTTGCGGTATTATTAAGCATTGTATCAATGAATTTATATAACTTTTACATTGCTAAATTGCTGTTATTAGACCTCCGTCTCCGTTTAAATTTATGACACACATTCAGAAAATAAACCAACGCTAACAGGGTGTAAGTAGGTATAATCGCATTTGCCTTGGATATCCAAAAGCGTCATGTTTGTTTACTCGAACGCTACAGTCGAAGCTGTCAATAAACGTTTTGGAAACAGAAAAAAATAATACAGAAATTATTAAATCGTATTCGTGAAATAATCTCGACAAATACCACTCGTGCCGGAAATTTTTCTAAATAATTTTATTCTCAAGCGCTATTTTGCCCATTAGCAAAACCACTCGTACAAATTGGGCTTTTATTTTCAGAGATAAAAGAACAATTTATACTCGTGATCTTTCTAGGCAAAATAGCTCTTTCGAAAAAATTATCGTATGTAATATCACAAGTGCCGGAAATTTTATCCCTAATTTTTTCGAAAGCGCTATTTTGCCTAGAAAGATCACGAATATAAATAATTGGTCTTTTATTTTCTGATATCTCTGAAAATAAAAGCCCAATTTGTACGAGTGGTTTTGTTAATGGGCAAAAAAACGCTTGAGAATAAAATTATTTAGAAAAATTTCCGGCACGAGTGGTATTTGTCTAGATTCTAGATTATTTCAAGAATACGATTTAATAGTTTCTGTATTGATTTTCTCTATGTTTACACTTCCAAAACGACGCGTTTTGAACGAGTTTTTTGACAGCTTCGACTGTAGCGTTCGAGTAAACGAACGACCTACACCCTGTTGGCTTTGGTTTATTTTCTGAATGTGTGTCACAAATTTAAACGGAGACGGAGGTCTAATAACAACAATTTAGCAATGTAAAAGTTATATAAATTCATTGATACAATGCTTAACAATACCGCAACATAATTTATAAGCTGCATAATTTATAACAGTGTAAAACACACCAGAGGCATATGATTGGTTGGATTTTTATGGAAGGAGCTACTTTATTGGATGCAAGCAGTATGAGGGAAATAATCGATAAAATTTCCGCCACTTGTGGTATTACATACAATATAATCCGTAAGAAAACTGTTCCAAAAAAATCTTTGTTTTTTTTAGCTATGAAGGTAGTTATCGATTGCTTGCCGAAAAGCCACTCAAAACCTCCTAGCGCGAGACCTGAAGTTCCTATCTTCAATATGAGTGGTAAATCACTCAGAACTGGATCTGTTTCACCAAAAAGTAAGCGAATTTCTCAAAAAAAAAAAGACTTTGAGAGGACAATTTCGAATTTAAAAATCATTTGTAGATTTCGCCCAATGGTGCAATCCTTTTGAAAAGCTACCCTCCCCTCAACACCCACCAAGAGCTTCCAGTCAACAAATGACCGCGAACCCGCCGACCGTCAAGCAACCATTGGTCAAATCGGCACCAACCCCGGTCAAAAGTATCCTGAAGCAAGAAGCTACCGTCAAGCAAGACCCTTCAAGAACGACCAAACCAACCGTTAAGGTTGCCAGAATATCGCATTGCGACTATTTAAACTTGGAGTCCAGCATAAGGCCGAAGATGAGCGAAGAACAGAGACGATTGCAGGCCCACAAATATGGCAAAGCTGTCAGCCAGAAGTTGGTCGATTTTGTTGAGAATCAGAAACCGCCGTACGAGTTGCCAGTGCCCGCGTATGCTAAACCAAGTAAGAAACTGTTTATTTATTTCTTCTATGGTCAAAATTTTCCTTTTTAGAGAACCTGGATGAAAAATTGCGCCAAAAGAACATGTTGCACCAGCTCCGCAATCTCAAGCAACGCAACGATTCGATCCAAGTCAACATTCAGAAAGCCATCGAGGTGATCGAAACCAAAATGACCGACATCCTCTCTAGGCCGAGTTCTTCGAATAATTTGGCCGCCTTCAACGAAATGGAAAAGGAAATAACCGACGTACTGAACATGATGAAGACGCAGAACAAAAAAACGAGCAAGCCCGTTGCAAATTTTCAGAAGGAAAAGAAGAAAAATGTCGCGGGCGAGGAGGAAGACGTTGAAAGGATTTCTGAAGAGTTATTCAGCAGGCTCGCGAAGATTTTGGAGTCTACGACGGCCTGTTCGAGCACCAACAGCAGCAGGAACAGCGTAAGGGCCGAAAAAGTTTACAAACGAAAGTTGAAACCTACCAAAACACTTTCTACCACCACCACAATGTCTTCAGATGAAGAGAAGGTCGTGATATCCTCATACTCCCCTAAATATAAGAAGAGGAACGAAGAAATTAGTCTTGACAGGCCAGCCGGTGATCAAAGCATTGAAAATATCGAAGAACATACAGAGAATGTTGTGTTAAGCGACCGAAGTCAAGGGGATTGCCCTACCGAAGTGAAACATGAACTTATGAAGGAAATAGAAGGTATAATCGAAGATCTTGAAACTAAAGAGCAGGAAGCAGAAGAAGTAAAGTCAAAAGAAGAAGCGATAATCGAAGAAATTGTCGACGAAAGTAAAGAAGAAGAAAACGTTGTGGCAAAACAAGACATACTGGTGGCAGAAAAAAGTGTGTCTTGTAATGAAACCACGTGCGTACTCTCAGAAAAAATCCTAACTGATTCTAGTACAGAACCAATCAGAGAACTATTAACAGACAGCAGTTCTTACAAGGAGACAACAAACGCAGATACTGAAACGACGACGTCGCTGAACGATAACAGAACTGATAAGAATTTGTCTTCGCCTTCTGAATATTCTCCAGAATCGTCACCAAAGGAAGAGATTGAAACTGCATTTGACTCGGGAGAAGCACAGATAACAGAAGCAATGACGGAGAATGGAAGTAGTGATCCACTGGACTCCAAGAATTTTTGCGAAAACGTCGACAAAATTATCATGAGAGTAGAAACTATTTACAATACCTTGAACGAGTTTGAAGAAGAGGTAAGACGCTGACTTTCATCTGTCATTTTTTTGAATTAAATGCTTTTATTTTAGACAACAAGAGAAACCTGCTATAAAAAGAACATCCCAATCTTCAGAGAATACAAAAATGATAACATCGATATAGACACAGAAACATTTTTGACACCGTTCATGAAAGAAATTAAAGATAGACAGAAGGGAGACTCAAGACCAGAGTCACCGCGAAAATCCGCTTCTTATTTCAACGTTCTAAGCTTCTTAGACACTTTAACCGATGACGTCAATGTAGAAAAACCTATAGAAGTCCACACTTCGAGGTATGATCAAGGGGAAACGTACGATTTTTTCAACTTTTAAGTGTTACATTGTTTTGTTCTGTTCAATAAACTTTTTTTCCACAGAAACATGCTTTTATTTTCTAAAGACGACACTCTTTTCAGGTTGGTCTACTTCGCAAGGACCGTATACTACCCCGTAACGTACCACATGACGTGCGTCACCAATTTTCTACATATAACCGCCCCACCGAGGCAAAGTTGCTTGAAAAAATGCGAGGAGACGAAGAAAACCGAGAAAAAAGTCAGTTTCCTTTTGAATACCGAAGACAAAGACGTCCAGGCTTGCGTCTCCGACAATTTCTCTGTCGAAACTATCACGGAAGAAGCCAAAAAACCAACAAAAGACGAATCACAAAACACCGAAACGTACATTTCGGCCCAGTCGCAAACAATCGAAGAAACAAGGGAAACGGCGGAAGACGTGATAGTGCAGGAGAATCAAGACAGCTCTGAGAAAACAAGCGACAACGTCAGCACGCTGCAACATCAAGACAGCAGCGAGAAAACAAGCGAAGGATCGACCCTGGAAGACACGTTGAGCTGTCAAAAGATGTCGGCAACCGACAGTTTGTCGGAACAAGAAAAAACAAGCGAGAGTGACATACAAAACGTCAGTCAAATGACAACCAACGAGGATTTTTGTGAACATTGCGGAAATTTGGCTGTTTGTGATAAGGAAACTGAAGAAAATTCGTCGGATAAAGATAAGAAGGACAAAAAAGGCAAGGAGAGAGAAAACAGTTGTAATAATTGGAAAGGGGTTGCCGATCGAGACCTTGACGATTCGGAAGGTAGTTTTTATGATTCTGAAGAAATAAAGGTGTTTCGCGACGAATCGCCACCAGATTCGCTTGTACATAATATAATAGACAACAAGTTAAGCGATATATATGAGGGCATATTTGGGAAACAATCGCTTGAAATAGTAAGATCGCAAAATAGTGTAAACGTCGAAAATAGGAGCAGCAGTTTGGAGAAATTGCTGGCAAAATCGAAGATCTTGATTGAAGAAAACGATATCTTGCAACCGCTGAAGAACGTGGACGATTTCTTGGACGTGGAACTTCTGAAGAAGGCGGTTAGGGAACGGCAAGAGTTGAGACTATTGAGGAGAAAGTCTAGCGGTTTGCTGCTGAAGAACACGCCCAAGAAAGAAGAAAGTAGTGTTGTTAAAAGGGTGGAACGTGACAATGTGGCACTGCTGAAAGGTTTCTACGCGATCGTGTATATTATCGTTTTTACTGCGTTAAATTTGGAATATAAGTGTGTATGAATAAAAATTGATCAAGTGGAGACTACAAAACATTCTATTACTGTATAACCCTTAGACAAGGAAAGAGAGAGGACGCCTAATAAGAAAGAAAAAATAAGTTTTAGGGCATCTTTCAAAGGTAGCTTGTTAAATATTTATCTGTGAAACGAAATCTCGGGCTCTTGCTTTTCACTTTTGCTTTTACAACGCTGAACAATTCACCATCGTAAGAGTTTATTTTCCCCTTAATCACTGTTACTTTTAATTCACAAATTCACGAAATTAACTCACACCGTACTCGTTTTGTCTGCCACATATAAAATGGCCGCAGTTCAAAACGACGTAACAAAATCTATACATGGCAGGGTAGGCAAGCGCGGTCTCTCCTCTCTTTCCTTGTCTAAGGTATAACCACAGATATACAGGGTGTCCCAGTTGTATAAACCACAATTTTGAAATAAACGATGGAAATATTTATTTTGAACAAAAAAGTTCATGTAAACATGACTTCAGAAATGCTTAATAAAAAAGATACAGGTTGTTAAAGTTTATTTTGTTAAACTATTATTAATGTCTCAAAAACGACAGATGATATTAACTTAAAATTTTGTACACAGTATGCGGATTTACAATCCAATAAACCAGAGTTGAGATGATTTAAATCAGTCGATTAAAATCTTGATTATTATTATTATCATAATTTTAATCAAAGCGTTTTTTTAATAAAATCATTATTAAAATCAGGATACTTAAAAATATATCTATTCAAATCGTTTTAGATACAAAAACAAAAATAACAGAGAACCTAATCTGAAAATAAAAACTGAATATTGTTTAACTTTATTGTGGGTAAAATGACTTGTGAAGTGTACAAGAAATAAGGAGTACTTTACTTATCTGAGTATATTATTTATGCTTGAAATAGTTATTTATGTACCAAGGCACTGAAGTTCAACTTTTTATGACTCATGTGGAATTTAGTTGCCGAGGCCTCTGGCCGAGGCAAATAAACCACATGAGTCATAAAAAGAACTTCAGTGCCGAGGTACATATTATATTTTTTTGAAATCGGAAAAAAATGTTTTATTAGGCAAGAAAATAATAATAAGGGATCACCCGTCCACGAACCGACTACGCGCGGCGTTGCTTGCCTTTGACGATCGCTCTACCTAGGTCAAGTAAGACAAGACACGGCATCTTCGTACAGAAAAACCAAACTGCTGCTTCTTGTGCAGCCTACACAACAAATCTATTGATATTCAAATTTACTAAAATATGTATACTGAAGGATTACGCTTCTATAGGAAACAGTTTCGCAATGTGTACGAAAAGTTAAATGGGCCTTTATCGGCAGGGTTTTCAATATTTGGTCACTTTTGACGGGCGATTTCTCCGCGTCTGACGTTTGATGTTTACATCTCGCCAAGGCCTACTTATTGAAAAAATCGTACAATAATGTAGCCCATTATTGTACGATTTCTGTGCTTTTAATGACGATTTTGGGACACTTTACTGCCGATTTCAAGAAAATATTTTTTCGTTTGACGAAACAAGATATAAACAAAATATGCATGTTAATAAAAACTAACATTAATTTAAAAAAATCAAAAAACCCTGATGATTTTAAAAAAATCGTTGATTTTTGATTTTTTTAAAGAAAAAATAAAAGAAGAAAACATGTTGCAGTAATCTTGTTTTTTGTAGTAATTAATCTATATGATTCTCTGCAATAATCTACTGATTGTGAGATAATTAAATTTAAATAAAATAAATAAATAAATTTAAAAGAAACAGTCACAAAAGAATTACAATTTGCAACATCTTCGTTGGCTAATGTTATCAAGTTTGAAGACTTTAGAATTTTCTACGGCTGTAACAAATCATACCCAAGCCAAAACAAGTTCATCGGTCTTGCGAAAATGGAGTACAATACACAAAAAAGGCATTAATTGTTGTGGCAAAAAATGAATATAAGCGGAAATTGTATTGTATTGTAAAAGACTGCTTCCGGGTTCATTGGACGCTTTATGTGTATCCATCGCTCCATAATGTTCATTATTAGAGGAAAAATGAAATAGAAGACGAGGGTCGGGGTGGGGGGTTGTTATATTATTCGTGAAAAGTTTGGGCCTACTATATGGGGGGTCGAGGCCGGAAATAACAACGTCTCACTTGCAAAACTCATATCTTCTGATAAAGGAAAGTTCGCCCTCGACTTTTTTTGTATTTATAAATCTCAAAAACATTTGGAATTCGGAAAAATAATTTTATCTCGACTTCTTCTACTCGCTCAATTAACACAACCAGGACCAACACTATATTAATATAGTGTTGGTCCAGGTTTGACTATCTTTATAACGTAAAATATGCTCTTGATGTAGTGCGTTGCCATAGAAATATTCCAAAATGTTTTTCACCAAATGTAATTTACGTATAAGATATTCTTCCATCCTTTATAGACCGGGAGATAGTGACAGATTTTTGGACGTGATTTTACTCAGTATGCCTTGCAAAGGGCATTATGTGGCACTCCGATCAAATATGACTTTGATCGGAGATGTGGCACATATTCTCACAATAATAAGGTATGAATCATACATACACATTCACACACGCTTACTTAATTGTCCATCTTTAACATTTTCAACGTCATTCCCGACAGCCGAAGTTGACGGTATTTGCATGTCCATGTCCGTATTGTCTTTCATATCGCCTGAGATACGACGCGCGCGACGCACCAACGCAGATATCAAAACCAACTAAACTAACCAAAGAACCTACTGTAACGATAGCTTCCACGCACGCTTAAAACACGCTTTCTCATTCGCGTCAGCCAGTGCGGTGGAGGCAATGAATAAAGAACCCCCTTTATTCATTGGGTGGAGGCGGAAATGTCAATAACCTCTCGACTATGGAACGCTACAGAAAAGCTAGCGGCCGGCATAGCTGACATTGTACTGTGGCTCGGTAGGATTGGCGCAGTCGGAGTCAACGCCGCGTTTGCTATAGGCACAGACCTATTAGCGAAGCTATAATAGGTCTGTGCTATATGCATAACATATTTTAGGTTTGATATATGATATATAAGATAATTTTTAGCGTTTTTGATAAAGCTAGGTAACTAAACTAATTGCTTCCTGTTTAAAAATTCAAAAATTACATTTTCTCATTTTACATTGTCTTGGTTTAGGGGAAGCACTGCTTCCCTTGCTTCCATGGACTGCACGCCCCTGATAATATGGTAAGTTCGGTAAGTTCTAAACTTTATTATTTCGTCACAGCCCCGACCCCGCATAGTAGGCTGGGGTGGACGGCATCGAGAGTGCCGCGTGCGAAGGGAAGGAGACCGAAACAAATGAGCGTCGCGCGGGCGTAGTCCGGCATCAGTCTCCGTCACGGCGCTCTAGATGGGGGAGAAATATTTCCACGGCGTGCCGCGACATTAGCGTATCGACTCGCGTTCGTTAGGGCGCGACTTTATCGCGGGCAGCGGTGAGTAAATAAAAACCAAGAAGGCGGCCGTGTGTGGGGGGGGGGGGGGTGGTTGCATTGCATGGCTTGCTGCGATGAATGTCTCTGTTAGAGGGTGATTTTTTGGGGTTCGTGGGGTTTATAACTTTCTGTATATTTGAATGGGGGAAAGAAAACGGGGGTTATTAATGGTATGTTTGGGGCCAATAAGTTGCCTTGCAAAGTTACAATATTTTACGAGTCTTTTATTTTAAGAATTTTGTGTCGCACTTTTTTATGTTTTTTATCTAGGGTCTAGTGCAAACTTTCTGCAAGTCGATTGTGATGAGTCTAAAAATTCAAAAACAATAAAAATGTAATACGTACCTAACATTTATTTTCTAATAGCCGAATTTCCTCGTGCTTTCAGGCACAAAAAAATAAGAAAATGAACGCCGACCAAGAAACCACTCAAGAGCCCTCGAACTCCATGAGTTCATCCATAGTTTTTGAGGCTTCCACACAGACTCCCACTTCGGAGGTTTGCGATTCTCCATTGTTCACCACCAAGGGCTACTGCCTGAGGACAAATGGTTATAGCGCGCATGCGCTTACCAATATACAGAGGATGAGGTCCCACGGTCAGGTATATAACAAAAAAAAAAGTTTATTTAGAAAGTTTATTACTATTCATTTGTAGATTTGTAAATAGAGGATATGTCCCAATTTGAGTGAACACAGTCCCATTATTTTCGATATTTTTGTGCTAGAAAAAAATTAAAAACCATTGGGTGTTATGTACAAAAGTTGTCGTTTCGGAAATATCTAGTTTCAAGCCAATAAATTCCTGGCTGTATACCATCCCCAAGAGATATTTTTACACGCATTTTATCGATCTTTTTAAGGCTACACGCAATAGGTATTATATTTTATCACCTCATCAATACATTTTTTATTAGAATAACCATTTTATATGTATGTCCCATTTTGGGTGTTTTTGGGTGTTTTTCTAAAAAATCTCGGTTATTATTAAAGCTAGAGGGTTGCGGTTTTCACGTGACTGTACTACTTTTTTGAGGGGAATTTGGTGGACCAATCAGATTTTAGATAAGTTTATAGTTTCGATTTTCGATTTTCGATTTTTTGGAAACCTCTCTCCTGGCTACAACTTATATATATCGACAAATTGGAATGGAACACTTCGTTTTTTGGTAGCGTTAATAGTTTTTGAGATATGAACCAAAGTTATATATTTTTTTAAATGGAAACCATAGTTCATATCTCAAAAACTATTAACGCTACCAAAAAACTAATTATTCCATTCGATTCTACGCCAAAAAATCTATAAAAATAGTTGATTAAATTTGTCGATATATATAAGTTGTAGCCAGGAGAGAGGTTTCCAAAAAATCGAAAATTTCAGTCCTACGCCAATGCGCGGAAACTATAAAACTTATCTAAAATCTGATTGGTCCACCAAATTCCCCTCAAAAAAGTAGTACAGTCACATGAAAACCGCAACCCTCTAGCTTTAATAATAACCGAGATTTTTGAGAAAAACACCCAAAAACACCCAAAATGGGACACCCTGTACAGTGTGATCATTTAAGTGTGCAACATATAGGACCTTTTTTTATTAATTGCACGACCAAAATACAGACATTGCCAAAAGTTGATGTATGTTCAATAATGAATGGTTGCAAGTTAAATAGCATACAGGGTAGTCCAAAAAATATAAAATTGCACAAGAGTATAGTACCCTTATTCCAAAAAATTCAGCAAAAGGTTATTAAGAATAGTTGTTTAGAATTAAAAGCTATGCCTAAATACCAAAATATAGCCTCCCAGGAAAAAAAAATTTTTCATCAATTACCTAATTTCCAGTTTCTTAATGAACATTTAAAATAAAAATTTTGCACCTTAAATGAGAGTTTTTTAATATACACTTTATCATTACTAATGTTTGACCTTGTTCAGAATAATTTTTGCGAAATTTTAAAGTTTTGTTTTATATCGTTGCAACAAACATGAAGTTTATGATTCCCTAAAAAATTTAAAATCTAAGTTAATTTTACAAATATGCTTGATGAATTCGAACAAAATTATGCGAAATTGATATAATTTTGTTTGATTTATGAAATTGTTTAGGGTGAATATTAAAACAAATTTTTTTAGGAAATTATTAATGTTTTTCCAAAAAATATATTTCTTTTTCTTAGGAGGCCATGTTTTGGTATTTAGGCATAACTTTTAATTCTAGACAACTTTTCTTAACAACATTTTGCTGAATTTTCTGAAATAAGGGTACTTTACTCTTTTACAATTTTTAAAATTTTTTACCTACCCTGTATGCTGTTTGACTTGCAACCATTCTAAGTGCGCCTAATATGATTATCGAACATGCACCAACTTTCGGGAATATTTGTATTTGCGTTGTGCAATTAATAAAAAAAGCCCATATGTTGCCCACTTAAATGACCACACTGTATACGCGAAAGTATAGTTTTTGAAATTATTCAAAATCAAAAAGAAAGTGGAAGTATTTTAAGGTAAAAAGGAAATAAACAGCAAAGAAGGCATATTCACCTTTATGATTATATTCTTTGTGTTTAAATAAAAAACTGGAAGATGTCCAAACAAACTTTCTGTGTCGTGTCTTATACTTGTTTCATTCACATTAAAAGTGAAATTGCTAGTCATCACTGTTCCTTGATACTTTTAGGGGTTAAATATAGAAGTCAATGTCAAGAGACCATACAACAAAAATCTTGAGTGCACACTGATGTTGGGTATTTTAAAAGCAAATAAATAACTACCACTACCAGTGCATAGCATTAGATTATTTTTGATTTTCTTACTGAGATAGGTATTCTCTTTTTTTATTTTTCATCACTGAAGAAATTGTTTTATACCATAAGTATACAGCCATGTTTATATGACTTTTTTACGAAATGTCAAAGTCTGTCTACAAAAAAAAACGGAAACACCCATAATAAATTGCCATACTTTCTATCAAATAAATTGGCAAAGGTGTAATAAAATGGCTGTAAACACTGTATATGGGCCACAAGCATTTTACGATTTTGCTTGACCTACTTTGTGTTATTGTATTTGAAAGTAATCAATTATTCTGATACTTTATTTCTTTCCAAGTATAGATACCTACAAGAAATGTTTACAACAAAAAGAAAAATTATGATATGAACTTTCAGAAATACTTAGGTACTTAGTACAAGATAATCTTCATTACATCAATTTACCCTCATCAAATTCAGTGCCTACACTTTCTGCAACAGAATCCTTGATAATATTAAATGTGGGATTATTATTTAGAATAATAAAATCATTTTAACCTGTTAACACTATTGAACCTTTTTAATTTATTAGTGCAAAGTTCATCTTAGATGATAGAGACATTAACCTTATAAAAGTGTTGGTAGAATGTAGAATTAATTTTGTAGACTTTTATAATATAGTCCATTTACCTGAGTCAGTAGAGAACTGTAGAGTCTATAGAGGGACAAGGAACGTATAGTGCGGTGGGTGTATTGTTTTTTTTTTGGGGTATTTAAAGTATACACAGACTATTATTTGTAAAAAACTTAAAAAAAACCAGATACCTATATATATTTTTTGTTTTAGTTGTGCGATGTATCATTAAAAGTAGGCCTAGAGAAGTTTAGAGCACATAAAGTGGTCTTAGCCTCGGTTAGTGCATACTTTTTTGCGATGTTTAACGGTGAGTGTCGTTTTTCTCGCCTGTAGACACGCCATAGTAGGCCTGATAGCACAGAAAATATACTACGAGTAGATTAGTATATTTTCTGTGTATTTTCTGTGCTGATAGTTCCCTCAGCTGGACGGACAAGACCCGAGCATGACGTCATATTTCATTGTTGTTTACGGCCTGGGGTGGCGCCACTCGACGAAAAAAATGGCGACTTATTATGGGTTATAGGGGGGTATTCTGTGGTTATTGGTATGTCAGTTACTGAAGTTTAAAATATCCCAAATTTTAAATATTATCCAGCTTTATTACGATTTGCCTTCTTTTTACGGTAACGAACTGTCGTTGCGTAAAGTATTTAGCAGTTTTATCCTATCAACACAGCTTTTATAGGTAGATTTGTTTGTGATAACATGAAATTTTTATGCACATGAAGAAAATGGCACACTGCACACACCATTAGGTGAATTGCAGAAGAATAAACACTATTTTGGAATTATGGGATGATCTAATCAACCAGCTGAAGAAGCGAAAAATTCTAGATATTATTTTGGAAGAGTATTTGGTAAAGTATGCAAGAATGAAAATAGAAAATTTTGTTTATAGCTCCAAGGCGAACCAATAGTCCTCCATATAAAGAAGAAACTGAAAAATCTAATGCGTTTTATGCTTACTTACACTACAACTAGCCATGGACTTCATTTCAAACCAAAAGTTACCAAATATTCTTGCTTGATTTTTAGACTCACTTTTCTTAAGAAAATTTATGGAAATATGCCATGTGAACTTGTCAAATTAGAGGGACATAAGGAACAAATATTTTATTTTATTTTGGATATTAAATTCGTTGTAACAGGCACATTTGCATGTTTTATTATTTTATAAAAGATTCTGCAACAATGGCGTTTTAACATTAAACCACCGTGTAAATTTGTTTCGTCGTGTGGCGCCAGTGGCGATCGCTTGAAACAGCGCTATGCACAGGTCTTTAATATAGGGTTGGTCCAGCCCTCAGAGTAAAAAACTTTTCTATACATTCTGCCTTCGAAAACCATAGGATTAATTAAAACTAATCTCGTGGATGTGGGACAAATTTTTTCTAGGTCTAATCTGCATCAATAGTTTCTTCCTCTGAGGTAGGCCTACTATATCGATCCCAGGCCGGGATAAACTCTTATCGTTTTCCCGAAAATAAAAAATTTTAGGAGACATGAAGGAACAAGCTCAGGACGAAATAACAATACACGATTTAGATTCTACAGCGATAGACCTACTTATAGACTACGCCTATACGGGGCAAGTCACGATCACTGCCGACAACGTACAAGTGCTGCTACCGGCCAGCAGTCTACTGCAAATCCAAGAAGTCAGGGAGGCCTGTTGCCGGTTTCTGCTGAGGCAGTTACACCCGACCAATTGTCTGGGCATACGAAGCTTCGCAGGTAGAAATTCCGAATTAAACGAAACATTCGTTGTCTGCCGAGCTGGGCAGATCTATTTAAAAAAGATCGTTTTAAAGATCTAAGATCGCGATCTTGATCTTAGATCTAGATCTTTTTTGTTTCACTAAAGAAAGATCTTTTTTAAAAAGATCGTTTCAAAAAGATCTGATCTTTGATCTTAATTTGACGATCTTAGATCATTTTAAAGTTCTAAGATCTTTAAAGGATCTAAGATCGTCATAACGATCTAAGATCTTTTCCTCATCTGTTTTCGTTCATTTTGAAACTTTTCTGTGATTTTTTTATATAAAATGTTTTATTTTTGAAGAATAAATGGTGCTCTAGGTTGTTGTAGGAATAAGAGTTTTTGCTTTTATATCTACATATTTGTAAAATATGTTCTCATTTTGACCTCATTTGTTGTAAATAGTTCGTTTTTGAAACGTTTCTGTGATTTTTTTTTTATACAAAATAATGTAGGTAGAAAAGTAGGTATATATTTTTTAGAAGAATGAATAGTTTTTTACGAACAAGGATTTTTCTTTTTATACATATAATCTGCATATTATTTCTAAAATATATGTATTACGAATTCAGTTACTTACGTTACTAACGAGCGTTCATTTAAAGCAGTTTACCTCAGGAGATCTCCTAGGTCTCAGCTAAAGTGCAAATTGTCAGAATTCGCGAAAAATGACAAATAATATAAACAAACTGACGTCCATTTTACCTACAACTACAAGAACCTATTTTGAGGTCAAATTTAGATGAATGCTTTGTGTTAATTTGTATTTTATTTTCAATTATCTATTTCTCAAAATTCCGAATTTTATAACTTAAGTTATAAAATTATAAATTGCATAAATAATCGGTGAACACGTTTTTACAAGAAAAGTCTAATTCTCCATAGGTATATCAACTGATTGATTACGTAACCAGTTCAGTTAGAGTAGTAACAGATCATTTTTAGAAGATCTTTGATCTAAGATCGTTTTTTCATGAAAAGATCTATTTTTAAACGATCTTAGATCTTTTTTTGACGCAATCTATCCCAGCTCTTATTCTCTTAGATACACACTCCTGCAAAGAACTGCACCTGAAATCTCACGTTTATGCCTTACAAAACTTCCAACAAGTAGTTGGAACCGAAGAGTTTTTGCTACTACCTTTCGACGAGGTGAAAGACTTGATTTCAAACAGTCAATTAAACATTTCTTCGGAAGAAGACGTTTTTACGGCTGTCTTAAACTGGGTGAAGCACGACTTGGGCGAGCGAGAACGTTGCATCTCGGAGGTAATTCGTTTTCAATAGGTTCGATTAGTTACACGAAAACGAATAACAATTTTTAGCTTATGGTCCATGTAAGGCTACCGCTAGTAAACAGAGAGTTTCTAATGACCAGGGTGGACAACGAGAAACTAATAAGGGACAACAACGAATGCAGGGAACTTCTCTTGGAAGCCATGAGGTACCATCTGGCACCCGAACGGAGATGCGCCTTGTCCACCACGAGAACCATGGAGAGAAAACCGAAGGGGGCCAATCCCTACTTGTTCGCTGTGGGTGGGTAGTTTCACAAAACACAATAGGTACAACAAAAGCTAAAAAACTTTATAGGCGGAGGTTCCCTCTTCGCTATACATTCGGAATGCGAGGTGTACAACCCGAAGACCGACTCGTGGCTAACAATCGCGCCGATGCACTGGAGAAGATCCAGAACCGGAGTGACGGGTCTGAGGAGGCTGCTCTATGTCGTTGGGGGTTACGATGGTGCCGCCGATTTGGCGACGGCTGAATGTTACAATCCACTGACGAATATTTGGACTTGCATCACTCCAATGGGCACCAAGAGGTCGTGCTTGGGTAAGAGATTGGACGATGACCGATTTGAGAATAATTTTAACGAATTCTTATATTTTTTCATACTTTTTAAGAGATTTTTGCCCTTATTTGGTATCAATAGTATAGTATGCAATGTGTTACTTTTTCTACGACCGCGTATACAGGGTGAGGTTTTTTCGATCACCACTATGGGGATCTCGGAAACTGGCAGAGCTAGAACAAATTTTAAATGGGGAAAGAATTGCAGTTTTGAATGCTCAATCTAATGCCCCTTTTGGATTTTTAAAAAAGTTCATGGCTCACTAGATATTTTGAAAAGAGTGATTTTTTGCTATTTCATCAGATCTCTCTAGCTCCATTATTTATGATTATACAGAAAAACTGTAGAGACAAAAATTGTACATAATTTTGGGCTTAATAAGATAATCTAATCCAATTTTTTAAGTTGTTTGTGACTTTTGAGATGACATAAACTTGTGTTTTTTTAAATGTAAATAACAGTTTGCTGTGGCCTTATAAAATCAGCCATTTTTTGAGCTTTCCAAAGATATAATACTTGGCCTAGTTATTATAAAAAATAAAAGAGCTATGGCTAATTTTCTGTTTTTTTTTTTAATTTTCAGTCAGCCATGGAATATTTTCATAATTACGTTCTATTGTATAATTAGACATACTTTAAACTTTCTAATGTTTTGTTTTTAGCTGGTAACAAAATGTAACAAAATAAAACAAAAATAGCTATGCCGAAGTATTATATTTTTGGAAAGCTCAAAAAATGGCCGATTTGATAAGTCAACTATAATTTACATTTAAAAAAAGTTTGACATATCTCAAAAATCACAAACAACATAAAAAATTGGATCAGATTATTTTATTAAGCCCAAAATTATCTACAATTTTTTTCTCTACAGTTTTTCTGTATAATCAGAAATAACGGAGCTACAGAGATCTGATGAAATAGCAAAAAATCACTCTTTTCAAAATATCTAGTGAGCCATGAACTTTTTTAAAAATCCAAAAGGGGCATTAGATTGAGCATTCAAAACTGCAATTCTTTCCCCATTTAACCCGCTTGTTCTAGCTCTGCTAGTTTCCGAGATCCCCATAGTGGCCATCGAAAAAAACTCACCCTGTATATATATATATATATATATATATATATATATATATATATATATATATATATATATATATATATATATATATGTGAAGATGATCCAAATCCTAAAAATATCAAACTGCTGAACACATACCTAAATAATTAATAATAAACTTATGTTATTATATTGGGTTGGGTTCTCAAACTAACAATAATTGCTAAAATATATTATAGTTGGCAATCACAAATCACATAACACTAAAAGTAGGTATACAGAAACAGAAAATATAGGTTCGTGGAAACAGAATTGCCAACTTCAGGTCATAGTTTCAAGGAGTTTTTAACCATGGCCCAAAGTTAGCTGCAGGCTTTCAACCATGTTTGAAATATCGTTTAAATGGAATCTTATAATAATTTTCTTATTTTCAGGAATATGTTCGTTTGACGGTCTGATATACGCCTGCGGTGGCTACGACGGTGCCTCCTGTCTCAGTTCCATGGAAAGATTCGACCCGCTTACCGGCATTTGGTGCAGTTGCCCCGCCATGAACACGCGGAGAAGATATTGTCGTATTACTGTCGTCGGTATGTACAAAAACGACACTTGTGCCTTGACAGCTGTCATCGCGACAACCTGATACACTCCTTAGAGTGTTTAGTCCCTTATACACCAGGTGGACAGTCTGGGCGTATAGCCTTGAGTCGTTATCGCAGCTATAACGATTACCTCCTATCGACAAATTTAGAAACAAGCTTTTGCCGTAACCTAGTATTTTTTTTGCAGATAACTGTATATACGCTTTGGGAGGGTTCGACTCCACAAATTACCAAGCGTCGGTAGAAAGATTCGATCCTAGAGAAGGAAAATGGCACTCGGTGCCGTCCATGTCGTCTAAAAGATCAAGTTGCGGCGTGGCCGCGATCGACGGCCACCTGTATTGCGTGGGAGGTAAAACCGGTAGTACAAGTCGTCGTTGATTACAAAACTATCGTCTTGTTTCAACGTTAACGTGCGATTCCGTAGGTAACGACGGCACGATGTGTATGAGTTCAGGGGAGAGGTTGAATATAAGGAGGAACGCTTGGGAACCAATCGCGTCAATGCATAATAGAAGGTAAGCATTGAGTGAAAAATTGCACATTTGACAGACCCTGGAGGACAAACCATTTGTTTATCCTTCAGGGTCTGTCAAATATGCACAAGATCGATTGGAAACCTTCGGAACATTAGAACTACTTTCAAAGAAAAAATAAAAATAATACAAACAAATAATATACATGTCAAGCTAATAAAAGGATTTAAAAAAACCTTTTTTATAGAGCAACTCACGAAGTAGTAGCGATTAACGGATATATCTACGCACTGGGAGGTACAGACGGAAGTAGCAGCCTAAATTCCGTAGAACAATACGATCCGAAGTCAAACAAATGGTTTGTAGTGCAAAGTATGAACTCGAGACGTAGTTCGATCGGAGCCGCGATCTTAGACTGTATAAATCTCGAACACGTTCTAAGACAGACGAGGCCGAGCGCCACCTGATACAAGTCCTTGTAAAACACTATATTTCTCGTTGAAAAAAAATTCTCTTTTCGGCCTTATAAACAAAATTATTGCTCTCACGTAAACGTGGCTTAAAGTGAACCAAAGTCAATGTCGTGGCTTATTAGGAATTTCTTTCGAAGAATAACGTCTCTGTGATAAACGGGAAGTATTCATAAACTAATAATAAATCGCGAGGGAACCAAAGAGTCTTTTTAGCGTGTTCAGAATTTTAGGTTATGTTTAACACTCATTTTTTTATGAAACCCATGAAATGGGATGAAAATGAGAACTTACAGGGTGAATCTAAATGGACGTTCAATTTTGTTATATCTGTCAATCTAACAAAACAAAAATCACTGAAAGTTGCCAATATATTGACCAACCATTCAGTTACATCCTGTACAATAGTTTTAGTAAATAATTGGTACAAAATTGTTCAAAGTTTACGTTCAAAGTGTTTTAATTCTTATGAAAAAAAAATCAAACTTAATATTTACCCACTAGAAATGTATATAGCGCTTTTTATATACACTTTAGTGTTGCGTTTTCGATTGCTAGTATATATAGGTTATGTTGGTTTGTGAAACACTAGTCAAATTTTAAGGTTACTTACCGATATGTTCTGAAATATATTGTGTTATTGTGGTATCACCCTGTACAACACTAAAAATTTCAATTTCACGTATGTTTGGTTGCCCGTATCAATGAAATATTATTGCTGGTAAATTAGCTATATATTTTTTTTAATTTCTGGTAGTATAACTTTTTAAAAAGTACCCTTTGGTTTGTGATTTTTTCATTAGCTTTTCCAGCCAGCTGTAAATAAATCTGTTTTCAAAACCAAATTTTCCAGTGGGCTCATCTATCATGAAGTGGTTTATGAAAGTAGGGTTATAAATGTTGTTTTTTAGGATGATATCACATAAATGTAGAATATTATTATTATTGTTGTTAGGTTAAGTTTTCGAAATATAAAAATGCACTGCCATATACTTGTAACTGCTCTTTATTAAACTTTTTATGGAAACATTACAAAATTCGACATGGTGTTTTATTTTGTTTTCCTCGTCAAAATTTAAAATGTTATTTAAAATGTTTGTTATAAAAGGTAACTTTGAATGCCCCCAAAGAAGTTATACATTATTAAAAGTACTTAATTATTTTTATTTTGGGGTGAGATATTTTATTATTTATCACATAATAGGTATTGTATAATGTACTACAAATTCATAAATAGCTATTCTAGAATACATTCTTTCAATATCTTAACATACTTGAGGTGGCCAGAATTACTGAACTATTTTTTTCCTTGTGTAGTAAACATAAAAAATCTTATGCTTTTAGATGAGAACCATTTTCCCTTACATAGAAAATGTGATGAAAAAAACTACAATGGAAAAGCCTTGTTCACATGTAAATTTAATTTCTTGTTTTTGACAATTTCTGAAAAACAGTAAGTTAAAAATATATTTAAAATATATAGGATACTTAGAACATTAATTAGTCAATTTTGACTTAATTCAAAGAAACTTCGGCAACTAGTTTTTAATTAAAAGTTAAAAGTAGTTCAAACGTTCCCATTCAGATCTTTTTCATTTCTGCCAACTTATATGCAGAAATATATGATCGCAACTGAAATATACTATTCTAATGATAATAAATAGATTTCTCTAATTTTATTTGGTGTTTTAGGCAACTAACTATTATAGTTTTTTCCGAATTTTCATGAGGTACATCAGAACCTAAACACCTAAGATTTTCCAAAAATGATAAAAGTAAATCTACATTCTTTCAAATCGTGTGAAAAAGCTCACCAACCACCTCAAAAAACAATTTCGCTAAAAAATTGATCTAACCTTTATCTACTGAGATTGGTCACATACAGATGTTTCAACTCTGTTTTCGGGGTGTTCTCGAAAAGCGCCGCTCTATTCTGGAGATCGCCCTTCTTCACCCAGTGGCCGTATACCCTGAAGGCGCACCCATCGACAACCTCAAAGAAAAAAACGCATCGAAAATAAAAGAAATCTCTTCGCAATGAACTCAATAAGATGCAACATTCTGACCGTTACCCTCACCTTTCTCAACAATTTGATCCGGTAAGGATCGGCCCTAGCCACACCCAGGCTCAACGGTTCCGGGGTAAATTTCAACCTTTGGATTCTCACCACGGCTCTGATAACGAGAACTGCCCATTTGAATTTGCGTTTTGGGTCAAATTTACGTTGCTGTAATTTCTAGAAAAAAAATCGATTCGGCCTTGGACACTTGACACATTTTGTTTTGAAAGAGAAAAAGACGATGTTTAATTGTAGAAAAAGACCAATATCCTCCAATTTTTATTGCAAATTATAGTATGCAATGGGTCAAATGAACTACTCCGTGCAATAAATAGTTACAAATCTGCTTCAGTAAGTTGCAATAAAAAAATGGAATAAACCCACACATTTTTTAAAAATACCTGCAGTTAAATGAAAACAAAAATACACGTGACAATAACAGATGGTTAGGCAACAAAAAAAAAAATTAAAACAAACACATTAAAGTCCGAAAAAAGCGAAAAAAGTTACCAAAACTATTTCAGAAATTCTACTAGATCGCCTAGAGTCCTTCCTCAGCGATTGCTTAAGAGGCGCTATGTCTTGGTCCCACAACGTCTGAAATTTGCAACGATTTGATTCGATAAAATGTGCGAACATCGCTGCCTTTACGTATTGCGAAATTTCAGCAATTTCACTACCTCTTCGGTTATTCACAATGCGGTGATTTATTATAAAGCGTTTCGTCACTATTCCTCAAAATAATTTTAACAAGGACCCTTAGAAAACAATCGCTTACCACTGCCTGGAAGAAAGGATGCCCCAAAACGTCGTCCAACGATATTCTCTGTTTCGGGTCGACCACCAGCAATCTACGAATTAAATCTTTCGGCGATTCTACAATAGACGCGCACTTCAAAAATGCTTTCAGGTTATGTCCAAACTTACCGTTACCTGATATATCGGCCCATTCGGGCGAGGAGAAATTATATTTCCCCTCCATTATGTTTCGAAGCATCACCATCTGCTTGCGGTGCCAGAATGGAGGGCAACCGACCAGTCTGGAATGAATTTTGCTTGCGACAGGAAAATGTACATTTTTTCTACCGATTGACAACAAAATTTAATATTCCCAGGTGTACGCATTTAAAACGATATTAGAGGGAGAAAAATGCCACCCGAATGCCGCAAAATATTAAAGGGAACGTTTGAACTACTTTGCAAATTAATTTTTTTCTCTTAGGTAACTAAAAGTGTCAATCGGCAAAAAAATCATACTTAAAATGGCAACAACTATTACTTACAAAGTATACATTATGACTCCGCATGCCCAACTAATAAAAAAAAATAAAGAAATCAATTTATTTACATTGACAACTAAACAATTTTTCTGTACCTACATATCGACTTCAAACGAATAACCAGGTGCATCCTCAAGCATGTTTGTTTTCAATGTTTCCGGCGCCAAGTACCCCGGCGTTCCGCAAAGATCTACAATAAACATTTTTTGAATCCCCCGATTTTCTTTTACGAATTTAATTTTTTATTTTTACCAAATAACATTTCGTTTACGTCCAACTTCTTGGCAAACCCAAAATCGGTTATTTTAACGTTAAAACTATCGTCTAACAGTATATTTTCGGGTTTGAGGTCTCTGTGGACGATATTTCTTCGGTGGATGTGTTGGACGCCCTCGAAAATTTGACGCATTATGTATCGTGTCTTTTTTTCACTTAATGTAACCACCGACGTTAGATAATCAAAAAGTTCTCCGTTTTTGCATAGCTCGAAAACCAAAAAAATAAAGGTGTTCGATTCGAACACATCTTGGAGCTCAACTACAAATGAATTAACACTCTTTGTTTATACGAACTATTTTAAGATAAACATTGAATGATAATAAAGGTATGCCCAAATTATCCCTTGAATTCAATACAACCATTGATAAGATAAGAAATAAATCAAGTAAACTAATATTTGTGTTAACAATTCATGAGAACAACCCATTTCTATTTAATTTTTGTCTTAAATAATGGCCACATGAAAGAATTACCCATGAAATAAATTTGTTTTTAGTATAAAATTGGGCTTAATACTCACTGATATATGGATGTCCAGCCACGTGTCTCAAAATATTAATCTCTTGCTTGGTAGCTTCAATAGACGAATCGTCATTGCTTAAATCAATAATTTTAGCCGCAAACTCTTTTCCGGTTTCCTTCTCTATGCACCTCCTCACAGTAGACGAAATTCCCCTAAAAAATAACCCTTAAAAAAGCCCCGCATTCGACCCTTCTAACCACACCTTCCGAGTATTTCCTTCGGCTCGTACTTGGCGTAAAACTCTTTGGCAGCATCTTTGTCAGGTAGTTTGTCGTATTCCTCTTCTTTAGCCATCGTGGAGATTAAGATTCTCGTGCCAAAAAACGCCTAAAAACTAAAAATAACTGGTTCCTGTAGATACCCTTCAAAATCTCACAAAGGTTATATTGGACCTACCTATCTGATGTTTGGCGCTGTTGTATTACATGCTGGATGTGTCCCGTGATATTCTATTAATTAATTTATTGTTGCCAATGGCTCCTTTATTATTACAAACGTATTATTAATAGCCTTTTGTCTGGAAGAAATGCCGAATTTCTCAAAATCTGTCACATATTTGTCAATGTCAATCACTTTTTTGACATTCGTTGTTAGTGTTTTTTTTATTTCTACCAACCTAAATTAAGAAGACGGACAATTTTGACATCCGTCATACGTTTTCAAAAACTACCGGAGTGGTAGGCATGGACTTGATCTCTATGGTCGCAGGCCATAAAAATATGAGAAGAAGAAGAAGAAGACGATAACCTCCAGAGTAGCTAAATTGCTCGGAAGAACAGAGGCCATATAAATTACGAGAAGAAGAAGAATAACCTCCAAAATCACCGTTTAATAAAAACGATGTTTTCAAGTAAACTAAGTCGAAAACTACAAATTTTCCCAACATTATACAATGTAACTAACGCGTTTGTTCGTAATTTTGAAACTTTACAACCTGTCAAACTTTCTTACGCAACATACGAAAATACAAAAACCGACAAAGATGTGCCCCCGTTAGTAATAGTTCACGGCTTGTTTGGGGCCAAACAAAACTGGAACAGCCTCTGTAAAGTGTATCAAGAGAGAACGAATCCCCGCAGAAAAGTTATTGCCGTAGACGTTAGAAATCATGGCGACAGTCCCCATACCGACGAACATACTTACGCACACCTAGTGGTCGATTTAAAAGCTTTTCTCGAGGAGCAAGGCATAGAAAAAGCGACTTTTCTGGGGCACTCGATGGGAGGAAGGGCTGTTATGCTCCTAGCACTTAAATATGTATGTAGTTTTAAAAAAAGCGAGAAAAATAAATTATCGAAAAAATTGTAGCCAGAACTAGTTGAAAAGCTTATAGTGGGTGATATTTCGCCCATAAGGACCAGTCCTAGCTTGCACGAATTGCCGGATTTGTTTAAAGCGATGGAAAGTATAAATTTGCCAAAAGAAGTGCCAATGTCCAAGGCTAGATCACATGTCGATGAACAGCTGAGTAAAACAGTGCAAGATAAAAGTTTGAGGTCGTTTTTGATAACAAATTTGGTGCAGACAAACGAAGGAAGGTAGCCTTATATATTACTTTTACTTCCAAACCACATAACGCAAACATGTACAGTATCAGAAAATGTACAATATGTCTTTAAAAAGCAGTAGCGAGTTGAAAAAACTGTAGTATTAAGTTGTCCAATATCATAAATAAGGTTTTCCTTTATTTCTTTGCCACTTCAAAACAATTAATATCGCTTTAATTTGAAAGTAGTTCAAACGTTCCCTAGCTATTTTTTGTATTTCAGTTTTTCTCATCAACTAACAGTCTTGCCATTGCTTTGAAACTTTTTAATTTTGAAACTTGACACTAAAATTCCTTCATGAAAGTAGAAAATTGAAAAGGATACAAATTTTTTTTAGTTACCAATGGCGAATGAACATTCGCTCTCTCCTAGATAATTTCAAAAATGTTGCCAGATTTCCCGAAACAATCGACATGTGCTACGAGGGACCCACTCTGTTTTTGGGCGGCTCTAATTCGAATTATATACAGTGAGTTTAATTTCAAATAAATAATTCGGAAAATCATTTCTTTTTTTTTGTAGCGAAAATGACTTGCCGGAGATTTTGAAATTGTTCCCGAACACCAAGTTGACGTATATAGATGGCGCGGGGCATTGGCTACATGCCGAAAAACCAAGCGAATTTTTAAAATTAACTTTAGAATTTTTGAACGATGGATCTTTGAGCTAGCGAATTTTATTTGTGTATTATTTATTTTTAAATATAGGGAGATAAGAATAAACATTATACCAAAAAGTGTACTTATTTATTAAAATTGTTATTGTTATCTTATGTTCTTTTATTTAGGTACAATACTTGTACTACCCAATTTTTTAAATGTTAATTTTTACTCTGTATATCTGAAAAATAGGGTATTTGCTGCTTATTTTCCTATTGTTTTGCTTCTATTTATGAGCTATCAAAAACAGGTTAATATTTCTGACAATGTCACTATCAAAATTTTTCAAGTAAAATGATTGTTTCAAAAAATACAATCATATTCAAATTAACAAAATATTGTCCAAACAAGAAAAACTATGGAATATCTTCAGGCTTCAAAAACAAATACGATTCTCCCGAATTATCATACGCTTCGTACCAAAGCACAAATTCGGTTATCAAGAAGAGTAGCATTGAAAATTCATCGCCGTTACTAGTTCTTCATGGATTGCTGGGTTCGAAGTCGAATTTTAACAGTTTGTGCAAAAAATATCAACAACAGTGTAAACCAGATAGAAAAATCTACGCGGTGGACTTGAGAAATCACGGAGACTCGTGGCATTCGAGCGAACATTCTTACGATGCTCTTGCCATCGACATTAGAAATTTCGTTAAAGGGATGGAGATGGAGGCAGTTTGTTTGCTTGGTCACGAGATGGGAGGAAGAACCGCCATGCTATTCGCACTAAAATACGTAAATGATGCACTTAATTTTTAATTTCAAGTTATTTTTTAATTTTCCTAGCCTGAACTCGTCGAAAAACTGATAGTAGCCGACATTTCGCCGATAACGACAAGCCCCAACTTCCAAATGATGTCCGAACTTTTGGTCAGACTGAACAACATAAGTTTTCCGAAAAATTTGCCAATGAACGAAGCAAAATCGTTTGTTACCGCCCAACTGTCGAATTTCGTGAAGAGCAAGGGATTGATGACATTTTTAATGACGAATCTGGTTCAAACCACAAATGGAAGGTATCTAGACAGAAAAAATACCGAAAACAAGAGATACATGAACACACCTATGATAAAACAAAAATTTTGACAGCAGTCAATGTTTATCTTAATTTTCTGTGTTGCATTTAGATTGCCATAACAATTTGTTTCGCAGCTTTTCCAAAGCCTGCTTGGACAATAATTGCAACAGTTTTTAAAAGGATTTGTTTTGTATTTTCAGTTTTTGTTGGAGATGTAACGTAAAATCGTTATTGAGTAACGCCAAACACATGTCGTTTTTTCCTGAATTCCACAACGTAAAATTTGAGGGGCCCACTCTTTTCATCGGAGGAGGAAAATCTGATTATATACAGTAAGTTATAAGTTTGTCAAACACAATTTAAACCAAAAAAATTTTTTTTAGGAAAAGTGACCATCCAAAAATCATAAAACTATTTCCGAATGCACAAATGAAGTTCATAGAAGGCGCAGGACATTGGTTGCACGCGGAGAAACCTGCAGAATTTTTAAAAATAACGCTCGAATTTTTGAACAAAAATGTTTCGGTTACGTAAAAAAATGACTGCAAATTTTCTATTTATTTAATGATTTATCTTACAATGTTCTTCGATGTGTCATTTACCGAATAAAACGAAAATTTAAATAAAAAATAACATGCTTTAATACCATTAAAAATATCGTATATTACAAAAAACTTACCTACTAGAAAATAAATTACGATATTTACACTTTCACGGCGTACTCTCTACTATCGAAAACACGAAACTTATACAACCGAATTTTATGAGCGATCCGTGGTTCAACACTGCCGAACCCTCCCAACCTTTCTTCAAATCTTCAAAATTGTTTGTACAATAACATTCGGCCCTAAAAATAAACACCACACACATTTTACACTTCAAATTCCCCCTTGCATGTTTTATCTGTGGTTCCATACCTGTCGCTATAGTCGACGGCGGCCATTTTGACATCTACGGGACTTTTCTTGCTTTTGATAATTTTCCGTTTTTTGTCGATAATTTCCCTAACCTCCCTTTCGACATTGGCACATTTCTCTTCGACACTGACGTTGTATTCCGGCCTTTTTATGCACACATTGTTAGAATACAGCACGTTATTCACGTATGTGCCGAACTGCGAATAATTTATTAATTCGTAGCTTTTTGAGCACTACAAAAAAGAAATATGGTAAATACTAGACTAATCGATGATTTTCAATAAAGAAGCAAACAATTTAACATTTCTGTTTACTATTATTTTCTTTCTGTATTGTTTTCAAAAGGGAGAGCATTTGAACTACTTTGCATTTTTTGCGAAACAAATTACAACAAAACAATAAAAAAAGTCAGTACTACACCAGAAAAAACTTATAAATTACACAAATAGAATGTGAGAGCTAAAAAGTGGAAATTTCTCACCTCATCATAAAAAACGGTAGCATGCTTCCCTCCAATATAATTACAATAACCGAACTTCTCCAAATCTACGTCGTTTGTCGACCCTTTCCCCACGCTCAACACCCTGTATCTCATCGCAACCGCCTCGGGAAATCTGGACGACACCGTCGGCCTAAAACCCATGAAGCTACGAACGAAACCGTGAGCAAATTTCCCGGGCAACTTTTTCCGCTATTTACCTCGCGTCGTGCCGGACGTCCGTCGGGTCCACCTCGTTGGTCCTGACGTTGTAGAAATGCTTCGAAACGACCGGGCAGAGCATCGCGCGGGCGCGGATCGTCGGGCGGGTTTTGCTTTTCTTTTTCGGGCTGGCGAAAACCCTTAAAAAATCCCTTATACAGCTCGTGACGTCCAATGTGTGATATCCACAAAAAATATTGTACCTACCTTGAAATCCTGTCGATATCGGCCGCCGTGAGCAATTCGCTGGGCAGCGGCATCTGCGCAAAGATTTTCTCCTTAAAACTCGAAGGTTTGTGGTGAACAGGGGAATTTAGCAACTGCTGGGCCCTTTGGTAGGCCAGAAGCCTTAGCATGCGGTCATCTAACTGTCTAATTTGACCATCAGCTACAAAAAAGTTGTCAACAGTTTGACAAGAATGACAGATGTCAAAGAAGTTTGTTTACATTTCATGGCACTCTGGGAAAAATGTGAAAGGTTAATAGGAAATTATCATTGTGATTTTTGTAATTTTCTGTAAAATTGTTTATATTACAAGTGTTTTTGCAAATAAAAATACCTTATCCGGTCCTATATTTGACCATCAGCCACAACAGTTGTCAACAGTTTGAAAAACGTTTGACAAGAATGACAGATGAAATGTCAAATGTCAAAAAAAATTTGGCATTTCATGGCACCCTGGAAAAATATTTGAAAGGTTGTCTAGTGTCAGCAATAATGTGGCTTTTGCAATTTTCTGCACTAAAAACTGGTTTAAACTGAACTTATCATGTTTATAAACGATAAAATGCATGAGTAATCGTTGTGTGTCAAATTGTTTGTATTACAAATGTGATGTGCACAGAACTTTGAATAAAGAATACCAGGAAAGAGTCAAAGCTCTATGTGTATAATAAAATACGTAAGACGGAGTAGTAATCAAGTTTTGACAAATATTTTCATATCTGACACGGTGATATGCGCCTCAGTATGTGGTGCTCAGATATCTTTTAGCTGTGAGGCTTGTGGCATTTCCCTGACCGCCAAAACTAAAATGTTTGAGGATAATAATCCATCGGTAAGTAATTTTGTATATTATATCGACTTTTGAGGCCCCAAAGTGGCATAGGCGTTTGTGTAGGTACCTACCTACTTCTTCATAATTATAAATTTAAAATAAGAATTGATGTATTATCAACGATTAAGGACTTAAGGACATAAGTTAATGTACCTTATAATTTTTTGCCGGTATTAATTTCGCGAAAATGAGAATTTCTGCCTCGAAATTTGCTCCTTCCTGAGGTTCTTTATTTGAAGGCACAGAAGGAGAAGAATTTGTAAACATTTATTTGTAAGTTTTACCTTCGGGATCCTTAGCAAAATTCTCGAATATGTCCTCGATAAGGTTGCGTTCTTTTATCAAAATGTCGTTATCGAGGAAACCATTGATTTCGCTTTTGCAGCCATTTTCAAAATTATTTACATTCAAATTTATGTAGTTATTCGTGTATGTAGTATTATTTGTTATATTTATACTTGTAGTATTGCTAATTGTTTCCAATTTAGGGCTTTTCTTTCCTTCTTCATTCTTATCGCTAATATCACAATTTTCTATTTCAGTACCATCGTCGTTTTCGACTTTAGTCTCGATTTCTTGAATAAATTCAACTTCACCTTCATTTTTTTCATCGATTTCGCCGTTTTTCCTCAAAATATCCTTTAAGGCTAGTCGTTTATTTATGTTTTCTATCCGTAATACATCTCGGAGACTTGGCAGTAAGCTAACGGGTTTTTTGTAGTGATATTTTACCATTTCGGGTATTTCGGAGGTTATTCTATATGGTAATTTTCTTTTTATCCGAAACGGGGGGTTTTTCCTATGTATTTTTCGGAAAAAATCAATTTTTATTGCGTCCTGGTCGATGGGCGCGGAAAATTTATCCCACAATTTTACTCTTTCGGTTACTGATACCGACGTTAACATTGTCGAGTCCTACAAGAACATAATGCAGTTTTTGAAAATTTGTAAACATGCTGCTCATAGAATATTCATTTTCAATAAAATAATAATTTCGATAAAAATATAACATAAAAAATATATACATAATTTACCAAGGTGTGTTCTACGTGTTGGGGGCACATCCATAGTCCTCCCGGTGGAGCAGTTAATGGCGGATCCAGACAGTCCAGATGGTAGAAAGACGGACAATAGTCGCAAGCTAGTAGGGGGGCGACGCGGCAAGATTTTTGACACTCGGCGCATTTTTTGGCCGGCAACGGCACAAGCCCGTTGCTTTGCCTCTCATGATCCCTTGACGTTTTCGTAATACGTTTTGGAATTTTCGATAAGTCAACTAAAAACGGTGATTTTTTACTATACGTTAGTGTTGAACTTTTGAAAATTTCTATGCACAAAATGCACTCAGAATGCAAGCATTTGATTTCATACTTATTTAATTAATTGAAAATTGAAAGAAACTTAAAAAATGTGGAAGGTACAATTGAACTACTTGAAGCTTTTATTATTTTTCTCAACAGATTGTATTAAAATTTTGGCAATAAATATAATATCGTATGTTTATATTATACTTTTCATAACTTTTGAATACAGTTGTTGCAAAAATAATGAGATTAAAAAATATAAAGTGTGTCCACGGATGGACTTAACTATACTTGTAAAATTTTTTATTTTCAATTCTTCGAAAAAAGTCATTCTTCATAAAAAAAAGTCTGCTTGTTCTTAAGATAAAATTGGCATGGAAAAATTTGACATTAAAGAAGAGAGACAAAACTTATAAATAAAAGTTACAAAGAATAGGAAACTGTGTATGATGGAAAATTTTTTGACAATCCTAGGCCCACTTTGCTTTTCCTCCAATATTTTCCAAAATACAAAGTAGGCCTAGAATCGTAAAATTTTGTCATCATGCGCAGTTTTCCATTCTGGGGAAGTTTTCTTAATACAGTTTTGTCGTACTATTTACAGAAAACCATTTATTTGACAAAAAAAAGAGAATACAATAAAAAAATCGAAGTAGGCCTAACGCTTTGAAATTTTGTACACTTAAGTAGCTTACCACGCTGAGCAAATTTTCTTTATAACTTTTTTCATTATCTCTACAAATAGAGGTAGTTTACTCTTATGCTAATTAACGTTTCTTTAATTTTCTGGTCACCCAGTATAAGTAATGTCAACTTTTTCCATGCCAATTTTATTTTAAGAACAAGCAGACTTTTATGAAGAATGACTTTTTTTGAAGAATTTAAAATAAAAAATTTTACAAGTATACTTACGTCCATCCGTGGACACACTGTATTTTTAAGTTTTTATATTTTAACTTTTTGATAGCTACTTACTTAATTGTTTAAAAAATGCATTAAATTGGGCTTATAAAGTTGTTTTAAGCCTCCAAGTTGTTTCAAACGTATAAATATTATGTTAATTCACAAGTTTCATAACAATGTTTTAACTTTCCTAAATTAACATTGATGTTTAGGTACTAAATATTTTTTTATATATCTTGATTTACAAAAGCGATATTTTCTCAAACTAAAGCACCTGATAATTATTTTTGCATAAAAACGTTACATAATTTCCACATACGTCTATCCGCTCCAGGAAATATGAAATTGGGCATGCTCATACTCCTCGGCAGTTCAAATTGTTTAGGATTCATCGAACTGGCGGCCTCTATTAACATTTCCATTGGCGTCATTTTCGATTTTTTCGCAGGTTTTGGACCAGACGAACTAGGCGTTGGGGTACTATTAGAACGTTTCCGTAACGTCATATTTTGTTGGTTTTTCTCATATCTACAACTGTGGCACAGCCAGTCACCTCTCGGTATGTCTGTGTCGTCTAAAGGGGGATCACTGCAAGGAAAACGCGAGAATTTCTTGAGATTCTGCTTTAAAACCTCCGAAAAACAACACAAAACCGAACTTTTCTGGTATATTCTAACAATTTACCCACTAAATCAAGTGGCTTTTGGCGTCGACACTAAAACAATCGAACGTGTACTCACTGACAGCCCAGATGGAAGCTAGACGGGCACTTGTCGCAACAAATCAAGTCACCCCCTTCGCCGCAAGCATCGCAATAATCGTGGTTGTGTCCTTTTCCGGGCCTCTTAAAGTAGGGATGTTCGTTTTTCTTGTTTTTGTCCTTTTTATCGGCCGTCCCAGGCGGTGCGATCAACGCCTGTATTTGCTGAAATAACAAAGCAAGCCATGAGTCCGGGCGACGCTCACTTGTTTGGGATTTTCGCAGGTCCACGTTGGCGCTGATTTTGAGGCGTTTTGAGTGAGTTTATTTAGCGTTTTCCGCCATTTTAGGGTTTCGATAGCCTCAAATTTGAGTTGGGAAAGTGAAACTTACGTCCATAAGGCCTCCAGAGGTGTCCAAATCGTATGTTACATTGGACATGATCGACGGGGGTTTATTTTCCACGTGTTCCTATCCTAAAAACTACGGTATTCGCTGAAAAAAGCCAGAGAAATACCTGGTAGATGCCACCAAAGAGCTTTGCTCTTTTTTCACCACTTCACAATCTCAAATGTTCTGTAAAACGTGCATTTTGCGACTACGCGACAACGGCAGTCGAATCCTCTTCATATTTATTCATATTATGCGATTGTTTTTCGAAAAGGTGACTGCGTTTATTTACGAAAAAATGAATTTTGTATTAGGTTTTGACATTTTGACACTGCTGCTTTTTTCTTGGCGCCTCTATCGGCGATTCGTCGGCCGAACTGCGCGTGCGCAAGAATTTGAAGCAGATCGCGATTGCCGGGAAATACGATTTTAAAAATGCGTCTAGGGGGCCATGGAACAACGAAAAGCGCGGAGCAGGCCGTGTGTGATCGCTTTTTGTTTATTTCTTCAGTTGAAAGTTTGCTGTCGAGGTGGACGGATGTCTAACGTAGCTAGTTTTTTATCTTTATTTTAATTTTTAGGAGATGGGACTTGAACAAAATGTATTGCTGAAGGAATAGAGAACTAGGTAGTAATAAAAATTTTAATCGATAATATGGACAGTAGTTGTAATAAGGTACATACTTTTCTAGAGAATCCAGGAACTCTTAAAATACTGGGAAACAGGCTACTAACAAACTATTGGAAGAGGTGGATAAATAATAAAAAATGATGTTTATCACAACAAATATACACTTTTATTTATGGACAATAAACAGAACTAGGCGTAATTTTTTTATACAAACGTTTATGTACTAGCAATGAAAAGATACAACATTAAAAAAATAACTAAATGCACCATTAAATACTTATCGTATAATCAGTAATATTGTCATTTTATTTTATAAATGATATGCCTTTCAGTTATCTGTACTAAAAATACTGGTAAAACTATGTGTAGCCTTTCAAAATATCATCAACTCCGTAAAAATGTACAATTCCTGTTTTAAATCTTATTAAGGTCTCGAGTTTGATACATATTTACAGGTGGTAAATGTATACAGGGTGTCCGCAAATTGTCAAGAAAGTTTTGCGCAAATATTGTGTGGATTTGCTGACGCTCTTGTTGCGTATGTATTAAGATGAGCAATAAAATATCGAAGTTCATAATCCTAAAACATATCGAGAGAGGTTCTTGAAAAATTTGGTTAGAAAATCACAATATTCACTTTGAGTAAATGTACTAAAACAACAACTAATGCAAATAAATAGCAGGTAGGTATAATAGGTGGACAGAAAATTTCTTAAAAATTACAACTTTCTAAACTTTCATGAACTGAATATTATGTAATAATAAATCTATTTTAGTTAATAATTATTTTCTTTGAGTATTATCTGCAGGTTGTGACGAAAATTGTTTATGTTTTTGGTCCCAAACAAAAACTTGAATTTTTGAAACATGTCTCACAAACTCATTTTTTTACTGCAGAATGTCCCCAAAAAAATACCATAGGGATACAACTTAATGCACATATATTTAATGATTAAAAAATTAAAATATAAACTTTATTTCAAGAGAAAAATTAATTTAAAAATAACTAGTAGCTATTTTGTATGTACACGTTTTTCGTTTTTGGTTATTTACAAAAGTTTTAAACCAAAGCACTCGAGGGGTAGCTATGTTCTCGCCTTAGATATATTAGAATTAGCGATTTTTAAAGCGAAAACTTGGGAAATTCTCTTACGAAACACTCACTCGGGTACATAAAAATCTCTGCCTTTTTCACAGTATGTACTTAAATTTACCTACTAGTAAAATAATAGACCACATTTTTGCGACACCAGCCGTTAAACAATCATCAAAAACAAGTATTATTTCCAAAAATTCGAAAAAATAGTTCAAACGTCCAAAAATCACCTCTTTCATTACAGCAGATAAACAATACATTCGACTCTCCGATTTATTTTATCATAGTAGGGTACACGTTGGACAACTGTCAGCCTCTTATGGGGCGCCTCAAGGTTACCACCTTGGGCCACTCTTTCAAGTGTCTTGTGGCATCATGTCAATGTTATATTATGTGTAACATTGATGAATATTTAATAGTTGATTATGATGTGACCTGTGTAAGCAAATAGTATTTGTTAACTGAGATGTCGCAAAAAAGTACAAATATTCCACTATCCGTTCTGCAAAAAATCATAACTCCCACTATGCTACGGAACCGAGCCGCTAACAACACCTTTTCTTGCCACTTTTGTTCGCTTTCCGTAGATTTACCCTGTCGTCGTTTGAAGGAATGTTCTGCCTCTCCTTCATTTCTAATTTCGAACGCAGCACCAGCCTGGTTATGCTCGTGAACATTTCCTCGACGTTTATGTTGTCTTTCGCCGACGTTTCGAATAGTTTTATGTTCATAGTGTCGGCGAAACGTTGGGCGTCCTCGGTTAATACGACTTTACGGTCTGGAGTATCGTTTTTGTTTCCCACCAACACTCGGTTCACCACGTCACAGTTTTGGTCGATTTCGTGAAGCCATCTTTTTACGTTTGCAAAGCTTTCGCCATTGTTCACGTCGTAGACGACTATAACGCCATGCGTGCCTCTGTAATACCTAAAAAAAAATAATATAACAAATTATGGAACTTTGAAACCACGAAAACATACGTGCTCGTTATCGTCCTGAACCTTTCCTGTCCCGCCGTATCCCAGATCTGCAATTTAACCTTCTGCCCATCCAGAGTGACTGTTTTTATTTTAAAATCCACTCCGATGGTCGTAATGTAGCTTCCGCTGAATGTGTTGTCCGAAAATCGCAACAGTAACGAACTTTTTCCAACACCTACAAATGGACACGATAAGAGACATCCAGGATGTAAAGGAAATATGATACGTCGATCGTATTTAATATTTAACCCCGCCCCTGGCATAGGAGACTCACCACTGTCCCCAATGATGAGTAATTTGAATAAGTGGTCGTAGTCTCTGGCCATGTTACGATTTTGCTGGTGTAGTTTGTGGGTTCAAGTCGCTTTTTGTGGCATTAAAGAGTTTTGGGGGGCGATAAGTCCGAAAACAATGGGATTTTATCTCTTTGGAGTTGTTTAGGAAAACAGGAAAAGATCTTTGCCCTGAAATTTGACGAGTGGGAGGGGAAGTGACATTTGATATATTTTTGATATTTGACACTTTATTCGCTACTTCTTCCCGCAGGGGTTTCGTACTCGACCACAAAACATAAAGCTTAGGTGAGTATGAATAATGAACCATAGTAAAGTTGGCCTGTAACCGCTGAGAAAGAATGGCTCCGTACCAGAGAATTCTATGGAACGCCGTTTTAACATTTATTATACTCGGGAGCCATGTATCATAAAAATTGAATTTTCATATCAAAATGACATGGCTTTTGAACGACATCCAAATTCGAACAATTTTCATTATCAAACACCATATAAATTCATTTGCTCAAGGTCGAGAATTTTTATGGTACAATTTCTATTATCTGATAAATAAAATTATCAAGGTCATTATTTTTACGGTATAATTTCTATTACGTCATTTGATAATAAAAATTATGTCATAAAAATTCGATTCTTAGTCTCGCTCTTTCAACAATCTTCCATAGGCACACTTCCAAGGTCAATAATTTTTATGGTATAATTTTCATTATCAAATTCGATAATAGAAATTGTATCAAAAAATTGTATTTAATTTATATGTAACAATTTTTATTATCACATAATGAAAATACATCGAATAAAAATTCAAGTCTATTTTTATTATCGGAAAGACCACTCTTTTAACTACCATAAAAATTGGTCGAATTTTTATTATCGTAATGCAACGGAATTTTTATGAAAGAAAATTACGGTTTCACTTTCAAGTAGGTATAATTTTAATTTGTACACGTCTAATTTCTTTCATAGAAATTCCGTTGCTTTTCGATAATAAAAATGCGACCAATTTTTATGGTAGTTAAAAGAGTGGTCTTTCCGATAATAAAAATAGACTTGAATTTGTATTCGATGTATTCTCATTATGTGATAATAAAAATTGTTACATATAAATTAAATACAATTTTTATGATACAATTTCTATTATCGAATTTGATAATGGAAATTATACCATAAAAATTATTGACCTTGGACGAGTGCCTATGGAAGACTGTTGAAAGAGCGACACCGAGAATCGAATTTTTATGATATAATTTTTATTATCAAATGACATACCTAATAGAAATTATACCGTAAAAATAATGACCTTGATAATTTTATTAATCAGATAATAGAAATCCTACCATAAAAATTCTCGACCTTGAGCAAATGAATTTATATGGTGTTTGATAATGAAAATTGTTCGAATTTGGATGTCGTTCAAAAGCCATGTCATTTTGATAATGAAAATTCAATTTTTATGATACATGGTTCCCGAGTATAATAAATGTTAAAACGGCGTTCCATAGAAGAAACAAGAAATTTTAGTGGTTATTTTCGTTTTTTTTAATTTGTTCAACGGCAAGTGCATAGAGATGTATAGCGGGTATCGAGTACCTGGTTTTAAAACCTGCGAGGAAGAAGTGACGTTTTGTTGTTTTGTGGTTGTCAAGAATATTTTATAGGTTACGTACGTGGAACTTGCCAACTTTATACTTTCTTCCACTTTGTTTTTGTATAAAAAAATCGCCCAAAAAGATGCTGCGAAAGATTTTCTACGCCCTCGTTTTCATCATTTTGAATTTCCAACGAAGCTACGCGTATTTGGTAACAGTCGACGCACACGCCGAAGAATGTTTTTTCGACAAAGTGGAAGCTGGCACAAAAATGGGTATGAAATGTGGATTTATTTAAACCGACTCTGTCTTTGTAATATTTAACGTTTCAGGGTTGACTTTTGAAATATCAGAAGGTGGTTTTTTGGACATAGACGTAAGAATAGTGGGGCCCGACGGTAAATCTATATACCAGGGTGAACGAGAGTCTTCGGGAAAATACACTTTCGCAGCACATACGGCGGGAGTCTACACATATTGTTTCTCGAATAAAATGTCCACGATGACACCGAAAGTTGTATTGTTCAATATGGCCATCGGGGAGAGCCCCAAAAAAGAGGCGGAAGGTGGAGAGTCGAAGAATAAATTGGAGGATATGATTAGAGAATTATCAGGTAGAAAAAAATTATTTGTAAAGGGCAATGTTGAAGTCCTGCTGAAAAAAAGTACTCATCCTGTAGAGATATCTGTTTTCACTAGTTCAGAAGAATGTGTTCACTAACTACAAAAAATTATCAGTCCATATGAAAAAAAAAAAACAAATCAAATACTTGGTTTATTTAATATTTTTCTCTTTTCCTAGCATCGCTGACAGGTGTCAAACAAGAACAAGAATACATGCAGGTGAGAGACAGGATTCACAGAAGTATAAACGAAAACACAAATTCGCGGGTGGTAGCCTGGTCATTCTTTGAAGCCTTTATCTTGGTAGCCATGACCGTAGGGCAGGTGTACTACCTCAAAAGATTTTTCGAAGTCAGAAGAGTGGTGTAGGAAATGTGCGAACTATTGTGAACAATGTTTGGTTTCTGTTATTTTTTTTTTGTAAAGAATGAACAATAAAAGCTTAGTGGATAATGTGTTTGTACGTGAAGATCTTGTTTTTTTTATTTATTTTGTACAGATGTATTTGAGGTTTCGGATTTTGTGTAGCTGTTACATCATAACAGAGGCATGTGCCTAGTTTTCCTATGAGAATTATTTGTAATATAAGATATTTCTATAAGAAATGTGGTTTTTATATAATAAACATGAAACAATAACAAATTCATTAATATTCTTCTGAAATTGCAAACAGCACGAGCTAAATATAGTCAACGCCGCAAATCCTCGAAATTTTTTTCCGACTGTTCAACCTGGCAACGTTGCAAGCACGGCATCCTTGGCAAGTAAAATAACATAAGCCATTTAAGCAAGTTATGTACTAAAACGAATAAAATAAGTTCAGGTTATATACTTTGGCAAGTAGGTACTTGCTTATCAACCAATCATAGTGTCCAATAAAATTAATCGGTACCTACTTATTTATCAACATTTTAATTCACGAAAGTAACTCACAACGTACTCGCTTTGTCTGCCACATATAAAATGGCCGCCGTTCAAAACGACGTAACAAAATCTATACACGACAGGGTATGCAAGCGCGGTGTCAGGTGTCCTCTCTCTTTCCTTGTCTAAGCAATTTAGCATTGAATTATTTTAACGAAAACCTAAACTTATTTTATTCGTTTTAGCGGTGACAAAAATGCTCATCACATATTTACTTATATAGGTATGACATTTTTATTTTTTCTACTTATTTGGTCCTCCATATATGTATTGGCAAATATTACAGTTATATTTTGTCACGCATATATTAGGACCACGAAAAACACCAAAAAAGCCATGCGAAGTATTTGTTTCGACTGATTATCGTTCTAATGGCCAGTTACCTCTAATTTACATTTTTATTACAAAACGCACTATTAAAGATGTCCATGCACGGACAAGTTTCACCCTATCAGAATTAAAAAATAATTAGGTAACATGACTAGGTAACTTGGTCTGGAAATTTAGCCAAAATCACCGACATCGCTTGCAGGTGTTTTCCTACCTATACAGTATGACCACGGATGGGGTTTACAAGAGATGAAGTGGAGCAAAAAATGAAAGATACGAGAAAAAGTCATTTTTGATAAAAGTTTTTGCTTGTTTAGAACAATAGAAACTTCAATTTTGTTGTACAGGGTGGGTAAAAAATACAAAAATGTTATTTTGAGTATATATATTTTGAGCAAGTATATATATTTTGAGTATATATACAGTGCTATTCATAAAGTTTGCACCAAATGGGAAAAATTTTTATTATTCTATTTTTTGAAAATCTGTTTTTGGGATATGTTGGTGCATGTTTTGTTTACACTATTGCGCCTAAAGAGGGTCGTGACGTCAAAGCACATGCCTGTCAAATTTGACATTTAAAATAAAAAATTGGAAAAAATCAGGTTTGCCTTGAAAATATCGGGGTATTGCATTACTGTGCCCCTATGCAAATTTTCAGAAGGATATATCACGATGTTCGTTTTTTTTCTTAATTATTTCTCTTCAAATCGGACTCTTTTATTTTAAAATAAGTTTATTCCCTGGCCCAGTGTTGTAATATTTTTACATAAAATACATCCATATATTGAAATTCAGTGAAACAAAATTATAAGGTACAGTTTTGTATCGAATTTTTTTTATTCAGTTTCAATTCCAGGAATATCAAGTAAGAAACACAAATATCGTGATATCCTTCTGAAAACTTGCATATGGGCACAGTAATGCAATACAAACACCTTAAAAACACCTCTGACCTCACTGATTCGGAACTAGGTCACATTAGGTTACAAACTGACATTATTCTTCGATATTCTACCGGACCCTGAGTTTTGTCCATATAGAACCGAATCGCCCTGTAGTTTTTATTCCATCTAACACAGAGTTTTCGCTCGCGCGCTTCAAAACTGTCCGTCCACGGCCGCCTTTATCGCATTTTCCGCTTCCGCGGCAGACCTACTTACCTCACGAAATGTAGGCTACCCCAGAACCACAGTAGGCTGCGCGCTGTAGGCCGTTGTCGTCGGTGCTCTCTCAGGCGGCTGGGCTGGCGATTGTTTCTCGAATCGGCCGTCGGTTAACAGTTGAAGATCGGGGTGGCCGACTTGACTTTTGGGATTTGTAGGGTGGTAACGTGTATTATTCGGGTCGTGGGTGGCGGTGTTCGTTGCAGCTTGGATGGATTTTTGTTGAGAGAAAAGGTAGGTAAGACTGTAGCGGACTGTAGGGTTGCATTTTTGATAAATAAAAAATATAAATAATGTAGAAAAGTTTCAGTTTTTTTTTCTTCAAAGATAAAGGGTTAAATTTATATAACAGTTATAGAAGTTTCATTAGGCAAAATAATTTAAATAGGGTCACCCATCCATGAACCGACCGCGCGCGCCCTGGCTTTGCCTCTATTATCGTTCTACCTAAATCGAGTTTTAAAAGTCGTACACTAATGTGACGATTTCTAGGGTTTTATTGACGATTTTAGACTCTAGTACCACTAGTCAAATATTTTTAATTTAATATTCTGAATTTTTTTATAATAACATAATAATAATATTTCTCAACCAGTCCTGAACTATGTTTAAAGTTTCCATTATATAGATAATCGGGAAATTAGTAGAATGCGGGTTAATAATAAAATAAAAAATAAAAAAAAACCTTTTGAAAACAAGCTTTATTTAAGCCATGTACTTACATACCTACTAAATAAAACGAATAAAATAAGTTTAGGTTTTCGTTAAGATAATGTCATGCCAAATTGCTACAAGTTTTTGTAAATGAAAAAGCTTGTCGGACGAATTGTAAAGAATTGTAAAAAAAACCTTTTTAAAAAAAAGCTTTATTTAAGCCATGTACTAAAACAAATAAAATAAGTTTAGGTTTTCGTTAAGAAAATGTCATGCCAAATTGCTACAAGTTTTTGTAAATCAAAAAGCTTGTCGGACGAATTGTAAAGAATTGTAAAAAAACCTTTTTAAAAACAAGCTTTCTTTAAGCCATGTACTAAAACGAATAAAATAAGTTTAGGTTTTCGTTAAGATAATTCAATTCCAAATTACTACAAGTCTTTGTAAATCAAAAAGCTTGTCGGGCGAATTGTAAAGAAAATACATAGGTACTTTGGCAAGTAGGTACTTTGCTTATCAACTAATCACTATATAACTTGTAGCAATTTGGCATGACATTATCTTAACGAAAACCTAAACTTATTTTATTCGTTTTAGTACATGGCTTAAATAAAGCTTTTAAAAAGTTTTTTTTTAATTCTTTGCAATTCGTCCGACAAGCTTTTTGAATTACAAAAACTTATCGCAATTCGGCATTGAATTATCTTAACGAAAACTTAACTTATTTTATTCGTTTTATAGTAAGTACATGGCCTAAATAAAAGCTTGTTTTTAAAAAGGTTTTTTTATTGTTTATTTTATTTTGGGCTTTTTAGTAGGTAGGTACCTAATTGATTCCCATGTCAGGAGGGTGGTTAAGAAAGTTAGTCCGCCATCTTGGGGCAATATTGGATTAGTATGACGCCACTTAACATATCCGTTTCCACCCGTCAAACCCTTTCATTTGATACCCATGCCGAGGAGGTTGTGAAGAAATAGGTAATCCGCCATGTTGGATAGTGGAGACCATTTTGAAAAAAAATCACAATACTGAGTATACTAGACTTAGACTGCATTATTGCCAGAACCAAAAGTGTGTGCAAAATTGCAGCTCAATCGGTCCGGTGGAAGTGTTGCAAGATTTCAATACATACGCACACACAACACACACTAACAGAGCAAGTTAATATAAAAACGTGGTACAAATATTTAATCTCCAAGCAACAGGTTTCCAAATTTCAGCCAGTTTTTACCACAATCAATATCGTAAGTACAATTGACCCATGGGAAAAGTCCCTGCTTTCTTGATAATTTTGGAGGAAATTTCAAATTTAGTGCCTATGTTTACGTAGACAATGATCTCTATTTATATAATTTTTTATATATTTATAATTTATATAATTAGGAAAATATAAAATATCCTTAATTTTAAGGTACCTACCTATATCTACTTTCTAATGCGTTCGAAATGGCTGCTTTTTTTTTCTCGGCAAAAGTGTGACTATTCCAGTTAGTATTAAATTACCATGTTGAAAGGGAAAACTAAACTAAACTGTGCCTTAGAAACTGGTACCGCAAGCGACAAAAATTCATTTGCGCTCGCTTGCGACAGCAGCTGGCATTGCAGTAGAACTAAATCTTATTAGCGAAATGAATAATTTTTTAAGAAATATTCTCACATTTCTATCAAAGTCAAACTCGAAAATCTACCGTTTTTTTCTATTGCAATTCTGTTAAAAGTTAAAATACTGTAAACAGTTTATTTCAAAGCTTTGGAATTTTCTTCCTCTTCTAATTTTTTGCTCGACATAGCATGTAATATGTCCCAGTTGTTGTGAAAGTGCTTGAACTCCTTCAAAAATACTCTTAGATTCCTGATTATTTCAAAGCAGGAATTTATTTATACAATTACAACAGTATTTTGCTAAATACTACCTAGCTACTTACTGTTATTATTATTTCCTACATATTTTGCAATTTGCATACGTACTTGTGCTTATATGTAAAGCTTTCGAAATGTAATTGTTGGTATTTTTTTTAGAACAAAGTCAACTATAGCGGCTTTTTTTCGTCGCAAACCAGAAATTAAACTTATTGGCATATTTATGAAGCACTAACTTGTAATACAATTATTGCTATAGTTTATACAGTCTTTATCTAAAATAATTGGTACATTGTGTGAAAATTTTTTAAAAAAGCAGACGGTGGTCTTTGTTGCTTGGGTCGATAATAATAATTATTATTATCACCATTAAAATACTCCAAGCTAGGACTACCATACTAGGTATCGTTTTATCTAAATTTGGAACGTCAGTATTGTTTTCGAACACCCTGTACACTGTCCAGGGCTAGTGTATATTAACCTGTTTGCATTGATTAACAACTATTATGAAACGCCAATTTACTGTTGCAATATTAAAATGTGTATAAATGTTAATTAATAATTTTTATTAATACGAATTTTTACCGGTATACTGATATCAGGTGCATGTTAAGTTAACCTATTTGTGGTAGGGCAAGATAAAATATTCCAAACGTCCTGTACGTTTCACGTCTTTACCATTTTCAAATAGTAGTAGGTACTTACAGCAATTAGATGCTGTTATAACAACCATAAACAATTAAAAGATGATTACATGCGTTAGGTTGTTCTGCTGTGAAATAACAACAGTTGAATGAACAGTTAAAAGCTGTTATTAACTTTTTATACAAGTATAGTACATATATAGATGTTCAAAAGCTTCAATATGCTGAAACGCTTAATAATAATTTATATTATAAGGAAGAAGTGCCGATTTCAAACTCCTTATGGAACTACATGCAATTTCAAAGTCTGAACATATTTAATATTATGTTAAAAAATAAAAACAATAATCTTCTAGTTCAAAACTCTTTGATGAGGACTGTAGAAACAATGATTATAGTGTTCCGCCAAGGTAAAATTTCATTGAAAAGATTAAGATCTTTAAATATTGGTCGATAACTCATGGGTTCAAGGAAATTTGAATCATTCCTGAGGCATATCCATCGTTTCAACTGTGGCTATATAGTGAGTAATAATAACCAAAAATCAAAACTTTTTCAGATATATTGTACCTACTTATTAGTTCCTTAGAACTGTTTAATTATATTTCAGAGATACAATGTGCTTTCAACTTTTGTAATTAGGTAAGTAGGTATGCAGGGTCTCGACATACTCGATTTATTCCGTATTTTTAAGATAAAATCATGATACAAAAATAGTTTTTAAAAACACACAGCCTATTTGTCGAAATGTTGAAAAAAAGAAATATATGTTTCCCTTGTACAATAATTATTATTTATCCGTAGGTATACAAATTTTTACCAACTTTACAACGTTCATGTTTTGTGAATTTTTTAAAATTATTTTATTTCAATTTTTACACAGATTCTAGATTCTTTAGGTCTTTTATTTTAAGGAAACACATGAAGCAAACTCAATTATTTATTTGTCACACTGTATAAAAATTTACAGCCAGTAAGTAGGTACCTACGTATTTTGTACAGTTTGAGTTGCTGTTTCGATTGCTGCAAAGTAGAAGAACGTAGTTTCCCTCAACAAGTAGGTAACAATTTGAAACGTATCAATTGAATAAACACAGAATGTTATAGTTACTTAAATTGTGGAACTCATGGGTAATTATTAAATCTAAGTGCAAGTGAATCGATTCAGCTTGGTCACTATTTATTTAGTTGTTAAAAGTAGAAAGTTTTCACGTACAGGTTACAAAACAGCGAGCAATAATAATGTATAGACAGTATGAGATATGAATATCATTAAAAACGATAGGTAATGAATAACAATTTATTAATTCGAAAGAAATCATTGAAAATCGGACAAATCAAACATATGGCCGGTTTCTAAAATCGAAAGGCAACAGATAATGATTTAGACAAAGAATGCGACAATTTTGGAATGTCTTCTCTTGTTATCTCGACAAAAAAATGTCGGTAGGTTTGATATTTACAAATTATATACTAGAGTAGGCAGACAAGGTCATTAACAAATAATAATGCTGTAAAAGAATTTGTAATAAGAAAAAAACTCCAAACCTAATTGTAATAGACCTACATAATTGCACTAGCAAAAAATGTTGAGGCGATTTTTAACAGACTTCAAAAATTAATAGTAAAAAAATATTTTTAAAAACAAGCTTTTATTTCAGTGCTCTGAAAAGAAGAAAATAAACTTTATAATAAATCAAACCAAGGCAAACCCATAATTTTGTTACATTATGAAATTGTATATGATATAAAAGCTTGCCGCGAGATTTTCGTGGGTAAATTTCTTTTATAGAAAAATATATTTTCTAGTTAGAATTACTTTCAAGATATATATATTCTCGCGACAAGCTTTTATATCATATACAGTTGTATAATATAACAAAATTATGGGTTTGCCTTGGTTTGATTTAATATAAAATTTATTTTCCTCTTTTCAGAGCATTTAAATAGAAGCTTGTTTTTAAAAATATTTTTTTACTATTAATTTTATTTTCAACTTTTTAGTTCTACTCTTCAACCCCTTTAATTTAATGCCCATATCAAGGGGGTTGACAAAAAAAATATATCAGCCATCTTGGAGCGGCGGCCATATTGAATTTAGTGTGATGTCACTAACTCTATCGTTTTCTATTCTTCAAGCCCTTTTATTTGATACCTACATTAAGGGGGTTGACAAAAAATACATTATCTGCCATCTTGTGGCGACGGCCATTTTGAAAGTATTACAATATTGAGTATTGTATATTGTATTGTCACCGGAACTAAAGGCGTATGCAAAATTTCAGCTCAATCGGATGTCAGGAAGTGGTTCTAATTCAGCTTGCAAGATTTGACCTAAACATACATACTTAAAAGCTTGTAAGTAAAAAAAGGAGGAGATCAATTCGGTTGTATGTTTTTTATGTTTGTTACCTGAGAACTCCGTCATTTATAAACCGATTTGGTCAATTCTTTTTTTATTTGAACGGGTATACCAACAGAAAGGCCTCATTTAAATTTGAAGAAAAAATCCACCTCTAAGGGTGGAAAAATAGGGGATGAAATTTCATATTGGACCGATTTCCATGATTATCTTTTTATTAGAAAGGGGTTACTTTAGGAGTGGCCCCATTTAAATTTGAAGAAAAAATTCCACCCGTAAGGATGGAAAAAAGGGGATGAAATCTCATATTGGACCGATTTCGATGATTCTTTCTTTATTGAAAAGGGGGTACCTTAGGTGTGGTCCCATTTAAATTTAAAGAAAAAATTCCACATCTAAGATTAGATAAATAGAGGATTAAAGTTCATATTGGACCGATTTGGATGATTCTTATTTTATTAGAAAGGGGTTACCTTAGGGGTGGGCACATTTAAATTTGAAGGGAAATTAAATTTGAAGAGAAAAATTTCAATCCTAAAGGTGAACAAATAGGGGGTGGAATTTAGAATTAGAAATAAAAGAATTTTAACAAAAAAATTAAAACCGACTTCAAAAATTTGCCCGTATGCACACTCCACTAAAAATTAAAAAATAAATAACAAAAAATGTCACCGACTTCACAAATTTGCCCGTATGCACGTTTCAACTAAAATTTTAGGAATATTTTTCTTTTTCCAAATTAAGTTATCTTTGGAGTCGGTGATAGTAAGTTATGATGTGTGTAGGATATGATGTATTCATATCTAAATAGATTTAAATTCCTTGCCTGGACTGTCACCAAATCCAAAGATAATTTAATTCAATTTAGAAAGAGAAAAATATTTCTAAAACTTTTGTCGGTTTTAAGTTTTTTGTTAAAAAAAATTTATTTTATTTTTTCTTGCAGATATCGACGTATATCTTCCATGAGGACGTCACTGCTTTCGTTGATCACCATTTTCGCTCTATTCGACGAAGGCGAGAGCCATGGACGTCTCATAGAACCCCCGAGCAGGGCTTCAGCCTGGAGATACGGATTTGACACTCCACACAACTACAATGACCATGAGTTGTACTGCGGCGGCTTTACCAGACAGTGGGTGAAAAACGACGGAAAATGTGGGGTTTGTGGTGATGCCTGGGATGCCAAGTAAGTAGGTACACATTAAAAGAGACATCCCCATACACGGGCGTAGCCAGGATTTAGTTTTGGGGGGGGGGTTAGTTTGAGAAGTAAATAAAACAACAAAAATATACTTACATGAAATTTAATATCTATATATTCATCCGAAAAACTACGACATATTTATAAAGTTCTTAACTTTAAATGAAATGGATAAATTAACTTCGTTCCTCTGCGCTAAATCTAAAACCATTAAAGAAGAAATCTTCAGCTTTTTCTTTTAAATATATCCACTACTTCATCTGCATGAATTTCTGTTGCATAGTGAATGTTCATTAGAGCCAAACCATTAAGTCTGTTTTCACTTGTAGTGTTTCGTAAATAGTTTTTCAGTCTCCTTAGGCTCGAGAAAGACCTTTCTGGGGTAGCAGTGGATACAGGAATGGTAGCCAAGATTTGTAGTAATGTGTAAATATTAGGATAAAGGTTTTTATCGCACATATCTAGGCATTCCAAACTAGATTTCGGGGTAGGCAGTCTTCTTATCAGCATGCAAGGTAGCTGAAGCTTTGATAGCTAAATCCAAATTTGTTTCTTTATTGACCCCTTGACCCCTTGACCTTGACTACACCACTTTTTCCAGTAGTCCATACCTTTAGGTTTATCACCCTTCCTTTTTTTCCCCTCCATTTTTCGACAGTAATAATGATTCACGTATCTATCCTTAACAAGGTCATCGAATAACAGTGCACTAAAATAATTACTCACTTACACGGTACACTTAATTTTCTTCACTATTCGTTCACCACTTTTCACTTTTATTCGCTTCGAGTTCGCATGGAACAATACTGCCGTAAGCGCGGTCACGCGCCGCTTATATAGCAGCCCAGTAGCCGTCCAGAAACTTCCACGAACTTCCACGAACTTCCACAAAGTTCCGCTCATTTCGACCGAGGGGCGTGGCGAATAATCGAGAAACAACGCAAAGTGTCCCTACAATACAAAATAGTTCGGCTGCAACTGCGTCTGCCTCTCGTCAAAAGATGGCGCTAGGCACTACTATTACTACATATATTCAAACGTAATAATAATTTAACTCTTCACTCCTCGTATTTTTTCGGTATAATATTAGGTAATATTTTGCTTATTTCCGGGGGGGGGGGGTTTGAACCCCCGAAACCCCCCCCCCCTTGGCTACGCCCGTGTCCCCATAAAAATAAAAAAAAAACATAAATGGCATGCACACATTATTAGATATAAGTTTTGTGTGGTCCCTCAAGAAATATCCAAAATATTTATATTTACAACAACTGTAAACACAAAACAGTGGCGTGCCAAAACAAGAAATTTATTGAAAATATATTATTGCTGTTTTATATTGTCCGCTCAGCACAATAATACATTATGATAACTATATACCATTCATGAAATCACGTTTTTAGTAGTAAAACAGTAAAACTAATAAAATAATGCCAAAATATCCACTGAAAAATATGAATTTATTAACCCAAAGCCCCAAATAATGTACGACTGTATATTGTATACTTATACACGTGAAATGTTACATATTATTTGGTATTGCTTGATTCCAAACTATGCAAGAGTCCAGGATTTCGTTTCACAGGGAAATCTTTAACAAGCTACCTTTGAAAGATGCAATAAAACTTTATTTTTCTCAATATAACTTCAAATTCCTTCTAACTTTTAGTATGATAAAGTGCATTGTTTTGTTTTGTAAATAGGACCAATATATTTATTTTTAGCATCGTTTTTATTGAAAATTTGATAGTTTCGTAAAATATGGGCTGGTTTCCATGGGCGTGCATTATTTATTTTATTTTGATTAATTCGAAATCGCCGCAAATAAATATATTTCAGCACTTGCCACTATAGCTTTACATTTGTGAAATTATCTGCAAATAAATACCAATGTTTCAAATTACATGTAAGTCAAAATTAACTATCTTTTCATTTTTAATATTTTTGTGGTATTGGTTAAGAACGCGTTTCATGCTACGCCACTGGCCTGTCGTGCGATGTGGCAGTCGGTAACACGGCCGCGAGCACTGTTATAGGCTCCTCTCTCTTTCCTTGTCTAAGGTAACATATTATCAGGTTCCTTGCCTATGTGCCTGTTGATGTCTCGTGATGGGCTACGTCTGTTTTAACATTGGAAATCTTTATGTTCGTATACAGGGTGTAACTAAACTGATGGTCAAAGATGAAACCACGTATTCTTGGAGTCAAAATAAGGGCACTTCTTCATATATTTTTTCTCCTACGGGCCATAGTTTTTTTTATACAGAGCGTAGAAGTTTGGAGAAAAATACACATATTTCTTAGTATTTCTAGAAGTATACGAGATATTTTCTTCAAACTTGGCGTGTCACATGAGCAGATGAGCCGTCAAACTTAAGGTTGACATGAAGCTTCTGAGGCTCCCAGTTGCGGAGATACAGGATGTTAGTAAAATTAATTAGTTCAGAAAAATATGAATACCCTGTATAATCGCATTTTTTAAATTTGTTTTGAATGGTAAATTCAATGGTTAACAAAAAGTATCTCTTAGTATTTTTTCATATTCGCAGCCGTTTCTTAATTATTTTTAAAGAACGGCAACGCTACAATGAACAATAGTCACTTTAAGAATAAATCTAGCAATCTGTGGATGTCAATTAAACTTTATTTAACAAAATACAAAAGCAAAAACAATAATAAAAGAAACGTATTGCTATTGGAAAATTAAATTATTAAATGTTCGAAATGACCGCCGTCTCTTTCAATACACGCAACTATGCGTTTCCGCATGTTTATTATTGCCATTCGCAAGTCCATAGTCAATTCTTCAAATGAAAATATAATTTTTCAAAATATTGATACTAAGGTGCAAAGTTGGCAGCCAAATGATTCAAATAATGCCAAGTTTAATTGACATCCACAGATTGATAGATTTATTCTTAAAGTGACTTTTTTATTGCAGCATTGCCGTTCTTTGAAAATAATTAAAAAACGGCTGAGAATATGAAAAAATACTAAGAGATACTTTTTGTTAACCATTGAATTTACCATTCAAAACAAATTTAAAAAATGCGATTATACAGGGTATTCATATTTTTCTGAACTAATTAATTTTAATAACACCCTGTATCTCCGCAACTGGGGGCCTCAGAAGCTTCATATTAACCTTAAATTTGACAACTCATCCGCTCATGTGACACGCCAAGTTTGAAGAAAATATCTCATATACTTCTAGAGATACTAAGAAATATGTGTATTTTTCTCTAAATTTCTACGCTCTGTAAGAAGTGCCCTTATTTTGACTCCAAGAATACGTGGTTTCATTTTTGACCATCAGTTTAGTTACACCCTGTATATGGGAGCCACTGGGCCTGTCGTGCCATGTGGCAGTCGGTAACACGGCCGCGGGCGCTGTTAGGCGTCCTCGCTCTTTCCTTGTCCAAGTATAAATCCTTCACAAACGGATATATACAGAAAACACACAAAAAATAAAACAATGTCGAAAAAAACACTACCATAAACAACGCTACCAAAATACAACACAAACCATTATGGCAACGTCATCTTCAAAGCATCGTTGTCGGATTGGGCAAAAATCTCAGGAAAAGAAAGCAAAAATAGTCAAAAGAACGGTAAATAGTTGATCAAATGGATTTCTCTTCGGACAGCTTTGTTTTCCATAAAAATGTATTATACAACATAATATTTAACCTTATTTTAACTAGTATTGCTTTCATCGTTAGGCATGGCAACCTCGCCTTTGGCCCATTGCAAATAAACAAAACATTGCAGTAGTGGAAGCTATTTCTATGTTTTTTTTAATTTTTCTCCGAGATATCCCAATTTTTTTTTAACCTAACTGAAATTGGTGGCTTTAATAACATTGTTGTTAGCAGTTATGTTCCTTTTATAGTTAAAATTACTTTTTCGAGGCATTGTAGCAGCATTGCAAGTCATGGCCACTGAATATCGGGTTGTATTATATTTAACAATTATATTCGAACGAATTTTGTTTGTATACACTTCCACTTAACTTTCAAATAGTGTTAAATTGCTACCTCTTCTATAATTTCACATGTTGTAAAGTTTTTTTTTCTTTCTCAGAAGACCTAGACCACACGAGTTCGGCGGCACCTTCTACAAGGGCGTCATAGTACGAAAATACGGTCTCGGCTCCACCATAACCATAAGGGTCGAGCTCACGGCCAACCACAATGGTTATTTCGAGTTTGCGATATGCCCCGACTACGAAAACACCAATCAGGAATGCCTGGACCGGTACAAGTTGAAGCTGGCCAAGCCCCAAGATGGCGTCGACCATCTGGGCATCAGGTACTTCCCCAAGGAGGGCAATAAGGTGTACGAGATGAGGTACCGGCTGCCGAAGAAGACCTGCCCCCATTGTGTGTTGCAGTGGAGGTACATAGCAGGTGAGGTCGTTGTTGTTTATACCATTTTAAAGAAGGTTTCTTAAGGTATATGTAGTTCGTATATTTAACATCCTGTTTATCCCGGACAAGTAACAAAGCATAGAGATCATATATATAGGTAGAGTGCTGAACAAGTCCCGTTTTATGACAAATTGTGGATTTGCGCATGGGCCTATGGAACATGCACATTAGACCTACAGACCGCGCAATTCAAAACTGGTTGTTTTTCTGAATTAATATCTCCCTACAAACTTGTATATTGATAATAAATTAAGCTCACCTCAACGTGGACTGGTCAAGACTTCGATAACTACAACTAGGTTCGTTTGTACTTGTAAAACTAGTTTCGTACAAACTACTAGAATTTGCATCACTCATGCTAGAACTTGACTTGTTTTCATCTACCTTTATAACTTTAACACTAAAACAAATAAGCTACTAATAGTTTCTTACACCACAATCGTGTTAAATATACTTACTTAAATGATGGTTTAGGTGGTTTTAATAGAAGAGTTGGTACCGCATTTTCAATTAGCTGCGTTTTGACTCGTTTCGTTTTCAAACACTCTGGTGTAAAATGAGCAGAACATATTCGAGATGATCACTTAATTAGATAAAACACTCAAACAACTAAAACGCGAAAAAACTATTAATAATTAGCTGAAAATCGAAAAAATTATGCCACAAAGCGTCTATGATGCAAACAACGGTAGGTTATATCGCTGTCAAATGGCTGTCAAAGAGTGTCAAGTTTCACAAAACACTCCCACAAATTGCAAATGCGCATGTCCACTGGGCCTATTTATTACTATTTTTTACTATTTTATGATTTTAAATTCGTCAAAGATTTTCCGCGCATCCTATGTATAAAAAACATCGTCCAGCACACTGCCTATATATGATCTCTACAGGGTGTCCAACTTTAAAACTGTACAAATCCGTAAAATCTTCATTTTTGGAGATAATCGCCTAAACTTTTTTTTGTTTGAAAGGCCTTCAAAGACCGCTTTTTTACCTTCCTGCCATTTTCAAAATGCAAATCCAGGGCCGGCTGCGATTTTTTTATTCCCCCGATTTTCACGAAAACCATTTAGCGATTTTTTTATTTAAAGTTTGACCCCACAACATTAATCTGAACACCCCAAAACCCCCATATGCCAAATTTGAACAAAAAATATACAGGGAGTTCCATTCTGTAAGCTGTCAAAGTTGAGCAAAATAGAAATTTTAAAGACATCTGGCGAGTCAAGTGGGCCATGGAATTCCTTCATAACAGTTGAATGGTCAACAGGACCACTCAAAATGCCATCTCAAAATTCTGAATTTTTATTAAACTTTATACTGGTCAGGAGTGCTCTGGAATCATTAAAAAATATTAATAAATTCAAAAGTAATTTATTTTTTTACAAAATGCCAACCAACAAATAAAAACAATTTAAATTATGGGATCTTTCTCAATAAAGTCACTATCTAAGGCATTTTCTGTGCGTTTCCTGTTTTAGCACACCAGCCACCTTAACTGATATGGACTTACTGACTGGTATTTTTTAGATTTAGTTTGTTTATAGTGTGTGGAGCGGTTTTGATATACCTACTCGATTTTTGACTCTTATAAAGTTCCAAAAATTTAGTAATTTGGGATGGCACAGATAAGAACACTCTGTATATTTTGTACTGGACCTTTGCACACCAACACCTTGAGTGGTCATATTGAACATTCAACTGTTTTTTTAGGGGATTTCATGGCACACTTGACTTGGCAGATGCCTTTAAAATTCCTATTTTGCTCAACTTTGACACGCTTCAGAATGGAACTCCCTGTATATTTTTTTTATTCAAATTTGGTATATGACGGTTTTGGGGTGTTCTGATTAACGCTGTGGGGTCAGATTTTAAATAAAAAAATCGCTAAACGGTTTTCGTGAAAATCGGGGTTATAAAAAAATCGCAGCCAGCAATGGATTTGCATTTTGTAAATAGCAGGAAAGTCAAAAGAAGCGGTTCTTGAAGGCCTTTCAAACAAAAAAAGGTTTAGGCGATTATCCCAAAAAATGAAGATCTTACGGATTTGTACAGTTTTAAAGTTGGACACCCTGTGTAAAACAACAAAAATATACTTACATGAAATTTAATATCTATATATTCATCCGAAAAACTACGACATATTTATAAAGTTCTTAACTTTAAATGAAATGGATAAATTAATTTCGTTCCTCTGCGCTAAATCTAAAACCATTAAAGAAGAAATCTTCGGCTTTTTCTTTTAAATATATCCACTACTTCATCTGCATGAATTTCTGTTCCCATAGTGAATGTTCATTAGAGCCAAACCATTAAGTCTGTTTTCACTTGTAGTGTTTCGTAAATAGTTTTTCAGTCTCCTTAGGCTCGAGAAAGACCTTTCTGGGGTAGTAGTGGATACAGGAATGGTAGCCAAGATTTGTAGTAATGTGTAAATATTAGGATAAAGGTTTTTATCGCACATATCTAGGCATTCCAAACTAGATTTCGGGGTAGGCAGTCTTCTTATCAGCATGCAAGGTAGCTGAAGCTTTGATAGCTAAATCCACATTTGTTTCTTTATTAGAAACCCCTTGACCTTGACTACACCACTTTTTCCAGTAGTCCATACCTTTAAGTTTATCACCCTTCCTTTTTTTCCCCTCCATTTTTCGACAGTAATAATGATTCACGTATCTATCCTTAACAAGGTCATCGAATAACAGCGCACTAAAATTACTCACTTACACGGTACACTTAATTCTCTTCACTATTCGTTCACCACTTTTCACTTTTATTCGCTTCGAGTTCGCATGGAACAATACTGCCGTAAGCGCGGTCACGCGCCGCGGCGCCGCTTATATAGCAGCCCAGTAGCCGTCCAGAAACTTCCACGAACTTCCACAAAGTTCCGCTCATTTCGACCTAGGGGCGTGGCGAATAATCGAGAAACAACGCAAAGTGTCCCTACAATACAAAATAGTTCGGCTGCAACTGCGTCTGCCTCTCGTCAAAAGATGGCGCTAGGCGCTACTATTACTACATATATTCAAACGTAATAATAATTTAACTCTTCACTCCTCGTATTTTTTCGGTATAATATTAGGTAATATTTTGCTTATTTCGGGGGGGGGGAGGGGGTTTGAACCCCCGAAACCCCCCCCCTTGGCTACGCCCGTGCTCTTCACCCCCACTTCTTCTCAGGCAACAACTGGGGCAACTGCGCGAACGGCACAGGCGCAGTGGGCTGCGGACCCCAGGAGGAGTTCCGCGCGTGCGCAGACATCACCATCCAGGGCAAGGCGACCGACGAGCCGATGTTGCCGCCCCTGCCGCCGTCCACGGAAGAAGAGGAGGAGGACTACAACGAACTGGCGCCGCCCGAACTTGCCGCCACCAGCACGGCGCGTCCGCCGCACGACGCGGGAGACGAAGAGGAGTACGGGGCGATAGGGGCGCTGGTGATATCCCTGGTTTCTTTTTTAGCAGTGTTCACGGTATTGTTTCTGCTCTACTTTCACTTCTACCAGGTTGGTAGGCAGGTCAAGAACTGGATAAAGGGCACGCCGGGCAAGTCGTACGCGCCGCAAGCGCCGCCTAGGGCGAAGAGGAGCAGTAGGAATTTGGAGGTTATGGAGTCGGGTATGTCGGCATAGAGATCATATTATTGGTGGAGTGCAAGAACGTTAAACCAGACAGGATAGCTCAATCGCGCGAATCTGTCCGCCGAGCCGCCCGACGTGATGACGTCACAGTTAGACGTACTGCGTAAACTCGCACCACGAAACACCCAATCGCGCGCCTTCAGAAAGCGGCTTGTGCTTTTTTTTAAGTTCATAAAAACAAAAAGTGAGCTTTAGATGCTTTTGCTTTTTCGGATTTATTTTTTAAGGATTGCAAACAAATGGATGAAGTCAATAAAGTTCACTCTCGTTTTTTGAACACGAATTTTTTATGACAATTTCTCCAACCAATACGAGAAAAAAGCGCATTATTGCAGCAAATGTGTTTTCAGAAGGTGCGAATTTTGCCTTAAATAGTTTTTATTATGGCACACAGATTATAATATATTATACGGAATTATTCTGTTAATAATTGTTGGCCTCCTTTGATTAGTTTGATTTTGAAGAGCATTTTTGGATTATGATATTCATATTATAATTATGTGAATGGTGAATCAATAATAAAAAAAAATAGAACACTGATAAAATGCTCCAAGACAAATTAAAACACAGTTGAAAACATAGGTAGTCATTTATTTATTCATAATTCATAAATAATAAATATTCTAATTTATTATTTTGTTTAATTTCCGCTTTTTTTCGAAGAGGATCCACAGAACTATTTCTTTGTGAAGTATTATTAAGTATAACGTGCTTTTAAATTTCGAAAAATGATTCTAATAATAGTTCTTAATTTACAAAAATCTTTTATAACTACAAAAGGCATGTTAACTTCTTTTTTAAAAACTTCATCTGATTCCTGAATAATTGCTTGTCGAGGAATTCCAATTTCAGTAAGTGTCGCTGGGGAAGATGCCTTCTAATTTTGCAGTTTCTCCACCTTCTATTGCAGACAAATCAACAAGTAATTTTTCTATTTCTTCCTTTCTTTGTCTTTCGGTAAGTCTATCAGAACGTGATGTATTAGTTGTTGCCGAGGTTGTTGCAGTAATAGTTTTTGTGGAAGGTATTTTTAATGTAGGAACTGCGTTTTTTTAATGCTTTCTTAAAGGTAAGCCTTAAATTAAAAAATATATATAAATATTTATATTCTTGCACTTTTTAGATGGCTAGCTAGCAAAGAAAATTTTACTTACCTAATAATTCATTTCGAAGATCTCTTTCGTAGTCATTGTCTACAAAATGTTGTGAACATATATGGCTAGTGTTAGGGTTGAATTTGTCTTTTCTTTTGCACCTTGATATCCACTCACTTTGTATAGTTTTAGAGAAAAGGTCCTTTGGTTTTGGAAAAGCATGAAATATGATATTCTGCCCAGTTTGGGCTTTTCGGGGCTTTTGTAGCATGAGTGTTATTACACCCATATACGGCACACCTTGTTCCCCCTGGCCTAGTCCCCGGCATATTTTCGTGAATAGGACTATTCTGTAAAGTAGTATATTATCAACCTCGTACTTTTATTATTAATAATATGTCAAGAAATGCTCACCTTCCCTTCTGTAGAAATTCAAGTATCAGGCACTTAGTGTCCCTGAATAATAATAAACACGGCACAAAAATCAAATAAAAGCAACATCTACCTTTATAACTTTAACACGAAAACAAATAAGCTAATAGTTTCTTTCACCTCAATGGTATTAATATACTTACTTAAGTGATGGTTTAGGTGGTTTTAATAGAAGAGTTGATACCGCATTTTCAATTAGCTGCGTTTTGACTCGTTTCGTTTTTAAACACTCTGGTGTAAAATGAGCAGAACATATTCGAGATGAGCTCTTAATTAGATAAAATACTGAAACAACTAAGAAGAAACTATTAATAATTAGCTATCGATTTTAAATTCGTCAAAGATTTTCCGCGCATCCTATGTATAAAAAACATCGTCCAGCACTCTACCTATATATATATATATATATATATATGATCTCTATGGTCGGGAGACGGTTGAATGTGACTTTTTTTAATTTGTTTAACAATAACATCTTCTGTGTTTGCAATAGATGAATAAAGTGTAATTTTATAACTTTAAGCATCTGTTAGGACATAAATTGGATACACTATTTTGACTGTATGACGCACACTGCCGAATTTTATTGATGATTTTTTTTGTAGAGTAGTACAGGGGGTTGTGAAAATGTATAAGGGGAGTGGTGTTTTACCATGGTGTTCGACTCCTAACAATAAACTTTTTTAAGGCTATGAATAATATTTATTCGAAAAGTTTATTATGTTGTGCAATTTTTTACAATATATATAGTTACTATTTTCGTTAGTTTCATTAAGAACTGTACCTACTTATTTTATTTATTTGTAATGTTGTACATAGTTTTTTAGCGTAATATACAAATTTTTATTGTTCCCTCTTGTTTTTCAATTCCTTTCCCCTACATTTTTATAACTGTCAAATTTGACAGCTCATTGATGATGAAGTAAATATATTTTTCTCTCAAGTAAAGAGAGAGGACATGCCGTGTATAGATTTTGTTACGTCATTTTGAACGGCGGCCATTTTATATGTGGCAGACAAAGAGAGTACGTTGCGAGTTAATTTCGTGAATTTGTGAATTAAAAGTAAGAGTGATTATGGGGAAAATATACTCTTACGATGGCGAATTGTTCAGCGTTTGGTAGAAAAAGCAGAAGTGAAAAGCAAGAGCCCGGGATTTCGTTTCACAGGTAAATATTTAACAAGCTACCTTTGAAAGATGCCCTAAAACTTTATTTCTTCTGAATATATCTTCTTCAAATTCCGTTTACCTTTTAGTATGATAAAGCGCATAATTTTGTTTGTAAGTAGGACCAATATAATTATTTTTTAACAATCGTTTTTATTGAAATTTTTTAAATTAATTATGATAGTTTCCTAAAATATGGGCTGGTTTCCATGGATGTGCATTTTTTATTTTGATTGATTCGAAATCGCCACAAATAAATATATTTCAGCACTTGACACTAGCTTTACATTTGGGAAATTATCTGCAAATAAATACCAATATTTCAAATTACATGTAAGTCAAAATTAACTACCTTTTCATTTTTAACATTTTTGTGATGTTGGCTAAGAACGCGTTTCATGCTACGCCACTGGCGTAGAATTTTTAAAGTGGTTGTATATACATTTGATATTTGTCGGAAAAAAAAACAATATACAGTGTGACCCACTTAAAACCGGAACACCTACATCGAGTTTTTTTAGCGATAGGGCATCAAAAAAAAACAAAGCCTACTAAGACATATTTTTTGGGCCAATATTGGACAAATCATATTAAGCATATTTTTATAAACATTCTGACTACGCCACTGTACTGGGTATTTATAGGGTGAAACGAAAAGACGAAATTTTTTTTAATATCATATTGTATTAGCAACTTATGTTTTCGTTGGTGATTTAGATTCTATCTTCGGAAGCATCGTAGTTCTTGATCCCCACACAGTAGTGGAAGTTGAATTACCTAAATTCAAAAGAAAAAAGTTACATAATTAATTAAATTCATATAATAACATAACCTGTTATACATACAACAAAAATATATAAATAAATTAAAATAATAACTTGCCCGCTAACAATTCAAAATAATAAATACCTATATACTTACCCAAATTATCTGTCTTTCCTTTGCATATAACTTTGTTGTTGTACTTTACCTCTGTTACTTTTGGAAGCATGTTAAGAACAGGGAAGACAACCTTGTATTTTAAAGTGGTGTGTTTTTGGATGTCACTTATTGGGGTCGTTAGTTGCACACTTATTTTCTGGAACAAAAATAAGACGTATCTAAGAAAATTGAAAACTAAATCTAGTTTTACAATTTTTGGTTGCAAAAGCAGATGTGAAAAACAAGAGCCCGGGATTTCGTTTCACAGGTAAATATTTAACAAGCTACCTTTGAAAGATGCCCTAGATACCTTTTAGTATCACAAAGTGCAGCAATAAAGTAGCATTAAAGAGCAATATAATTTTTTTTAACATCGTTTTTATTGAAAATTTCTTAATTTATTATGATAGTTTCATAAAATATGGTCTGGTTTCCATGTGCGTGCATTATTTATTTTATTTTGATTGATTCGTAATTGCCACATATAAATATATTTCAGCACTTGACACTAGCTTTACATTTGGAAATTATCTGCAAATAATATATTCCAAATTACATGTAGGTAAGTCAAAATTAACATTTTTAACATTTTTGTGATATTGGCTAAGAACGCGTTTCATGCTACGCCACTGGCCTGTCGTGCGATGTGGCAGTCTGTAACACGGCCGCGAGCGCTGTTATAGGCGTCCTCTCTCTTTCCTTGTCTAAGCAATTTACAATCGTATTTTCATTTTTATATATCTACAGATGTCGAAGGAGAAAAAAAGGGACATACGACATACTGCCGATAGGGCTAGCACTGATTTTTTTTATAGATATAAATCTAAATGGCAATGCATACGTAGGTATATAATAAAAAATAGAACATTTCAGAACCTGATTTAGCACAATTAACTTCTTGGGCTCCTTGGGCGTATTTTTTAACAGACTTCAAAAAAGGAGGAGGTTATCAATTCGGTTGTATATTTTTTTTATGTTTGTTACCTCAGAACTCCGTCATTTATAAACCGAAAGTCTATAGGTACTGTAATACATACTTACAAGATTTTGTCTGCTTCCACCGTATGTAACAGTTGCGTTAAAATCCAACTTCCTACTTCCGTCATATGGCACCAAAACGTTGGCATACTTTTCCTGAGTTTTCTTGTCTTTGTGATAACTGAACACTTTCGGGCACGGGTTATCTGGCACTCTTACAGAAAATACTTCCGTCAGCTCTATAGCACAAAGTATCATCAGTATTTTGAGGATCATCTTGAATTATGGCGACAGACTGATGGTTTTAGGCGCCACATTGATTATTTTATATCCTAATTTCAACAGCCTCATTTTAATAAACCTCCAATAAATAACCAAACCGGTTGGAAAAAAGATTGTGATGAGTTTTTGTACATGCTGTTGATACAGAGCGTCACATTTTGATGACATCATTTTATATGATAACAGAAACAAATAAAATGTCCTTACAGAGTACCTATTTACTTGTAAAAAGATTTTTAGAATCTGTAAAATGGATGATAGATCTATAACTCTATACAGGGTGATTCACTTTTAAATACCGAAAATTAAAGAATTGATAGAACATGAAAAAATAATATGAGTTTCCTATATAAACTTCGTTCGATTGGGCCTTAGTTTTCAAGATACAGGGTGGTCAAGTTTTGAAAATAAAATGGTTTTAATTTTTTCTACGTAAATATTAGAGATATCAAAACTAAATTTAGTACACAAGATACGCGAATATAGGACTACAAAAGTACAAAATATCATGTTTTAAAATTTACCAGTGGCGGAGATATGGGCAATTCGGTATTAATAATTCGACAAAAAAGATAGTACAGCCCTGCGCAAAATAAAAAAGAAACATTTTTGAATAGGCCATTCAATTCTAAGCAAAAAATTTCTCTTGGTATTTTTTCGTATGTGTAATAAATCACAAACATTACAATTACGCCGAAACGACCAAATTTACGAAAAAATGCCAAGGGACATTTTTTGCTTATAATTGAATGGTCTCTTGAAAAATACGATTCTTTTTTATTTTGTGCAGGGCCGTACTATTTTTTTGTCGAATTATTGATACCAATTACCCATATCTCCGCCACTGGTAAATTTTAAAACGTGATATTTTGTACTTTTATTGTAGTCCTATTTCATGTATCTTGTGTACTAAATTGAGTTTTGATATCTCTAATATTTACGAAGAAAAAAAAAAATTTTTCAAAACTTGATCACCCTGTATCTTCAAAACTAAGGCCCAAACGTAAGTTTATATAGGAAACTCGCATTATTTTTTCATGTCTTATCGATTCTTAAATTTTCGATATTTAAAAGTGAATCACCCTGTATAGTAGAAACATATGTGTCAGACATAAAAAATTCTGTAAAATAAATGCAAAATATATAGAACCACAGATTCTTTTTTTTGTATTTCACAGGTTTTTAGTATATTAAAATAAATTGCAAAGTGATGCTAAGATTATTTTTAATCATTTCAGTCCATAGTAATGTTTGTTATAATCACATATATTGAGTTCTGCATACATTTTATTTTATTTACACATTTTGCGGTTAAATACTAGGTACTTTTTTAAAGAAAGAAAATTTAAGTATTTATATTCTTATTACTAAGTAGCCATGGCTTTTTGGATCCAATCTTTACACTTGGCAACATCGCAAAATATTACGAAACTGCCAAGATCGCAGGTGCCGTTGCGCGTTAAGGTCAGCGTGTTATATCCGACCTCAAGCATCACCTTGATCATAACCTTGTTTTTACCCTTGATTCTGTTTACTGTTGGATATTATGTTCTCATTCTCTATTGTTCAAGATGCTTACTACAAAGATATCATTTTCCATTGTATATTGTTCTAGAATGATTACTAGAACATATCATATTCCTTTTGAGTATTGTTAAAACTTGCTTACTGCAAGAATTGCAGAATTTGATCTTCCCTTTGTCTTTATATTCTTTTCCCATGAGAACCACAACACCTCAGCATAACAGATCTGTATAAATAGGACCTAGTAAAGTAAGAGTGTAAATTCTAGTCTTGTCTGTAGTCTAAGCCGAAACTCTGTAACTCGCGTTACTCAAATAAAAGTTTTTTAAAAAGTCTTCGTCTTCACGTCGCCCGTAACATATAGAACCACAGATTCTTTTTTTTGTATTTCACAGGTTTTTAGTATATTAAAATAAATTGCAAAGTGATGCTAAGATTATTTTTAATCATTTCAGTCCATAGTAATGTTTGTTATAATCACATATATTGAGTTCTGCATACATTTTATTTTATTTACACATTTTGCGGTTAAATACTAGGTACTTTTTTAAAGAAAGAAAATTTAAGTATTTATATTCTTATTACTAAGTAGCCATGGCTTTTTGGATCCAATCTTTACACTTGGCAACATCGCAAAATATTACGAAACTGCCAAGATCGCAGGTGCCGTTGCGCGTTAAGGTCAGCGAGACCAACCCTCTCAAATAATATTTTCCGTCTCTTTTCAACATAAAACCTGCACCGCTGTCTCCTATACAGGGTCCATTTCCGTTTTTGTCCCCTATAAAGAAAATTCCAGACCAAAGTAAGCATATCTCGACTATAATAAACTCTATTCAAACTAGACGCAAGTGAAACATAAACACAAGTTGTTGCATGGCTAGAGCGTGATACGCAAGTGATCGGCTTGCTATTGGCTAGCCGGCAATAAAGCCTGGCCCGGCGGGCGAGTGCAGCGAGTCCGTGTTTCTTAGAGAGGTGTACTGAGTTGCAAGTGGACCTTTATTTCTTTCTGATATAATTCTTTCGCTGTTTATTAATTGTTGGAGCTACGATTTGTGTTAATAGTAGAAATTTGCAGGTAAGTGAGTGACTAGCTGTGCCATAAAAGTTTGTTTTTAAAGTTCTTAATAACGGGGCATATTATTTTAATATTTTATATTATGAAATTCATAGAGATCGTCCTTAATACGGTCCTGCCTCGTATTAGCCCTCAGAATTGTTCACGTGCTTCCATCGTGTAAATGTTTACGCGCCACTTGCATTTAGTTTGAATAGAGTGTATAGTAAGGGCAGAATGTAAAGGCGAAGTCGGCCATAAAATCGAGAGAGATGGGCCATGATTTTCCTACCTGCTTTCCCTTATGTTTTGGAGCGAGGGGTTTGGCTTAAAGAACCGCAAGACCAACTTTTTATTGCTCTGTCCTTGTCTGATACATTATGTTAATAAAGATAATATATTCAAATGGGAGTACGCCTATAAAACAGGGCAGTAATTAAATATTTGGTTTATTTTGGTGATAGACTTCCTGTAATAACAATGCAGCGTAAAGTATTCAGTGCCCAAAGTAGAAAATTAATATTAAATGTGGTGAAATATGTCCAAGAAAAAAAACAAACGTGAAAATTTATCGGTACTTCAATGTGCATCGGAGGCGTTACAGATTAGTACAAGGACCATTTCACGAATGAGGCAAGAAGGCATTAAACATATTAAAATGGTACATACACACTAAAAGTAAAGCAGCCCCGAAAACTAAAGATTTGACAGAATCGGATAAAGGAGAAATAAGAAGTTTGATTTATGACATGACAACTAACAAGCAACACTTAACTAGGAAAAAAATATGCAAAGAACTGGAAAAAAGGAAATTTTGAGCTGCAAGAAATCAACGTTAAGTGTAATTTTAAGGAATCTTGGATTTAAGTACAAAATAAACGATGGAAGACAATACTTAATGGAAAAGCCCATATAGCATCAAAAAGAATTCAATTTCTACGACAATATAGGTAGGTACATCCAATTTATTTTCAAGCTGCCCTCTAGACGTAGTGTTTTTAGACGAGACTTGGATTTTTCAACACGGGGCGAATATGAGAACTTGGCACGGAAAAAATTCAAAATGTGTGTACAACAAAAAAGGTTTATAATTATTGTTCATGCCGGTAATAAGGACGGATTTATTGATGGCGCTGAGCTTATATTTTCAACTAAAAATAAAAGTGCAGACTACCATGATAATATGAACGCCGAAATGTTTGAAAAATGGTTGGAGGAGAAACTATTGCCGAAACTTGAAAACCCTTCTTTAATTATAATGGACAATGCGAAATACCATTCCAGACTGTGTGAAAATGTGCCCAATACAGCCACAAAAAAAGAAGAATTATTTTATGTTGATATTTAATTTGTTACTAAAAATATAAATATATATATTTTGCCTAACCATTACAATAATTATTTAAATACCTAAGACCTACTTTGAATTTCAGGATCATTATCTTTTAATTGCTAGTCTAAATTACCGAATTAATTACAAATGAAATTACAACAAGTACTTACCTAATTACAAATTTTTAATCCTTCCGTTCACATCAGGTAGTAAAGCAATAAAATTTATTCTAGGCCGACCCTGCCTGCCTTAAACAATCAACTAGTAATACAAGACAAGTACTAGGTTTTCTATCTCTCTTCCTTTCATGAAAGGTGCTTAGCCAACTTTAAGACGTACGTCGAATACAAATTGGAGGAGGAGACATGAGTGTAATTGTGCGAGTGCAAGTAAGGCAATAGATATAACGCTCTCTCTTTGATGATTTATTGCCGACTTCGCCTTTACATTCTGCCCTTACTATAATTACAAAATGATCGTGCGAACTCACCAGCACAAAACGTCATGTCCGACGTAAAGGTCCCAAAGGAAAAGTCCGAATACAAGCAGCTCTCCTGCGACACGATCGGCATGTCCACGAATTTGGCCGTGGGGGTACTGAACGTCTCGTTCTTCTTCGAATTCTCGTCCATTCCCCAGCTGGCTATGGTACCTTTGGTGTTTACGACCAGTTCCAGGTCGGTATTTCCCTCCCACAGGCATATGGGAATTATGTAGTTGCTGAATACGACTGGTTTGTCCAGGGTTATGACCTGACGATTAGTTAGTATACACTGTACATACTGATTTCGTGTAGGTACGTTTGGCGTACCCTGAAGGACATAAACAAACCATTAAAATAGCCATAATGGTTTGTTTTTCCTCCGGAGTTTTATGACTTTTACATTGTTATTCCGAAAAAAAGTATGGACAAAACTTGTAGAGAGACATGAGTACTACATTCAGAAAATATTTTCCAATATACAGGGTGATCCAACAAGTAGTGGCGACCCAAAGTTATGTTTATAAATAGAACACCCCGTATTTTGTTACATTTTTAGGAAGCCCTTAAAGAGTATGTTCTTTTTGGCACAGGGTATTAAGGGACTATCTTTAAACGTTAGGGAGTTATTTTAATTTTAAACAAAAAAATGGGACATATTTGGAAATGTATTAGTCAAAAACCAAATAAGATTTTGGGCTATAACTTGGACTGGAGATTGCCTGTTACGCCTAATTTACAATTTTGGACCGATATTGAGATGAAGTTCTGAAGAACATACCGGGCGATTGGCGATTCACTTATGCAAATCGTAAGTTTCTCGCTAATTTTAAATGAAACACCCTATATTTTATTACATGTTTAGAAAGCCCTTAAAGAGTAGATACTTTTTGGTATGGGTATTATGGGTATAACTTTAAAGGTTAGGGAGTTATTTCCATTTTATTCTAAGAAAGGGCTTCAAAAGGGCCGATTACATGATTAGGATGTCATTACATGATTAGGATGTCATTACATGATTAGGATGTCATTACATTATTATGATTAGGATGTCATTTTTAAGCTGTAAAAAATAAAAAGACATATTTTTGTTAATTTTTGGTGTAGCGGAATAGTATATTTCATTACGAGTCTGGAAATAAAGATTTTTCCGTGCGCGCGTGACAAATTCCCGTGTGAGGCGCAGCCGAACACGGGAAGTCATGCAAGCAAGGGAAAATCTATTTCTGGACGTGTAATGAACGATATTTTTTATTATACTTCTTTGAAAACGGAAACTTAAAACATTTTATCGGCACATAATAAATTTAATTGACAAAAAATAAACCATGCAGACAATATATAGTCTTTGGTGTGTGTGATGTGTTTCCATGGTTACTCTCAAATTATTTCAAAGGTGCTTTGTTGTAAATTAGTTATTGTCAGATAAGGTGAATAAAACGTCAAAAATATTACAGAAATGTATCTAAATATTGAAACACTTACGAATTAAAATACAAAATAGGTACATGTTAAATATCAGAGAGCATATAGAGTTTCTTAAATTTAGTTTACTTTGCTGTATATTTCTATTTTAAAGCCATATATTCGGTACTTTTATTCAGCGCACGGAAAGTTTTTCCATGCGCTGTTTCCGTGCGCTAGCCCGAAAAACCCCATCTTTCATTATTGCTAAAACAGATGAAAATAAGGTGTTTTCAAAGAAGTATAATAAAAAAATCTTTATTTCCAGACTCGTAATGAAATATACTAGGTTTTCTGTGTCTCTACGTATCTTTTGAGTGGGGTAATTATTTCATGGCCTGCTATTATTTTTAAAATAGCAAATTTTCAAGAAACCCTATTAGGGATTTTTTTACGATAAAATGTTACTAAGAAAACTTGTTCAGAATGAAAAACTGAGTAGATTTGCAAAATTTCAAAAGTCTAGGCCTAATTTAATTTTTAGTTTTTTCGCCTTTTTCTCCCACTTTTTTCTTAGAAATGTGTCCTTTCTGGAGCTTTCACGTAAAATATTATTAAGGAAACTTATTCTACATGAAAAAATAAAATTTTGACGTGACAGCTCCAGAAAGGACACATTATTCTAAGAAAAAAGTGGGAGATAAATATAAAAATCAAAGTATAGGCATAGACCTTTGAAATTTTGCGAACCCACTTAGTTTTTCATTGTGAACAAGTTTTCTTAATAACATTTTGTCGTAAAAAATCCCTAATAGGGTTCCTTGAAAATTTGTTATTTTAAAAAATCATAGCAGGCCATGAAATAACTACCTCATCCAAATACCACCGCCTATGAGATACTCTCCCTTGGGACTACCAATAAAAAAATAGGGACCACTTGTTTTCCTTGCCCTTTATATATTTCTGAGGTGTAGGTGTCCACTATCAAATTGGGACACACTGTAGACCAAACTTGTTTTTTTGTTTTTTCAGATGGAGCACCCTGTATATTTCTTGATTTTAGAAATCTAAGCATTTACGCCACATTAATTTGTTTTCTGAATAAATTCCTGAATTCCCAGGAAAATTTTACACAGTTTCATATTTACATTTTTTTCCAGAATTAGAAACAAAAAGTTAAGGGGGGTTAGAATGTTCTGTGAATAACCCTGTACATACCGATACGTCACCATGTCCTGAGTTTTGATCGTACTCCGGATGTATTTGTACTTTTATTGCAGCTCTGGTGACGGCGCCATTGGTGGCCCACCTGCTGATATCATTTTTGCCAAAAACGAACAGCAGGTTTTCGGTGGCCACCAATTGTACCTTGTAGAATTGCCCTATACATTTGGCAGCTAAAACAGTAGATATTAGGTATGTTTTATTGGTGTCCCTGTGAATGTTGTGACATCTGTTAACCCGTTTTATTGTCTCTTGTTTTTCTGTCACTAGATTTACCACTATTACTAGTGACGCACCAATAAAACGCAGCTATTATATCGTTTTCGTCATGTCAGTCATGAGTTTGACTACATCTAGAGGAGTTATAGCGTTGACTGACGTATTAATTCAGTCGACGGTTATAGTACTTAATTGTTAAACGTGTTAAATACCATTTTTTATTATACTTCTTTGAAAACACCTTATTTTCATCTGTTTTAGCAATAACGAAAGATGGGGTTTTTCGGGCTAGCGCACGAAACAGCGCATGGAAAAACTTTCCGTGCGCTGAATAAAAATACCGAATATATGGCTTTAAAATAGAAATATACAGCAAAGTAAACTAAATATAAGAAACTCTATATGCTCTCTGATATTTAACATGTACCTATTTTGTTTTTTAATTCGTAAGTGTTTCATGTACCTATTTTGTTTTTTAATTCGTAAGTGTTTCAATATTTAGATACATTTCTGTAATATTTTTGACGTTTTATTCACCTTTTCTGACAATAACTAATTTACAACAAAGCACCTTTGAAATAATTTGAGAGTAACCATGGAAACGCATTATACATACCAAACACTATATTGTCTGCATTGTTTATTTTTTGTCAATTAAATTTATTATAATATGCCGATAAAATGTTTTAAGTTTCCGTTTTCAAAGAAGTATAATAAAAAATATCGTTCATTACACATCCAGAAATAGATTTTTCCTGAAAAATCTTTATTTCCAGACTCGTAGTGAAATATACTATATTCATATATATACCTGTGACTACGTGTCTATCAGATATGAGATTTGCCGTGCATCTATATTCGTACGAGTTGCCCTTCGACACAAACATTGCGGCAAGCCACGGGAACAGTCCTTCAGAAATTTCCTCTCCTCCCAGAATGAGTGAAACTATCATATTTTTCGAAACCCCACATTCGTATTTCTTGTTGTTTTCCACATCCCCACCGTCCCTTATGTTGCTCTGAATTGGTGCTTCCTCCTTTTTGGGCGGCTGGGGGCTAAAAAATTACCTACAATTCCCTTACCACGCAATATTTTTCCTACGACGGTACCTGGTGTTCTTTTGACTGTTAGCCAAGAACGGATTCGTTTGCTGAAAGTTGTTGGTCAGATTCGGATCGTTAAGATCCACAACTTTAAGTTCGGCGTCGCTCGTGTCTTGGCTCGGCTCAATTTGGTTGGGTATGACGACTTCAGCGGTGTCAGTTGGGCCTTCTTTTTGGTTAGAGACTGCGCTGTAGGAATAAATGTGGCCGGACCAAACGTTTGTGACTCCCGGGCCACCTGGGACCACTGAAAACGAACTCAAACTATACTAAAATCGAGCAACTCTTAACGCTTAGCGTAAACAAGAGCACGTGCGTTGAGATTTTCGCCAGAGCCACACTGAGGCACGACCTTTATTTAATTATACTTTTATCTATAAAAATAGTTGATTAAATTTGTCGATATGTGTAAGTTGTAGCCAGGAGAGAGGTTTCCAAAAAAATGAAAATTTCAGTCCTGTGCCAATGCGCGGAAACTATAAAACTTATCTAAAATCTGATTGGTCCACCAAATTCCTCTCAAAAAAGTAGTACAATGACGTGAAAACCGCAACTCTCTAGCTTTAATAATAACCGAGATTTTTGAGAAAAACACCCAAAATGGGACACCCTGTACATCCCTGTGTCCAGACGCACTGTTATTTTATGGCCAAGCGTAAGAGTTACTTGATTTTAATGTAGATTTTTTTCTCTAGGGCGGCTGAATTAAAAGAAACAGATTTTCCAAACGTAGATTTATCCACACTTCGAAATATATTTGTGTAGAGCTTGCAAATTGAGATTTTATTAAATCTAAAAATTTTCATACATGATTCTTGTGGTCCGGTGCAGTAGATTTTGTCATTATATTTGATTTGTGTAATTCTGGGAACGACTTCTTTCATTGGAAAGAAAATATTGTAGCGGAGTTCAGAGTATTGTTGGACATAGCTTGGCGGTGTTACTAAATGCACCCTTAGGTCCTAAAATAAAAAAAACTGTAGCACTAAAGTGCGGCATTTACTCCCACTAAAATATTTTAGTCCCAAGGGGGTAAAAAATGTTAGTCCCTTGAGATTAAAAGTAACAAAAACAATAGAAACTATGAACTATTAGGTATTAGATATTATTATCATCTGCAGAATATCATTTTTTAAAAATTAGTAGATTCTGAGCTATGGACAGTTAAAAATAGGCATTATTTGGTATTTGCGCCGTTGTAGGATTTTACGGACTCATTTTTGTGTCCGTAAAATGCTTCTTTTTCGGCCTAGTCCCTAAAAGTCATCATGGCAACCTTTACGGACTATTTCAAAATTTCTTAGAATATTCTTTATAGTAAATAATGGCACGAGATTTCACAGAAAGTAAATCCAACACGATTTCTTTGGCCTTGCAATATATTCGGGATTTTGGAACATTTTAAAATTTATGACACTTTCTGACAAATTTCGGATGACATGACAAAATTATCAAATAAACAAACTTGTTGCTATGATTTCAAAAATTATGGAAAATTCGCAATTTTACGCGTTTTGAAGAATTGTAAAAAGCGTATAACAAAATTTTGGGAGCGTATAACAAAAAATAGTGTTTGTCTTGTATCAACAATAACTATTTTATATAAAGTCTAGTGCATTTTTAAATTTTACTTCCTGCGGTGCAAAAAATAGCGTAAGGATTCTGTATTATAAGGTCGTATCAATGACGTCAGAACCTATAAACAGGTTTGTTTTGATAAACGCTTGACGCCCAGAACTAATCACAATCTAAGCGCTCCATTAAATTATTCCGAAAATGTCGCGAGATTGTCAGAAATTGCCCCTTTTTGTCGAGCCGTAGCGAACTTATTTCCACTCTGGGCTCGGAGGCTGGCGTCGTTAGACCATCCCCCGAGTCTTCAGGTGAGGTTCCGATGCTTCCGGCGCCCCCAAAGAAGAAAAAACATGCGATATCTAAGTGTGATTCTGGAGGAACTATAACCGGGAATCACCGGGTGTATAGTTGGTTGATGGTTGACTTTCTGTCTTTGTTTGTAGCATGTTTTTAGAGTAGTATGGATATATTTAATCTTGGAGTCAAAATAAAGGGCATTTTAACAATGGGGCACCACGTCTATAGGCTTTGACGTCATTTTGTCGTATAAATACCATGTTCAAACGTTCAAACTCGGTATCAAAATTATCGCTTGACGCGTCTATACGAATGTGACACACCTTGTATAAAAAAAACACTTAATGAGTTAGCCAAGCGTAAAAAAGATAATCTTGTTCCTGTACCACTACTACCAGACGTATTAAAATGTGCAAATCGAGAAGTAAAGGAATTCGTCAGATATTTCAAATTAAGTCGACCAGTTTCTGATAAAAGTTCAATAGTATTTTTTGACATCCCGTTTTTGTCATGTAGTTTATAAATATGCAAAATACAATTCTAGGAAATTAATAGCCTATTGTGACAATACCAGAAGAAGAAAATTAATGACTATTGTTTGCATAATATTATTATCACTATAATTTCTCAGAAACATGCACGACACAGAATAAGGATATAAACACAGACCTATATAGCTTCGCTAAGCTATATATGTCTGTGATATAAATTATTAGTTTCGATATTGACAATTTTTGTAAAAAATAATTTAAAAATTGACATTAATTTTTCTACAATCTTATATGTGTTTATTTTCAAAAATAATACTTACTGCCTTGTTAAAATAACCAATCATAGAAGCATTGACACCAAACTCCAGCTTACTTCTCCCATCGTATGGCACTGTAGCTTGCCCATAAATTTCATCACTAGGATTTTTGTAATAACTAAAAACATTTGGGCAAGGGTTTGGAGGCACTCTGATTTTAGACAGAACTGCATCAAGTTGAAAAATGATGAGAACCAACACTATTCCATTAAACATCGCAATAGATTTCTGTAAATATCCTCTAATCATTCGACAGTAAACAAAACAATACAGAATGTAAGTATCAGCAAAATTTAAATAAACAATAATTGAATGGATATAACCATCTACTTTAAAATCTAACAAGCTACTGAACTATCGGGTTGAGACTTGAGAACAACTCGGATTTTAGCATTATGGATTCAGGTTTTTCCGATTATATACCAGGGCCAATTCGTAAGAAGAGATCAATTTACACCTACAATCCACAATATTTTTGCAATTTACTTATTTTGTTACTCTAATCACAAACCTATATAGCGAATCGAAACTATATACCTAAGTAGATATGTGCTATAATGATGTGTCCACAAGAAACAGAATATGCGCTGTCCTTTTGGTTAAGTGAGTGACATCAATTAAATTTTTTTAAAATTAATGAATGAATTAAAAATTTAACATTATTTTCAATATTAACTCGCTATTATAAATTATATACATATTATTTTGTTATTTGTTATTATAAAAAAATATTAATATTGAATAAAAATATTTGACTAGTGGGAATTTGTGATCAGATAAGCACATGCCATAAGCTGGTAATATGGAATAAAAATGGAATTAACTCGTTTTAATATCGAAATAATTTTTTTTTATTATAATTCTTTGAAAACACCTTATTTTCATCTGTTTTAGCAATAACGAAAGATGGGGTTTTTCGGGCTAGCGCACGGAAACAGCGCATGGAAAAACTTTCCGTGCGCTGAATAAAAATACCGAATATATGGCTTTAAAATAGAAATATACAGCAAAATAAACTAAATTTAAGAAACTCTATATGCTCTCTGATATTTAACATGTACCTATTTTGTATTTTAATTCGTAAGTGTTTCAATATTTAGATACATTTCTGTAATATTTTTGACGTTTTATTCACATTATCTGACAATAACTAATTTACAACAAGGCACCTTTGAAATAATTTGAGAGTAACCATGGAAACGCATCATACATACCAAAGACTATATATTGTCTGCATTGTTTATTTTTTGTCAATTAAATTTATTATAATATGCCGATAAAATGTTTTAAGTTTCCGTTTTCAAAGAAGTATAATAAAAAATATCGTTCATTACACGTCCAGAAATAGCATAGATTGATATATTATTGGTAAGTATAACAATTTTCTATTTCAAATATGACCACAGGTGAAGAGAAATGAAATAAATCTAAAATTTGCCACTACTCATAATCTCATCAAGATGTTTAAAATCGTTTGCAAAATTTCAAACACAAGACAAAAAAAACAGAAAATAATAAAATTTAAATAAAAAAAATTAATATACCACGTTCTCAAAAAAGACTAAACCCATAATAAATTAAATTTTTAAAAACGTGGTAGGTATATTAAATTTCTTTTTTATTTTACTAAACAATACAGCAAAGAAATTTATAACCTTAACTCTAAACGGAATTGACAAAATTACGCCAAATTGTTTATTTAGGAGGACACTCTGCCCTGCCGTGTCTAGATTTTGTTACGTCGTTTTGAACGGCGGCCATTTTATATGTGGCAGACAAAGCGAGTACGTTGTGAGTTAATTTCGTAAATTTCTGCATTGAAAGTAAAAATTTATTTTTTCTCAATATAACTTCTTCAAATTCCTTCTACCTTTTAGTATGATATTGTGCATTGTTTTGTTTGTAAATAGGAGCAATATAATTATTTTTTTAACATCGTTTTTATTGAAAATTTCTTAATTGATTATGATAGTTTCATAAAATATGGGCTGGTTTCCATGGGCGTGCATTATTTTTTTTGATTGATTCGAAATCGCAACAAATAAATATATTTCAGCACTTGACACTAGCTTCATACTTGGGAAATTGTCTGCATCAAATAAATACCAATATTTCAAATTACATGTAGGTCAAAATTAACTAAGTACCTTTTCATTTTTAATATTTTTTGTGATATTGGCAAAGAACGCGTTTCATGCTACGCCACTGGCCTGTCGTGCTATGTGGCAGTCGGTAACATGGCCGCTAGCGCTGTTAGGCGGCCTCTCTCTTTCCTTGTCTAAGGTTAACAATACAAAATTTGTTTTGTGTCAACAGTTTAAAAATAAATGGCGACAATCTACTGTCAAGTTTGACAGTAGTTGTTGTTGGGTATGTTGTTGGTTATGGGTCAAAATAAATATAAGAAGCATATGTACAAAAATAATTTATTTAATAAAAGATAACAACCAGTCCAAATATTTCGACGCGTCAGTGAAAACTACATAGTTACTCAAATCGCAAGTTCTGGTATGGGACTCCGAAATGGACATGGACACTATCCCTCTTAGCATCCATCTTCCATCTTCTTCCATGATGAATCCAGAGCCAGAGTCCCCATTACATGGACCACTCCCATTTCTAAAACCTGAAAAATACGCAATTACGTTTTTTTTTGCAATTCGATACGAATTTTTTCGTTACCTGCACAAAAAGTTCTATTCGAGGTTATGTACTGAAACTGATAGTTACTCCTTAGACATTGCTCTTGACTTACAACGGGCAGGGTTATCTGCTTGGGCTCTGCCGTCATTACTTTGCCATTTTCGTCTTTACCCCAACTGAAAATATTGATTTTTATTATATGCCCTAAACTCTATTCAAACCAAACGCAAGTAAAACATAAACACAAGTTGTTGCATGGCTAGAGCGTGATACGCACGTGATCGGCTTGCTATTGGCCAGCCGGCAATAAAGCCTAGCCCGGCGGGCGAGTGCAGCGAGTCCGTGTTTCTTACAGAGGTGTATTGAGTCGCGAGTGGGCCTTTATTTTTTCCGATGTAATTCTTTCGCTGTTTATTAATTGTTGGAGCTACGATTTGTATTAATAGTAGAAATTTGCAGGTAAGTTAATGACTAGGTGTGCCATAAAAGTTTGTTTTCTACTGGGGCATATTATTTTAATATTTTATATTGTAAAATTCATAGAGATCGTCCTTAATGCGGCCCTGCCTCGTATTAGCCCTCAAAATTGTTCACGTGCTTCCATCGTGTAAATGTTTACGCGCCACTTGCATTTAGTTTGAATAAAGTGTAATTTTTTTATTGCGGCGTTACCCATGTATCGAACACTTTTTATTTATTGGCGAACTTAAGTCCGTCGCAAAATTGAACATCAAGTTATCATAATTTTTGGACGAAACTACATGTAGATACACTAGACTCTACCTATGTAAGAATAAAATGCTTTGAAAGTAACAAAATTGTGTCACTAATTTTGTTAAGGTCGCTAATCCTCGCTCAAATTTCCATACACAGGTAACGCCACCAATTTTTTTCAAAACTCACCCAACTACAACGCCGTTCTTTCCAACGATTTTCCCCAAGTTACTCTGGCCGGTCCACAGGCAGATCGGCCTGACGTACTTGTTGAATTCCAAATCTTCGCTCAAAGTCAAGACGGCTATGTCGGCGTGCGAGGTCATCGTTTCGTAGCTGGGGTGAATGTCTATTCGTTCCGGTTCTATCATTTTTTCGCCGTCGCCCAACACCCACTTTTTTATGTTGAGTTTTCCCAAAATGCAGAGCAGTTCTTGGGGTTTTAGCCGTTTCGATTCTGTTTTCACACAGTGAGCGGCTAGAACATGCAATACATTAAATGATAGATATTCGTAGGCAAGCTGGAGACATTTGAATAGAAAAGTACAATTTCCCTTTGTTGCGCGAATCATTGCGGCAACATTGCAATGCCGTCTCTCCTGACTGGCAGCAGGGTTGCCACGTTTGGCGTTCTAGACAATAAAACGACGAAACTGTAGATTTCAGCATAAAGAAAATTGTGCAACTTCTTCTTTAATTATCATAAATAAATAAGGATTAAAAGCCGCCGTTTCATTTATTACCTAAGTGCTATGTTGGCGCATCTATGCTATAAACTGAGTGCAATTTTAGAGCGATTAAAAATATTTTCAAGTACCCTACTTCTTCAAACATTTGGGCATCAAATTTTCTCACCTGTGACTACATGTTTGCTTGATATAAGCGATCCACTGCACATATAATTTAATCCGGTGTCCTGTACACCAAATAAAGCAACAAGCCATGGAAAAGAGCCCCTAGGGACACTGTTTCCATTGATAATCAAAGAATTTGTAGTAATGGTTCTTCCACAAATGTCACTGTAAGGTATTGTACCATCTGTGTTTCCAGTTCTAAAATATTTCATAATAAAATAAATGCTTATAATTTTCATATTTGCTTGATACCTTGATGGGACAATTTCAAAGGTGGGTGCCTCAGGTTGCGAAGGTGACACCTTTGTAGGTGGCCTTTCTGAAGTTCTTGGTGACAAGAATGGGTTATTTGGTTTATTCGCTGGAAAAGAAAAGGAAAGATTGCAATAATTTGTTCCTAAAAAAATTCAGGAACGAAGCATAGAGAATTCATACAAGAACACCAATTACCTTCTGTTATTGTTATTATTATTGTTGCGATTAATTTGGTAATACCATTCAAATGATTATGATGGTTATTGAGGTAGATTATGACATTTGTAGCAACGAAAAGCAACCATAGACATAACCAAGATCTTCTTTCCAACTGTAATAAGACCTACATGATAACCTCATTGTTCGAAAAAGACAAGAATAATGCAGAAGAAGAAGACATGAAAGCCAATTAATAAAAGATCAATCCAAACTCACCCTCAATGTTACTTTCAACCATGGGAATAACCTTCTCAGCAATACCAGATGATAATGCAGTAAAAAATGGATTGGTTGGATAATTTTTGTTGAGTTCTTTTGCCGAAACATCGACCTTTGTGTGGTTATCAATATCACCAATTAACCCCATCAAGAAAGGATTGTTAGAATAATCTGTTTTTACGATGTCCGTCGTATCTTCGAAAGTTTGGTTAGGGCTTATGGTAGTTTCCAAAATTATTCCTGTAACGATATCTTTGGAAGTTGTGATAGACGTTTTTGAAACTCGAGTTGTGGTGGCATTTTTATAATGCCATCACAAAATATTGGTAATAAATGAACGCCAGAATTGTTTTTTATACAAAATAAACATACGCGTGTGGCCGTTTTTTAGAAAAATTCATTTTCTTGTCGTAATAAAGACGGCATAAATATTAACTGCGAATTTTAAGCTGCATTAATTAGTAAGTAAGGTATATAAAGTTGAGATTGATAAATTAAACATATTACGTTTGCGCAAGTATCCTAATCATGTAAAAATGACATTTTGCGTAATATTTTCTTGGGCAAAAATATTAACTGCGTTTTTATTATCTATAATTACCTTAAAAATCAAGTATTAACAGTTTGTTCTGAAATTAAACATATTGTTTCGCCGGAAATCGCATTTTAAAGAAATTTGAAGCTGTCTTTGAGAGCAAAATTTTATTAACTGGCTGATTTTTGTTAAACTTTGTAAGTAGATACTAAGTCTTGTTAAATTTTTTGAAATTAAACAAAAATTGGTAAGTAATATTTTTGCTCTACCAATACAAATGACAAATGACAGTTGACCTACATACGCCGTAAATAAATGTTTAATTTCGCTATATGTGATTTAATATAATTATATTATAAAAAGTTAGAAAAAAAAACAGTTAATATTTTTGCTTTTCCTAAAGAAATGACAAGTAACAGTTGACCTATATGCGCCGTAAATAAATGTTTAATTTCGCTATATATGATTCAATATAGTTATATTGTAAAAAGTTAAAGAAAAAAAAACAGTTAATATTTTTGCCCATTCTATACCAATGAGAAGTGACAGCTGACGTACATGCGGCTCAGATAAATGTTTAATTTTGTATAAGTTACATTCTATTTGTAAGAGGGAATGATCATCTGCAATAAAAACGTAGTTAATATTTTTGCTTTTGCCGAAATAGAAAATTATCCGAATTTTATCTCTCTTTGTCGATCTAAGTTACTTCTTTCTTAATATATGTTAGCAAGGGAAGTTTTTTACCTAAAGAGTCTAAAAAAATCCAGTTAACATAATTTCTAACGAAAAATAGGTGTTTTTTGAGGTAACTCAAGGTTCAGTTTTTTCAAAATGTTTAATTTTTGGTTTCTACCAACGTATTTACTTATAACTTTGATATGGTAAAACAAAATTGCAGCTAATATTTTTTTCTAGGTCAAATTCTATTTTCCCTGGCCTAATATGCTAGAGATCCATAGTTTTCTGATTCTGGAGTGAGACACTAAAATGACACCTCAAAACAAGATACTATTCGTTGTTTCTATGATGAGGTTATCAAAAGTTAACCTTCATTTAGTTTATTTATAGTTTTTTAGCCAGATATTAGTAATATTATTATACCAAATGGTAAGCTAATAATTCTAAACTCACCATCCATATTGATCGTAGACTCGTCAGATTCTTTGGAAGATAGCCCAGTAAAGAACGGGTTTCCAGAGTACGTATGGTTTTCTAAGGGTACATTTGTTGACTCTGTAGTTGAAACTTTAGCAAGAAAAGGATTTCCCGAATATACCTGGCTACTAGGTGTGGGTGTGGGACTGTATGAATTCTCCGCAGTCTTTCCCGCCAGAAACGGGTTGTTTTCGAAACTTTCCGCGCGCCTCTTCCTCCTAAACTCACCGTCAACATTGTTTGTGTCTACGGCGGGGAAACTGTTGGTAGGGGGCGCTGTGCTAGCCAGCCCGGTCAAGAACGGGTTGCCCGGGTAGATCTTGTCCGGGTTCTTGGGCATTTGGGGTCTAAAATTGTACTTGTTGTCCCCGGCGAAGCCGTTTTTAGAGGGTGGGGGTGGCGAGTACAAAGGCGACTCCTCCGGTTCGAAGATGGGGTCTTCGTTTGTGGTTTGTGGATTTTGGGGCAGACGGCGCACGTCGAATGGCGGGTCGGGAGCTGGAAAGAGAATGAGGTTGGATCGAAGATGACTTCACGGGCGTAGCCAAGGGGGGGTTTTGGGGATTCAACCCCCCCCCCCCCCGAAATAAGCAAAATATTACCTAATATTATACCGAAAAAATACGAGGAGTGAAGAGTTAAATTATTATTACGTTTGAATATATGTAGTAATAGTAGCGCCTAGCGCCATCTTTTGACGAGAGGCAGACGCAGTTGCAGCCGAACTATTTTGTATTGTAGGGACACTTTGCGTCGTTTCTCGAGTATTCGCCACGCCCCTCGGTCGAAATGAGCGGAACTTTGTGAAAGTTCGTGGAAGTTTCTGGACGGCTACTGGGCTGCTATATAAGCGGCGCCGCGGCGCGTGACCGCGCTTACGGCGGTATTGTTCCATGCGAACTCGAAGCGAATAAAAGTGAAAAGTGGTGAACGAATAGTGAAGAGAATTAAGTGTACCGTGTAAGTGAGTAATTTTAGTGCACTGTTATTCGATGACCTTGTTAAGGATAGATACGTGAATCATTATTACTGTCGAAAAATGGAGGGGAAAAAAAGGAAAGGTGATAAACCTAAAGGTATGGACTACTGGAAAAAGTGGTGTAGTCAAGGTCAAGGGGTTTCTAATAAAGAAACTAATTTGGATTTAGCTATCAAAGCTTCAGCTACCTTGCATGCTGATAAGAAGACTGCCTACCCCGAAATCTAGTTTGGAATGCCTAGATATGTGCGATAAAAACCTTTATCCTAATATTTATACACATTACTACAAATCTTGGCTACCATTCCTGTATCCACTGCTACCCCAGAAAGGTCTTTCTCGAGCCTAAGGAGACTGAAAAACTATTTACGAAACACTACAAGTGAAAACAGACTTAATGGTTAATGAACATTCACTATGGAACAGAAATTCATGCAGATGAAGTAGTGAATATATTTAAAAGAAAAAGCCGAAGATTTCTTCTTTAATGGTTTTAGATTTAGCGCAGAGGAACGAAGTTAATTTATCCATTTCATTTAAAGTTAAGAACTTTATAAATATGTCGTAGTTTTTCGGATGAATATATAGATATTAAATTTCATGTAAGTATATTTTTGTTGTTTTATTTACTTCTCAAACTAAACCCCCCCCCCAAAACTAAATCCTGGCTACGCCCGTGGTGAGAACCATGCCAGAAATGTGAAACTTTTGGTGTGGAATAATCTGATGCTTATGGAAGTATATGGGATGCAAGAAAAAAGATGGTTACAGTTCAACTGTTTAGGGGATTCCATTACACACTTGACTCGCCAGATGTCTACTTGAAATTCCTATTTTTTCTCAAATTTTACATCCTGTAGAATGGAACTCCCTGTATATATTTTGACCAGATTTGGTATGTGGGGGTTTTGGAATGTCCCGATTAACGCTGTAGTGTCAGATTTTAAATAAAAAAATCGCTAAATGGTCTTCTACAAAATCGGAGGTATAAAAAATTGTAGTCGGCCCTGGATTTTCATTTTGAAAATGGTAGGAACTTCAAAAGAAGCTGTTTTGAAGGCCTTTGAAACAAAAAAAGTTCAGTCGATTATCTCCAAAAATAAAGATTTTATGAATTTGTATATGTTCAAAGTAGACATACCTTGTATGTAGGTTTTATTTTTGATCTTTTTTATTTTTGGTTTTTGCTTGTCAAGAAATAGCATTCCGAACCACGAGTAACAAAATTTAATAAACAGATGGTCGAAACAATTAAAAAAAAGTTAGTTTATTTGAAACTATTTAATATTATAAGGATGGTTATATTTATAGAAAAGCACTGAATTATTAAGTAGGTAGGTACCTGCCTACTAAAATGGATTACTCATAACAATAAAAAAAGACTTTTACCAAGGCACTTGAGTAGCACATTTCTTCATCAACAATAACCGAATTACAATGAACCAGGGACTCTTTAAAGTAAGGGGACCCAGCATTATACTTTCCATAGTGAGGCCTATTTTTTAAAAGCTTTTATTTAACTTGCAATGTATGTATGTATGTATGTATGTATGTATGTAATTTGTTCGGGTGGAATCTTGCAACTCAATTTTGAAGCAGATATCTTCAACCGATGGAGCTGAAATTTTGTACACACGTTTAATTTGGATGACAATGCATGATTATATGTGTGACGTCATTCTAAATCCAACATGGCGGATCACCCAAGATGGCGGACTAGTTAAATTTCAACCGATCGAGCTGAAATTTTGTACACACGTTTAATTTGGATGACAATGCATGATTATATGTGTGACGTCATTCTAAATCCAACATGGCGGAACACTCAAGATGGCGGACTAGTAAAATTTCAACCGATCGAGCTGAAATTTTGTACACACGTTTAATTTGGATGACAATGCATGATTATATGTGTGACGTCATTCTAAATCCAACATGGCGGAACACTCAAGATGGCGGACTAGTTAAATTTCAACCGATCGAGCTGAAATTTTGTACACACGTTTAATTTGGATGACAATGCATGATTATATGTGTGACGTCATTCTAAATCCAACATGGCGGAACACCCAAGATGGTCATTAGAAGGTCTCCTCATTGAAGAGCTAGACTGTTCTAAACTAACCGGCAAACGACCTTGCAACAATGATGCGTTAACTGAGATGAATAGACTCAGACACCTGGCCAAACTAAAAATTACAAAATAAATTAAAAGTAAAAAAATATTTTTAAAAAAAGCTTTTATTTAAATGCGCTAAAAAGAATAAAATAATCTTTTCTTTTAAAACTTTTACTATCAACTTATAACGTCATTCCACAATTTATATGATATAAAAGCTTGTCGCGAGATTTAAGTTTTCAAACTAAGTAAATACCACTACTTAAATCTCGCGACAAGCTTTTATATCATATAAATTGTGGAATGACGTTATAAGTTGATAGTAAAAGTTTTAAAAGAAAAGATTATTTTATTCTTTTTAGCGCATTTAAATAAAAGCTTTTTTTAAAAATATTTTTTTACTTTTAATTTATTTTCTCATTGTAATGGTATCAGTGATGGCAAGTATGCCATTTTATTGGAGAATCTATGAATATAACAGGTAGGTACTTTGATTGTTAGTAAAAATTAATAATGGTTTCCATGATTTCTAAAAGTTAGACTTGACAATGTTGTGTCTACAAGTGCAGAATATGGCAACTGTCCAATGAAACAAATTTATTTTATAGTTGAAATTGATTTCCCGCAATTATTTCCACGAATTTAAGTAATAAGTATGGTAAGTCAGTAGTGCCGATTTTGCTTATTTAAGAATTTGTCGCTATTGCACCTTGTTCAATCCATTTGTAATATGCATTACTTGAAATTTCTTCCCCAAAGAATTTTCACAGATTTCTTGGTGTTCATTATAAAATTTTTGTAATTTTATTTCTCTCCCAAGGTACCTCACAAACTTAAAATAAACTTGTAGTCGTAGATAAAAACTCTTTAAAAAATACCTGACTGAAGCTACCTTTTTTAAAATTTACGAAATACGATATTTGTTTTGAACTACCTACCTACTTATACATAATGCCCACGTAATGGGAATTGTAGGATTACTAAAGGTGATACAGGAAAAATCTGGTTGCAATTATTAGACCTACTACAGGCGGCCGCATTACCTTTAATTGACACATCTGAGTATCTGGAAGTTAGAAAACTTAAAAATTGTGAATTATGATGGGAAATATTTTGCCTCCTTTAGAATATTTTGGCACTGGCATGTCACATAAAACCAGATGGCAGTTGGACACAGACATATAACATAACCTTGTGCCAGCCCCCTTGTGGTCTCCTTGGAGTCGACAGAAAACAAACTTCCAATCAAGGCTTCACTTTTCCTAGACTGTGACATGCTGGGTGCCCTTATTTTAAAGAGTTCCTGCAATGAACTCAAACGCACACAAATTATTACAAACTTACCTGGTAAATTTTGGGACGGGGTGCCTGATGATGTGCTCAGGGGTACCGTGTCGATTGTCAGGGTGTGCTGCAGGTTGATCGTTGTCAAAATCGGCACCATGCCGACTGAAAAACAAAAGAACGGCGCTAGAAACAAAAGGACCGGCCAAGACATGCTTGGACGGGAGGCTGGACGAAACTGGCCAAACGAGGATGTATTGAAATTATTGTAATAAGCTGGTGGGATTTCGAGTTTTACGGTGGACAGTTTATTATAAATTAAGAGGAGGTGTGGTTGTAAATAAAGGTGATTTAATAAGTACCTGGTTTAGTTTTGTAATTTGCATAGGTAGGTGCATGTCGAAATTTTAATTGAGTCTTTATTTAGATTTGTAGAATAGCAAATTGAATGTAAAAATGATAACCTTCTTCAACGGTATTCAGCAGGTTTTCGCGAAAAACTGTGATTTTGTGTTGTTTTGTATAACTTTCTGCCCAAACCGTCCACTTACTTATCAGTTTTGGTCCGGAACAAATGAGGTTGCCATTTATCGATATTTTGGTAATTTTTGGTGGTGTACCCTGCCATCTAGGGAAGTATACTTTGTAGTACACTGGGTTTTTGTTCAGAATATCTCGAAGCACCTGTTGCTTGTCTTGTGACAGTTGGATATTACCGTTGTATCCCTACAATTAAAAAAATAAGTATACGCTGTGTCCCGGATAGGAATGAACAGCATGGGGATATTGCAAACGGTGAGAGATGCGGCAACGGTTAAATGGGGAAAAGTTGCGCATTTTTGAGGTCAATACAATGGCACAAACAGATTTCTAATATCTTGTTTCGTTTTTGAGTTGTTTTGAAAAAAGTAAAATTTTGCGTTTTAGATTTTATTTTTTCTGAAGTTGTTATCACAGATAGAAAAAAAGAAAAACACTTTCTTGTGGCACTTTTTATCGGGCTTTAGGATGGCGTTTTTAGATTTGTTCTACAACGTTTCGTTTTTGAGAAACCATTTTCAACTTAATTTTTTTAAATATATACCTGGATTTTTTTTTGAGACAATTATACTGAAAATTCCTTTTTTTACATTAATTTTTTTTCTATTGCGGCCCTGTATTTAATAATAAGAAGTCTAAATATTAATCAGTATTGACAACAATTTAACTTACAGTTTATTTTGACTTCGAAAACTGTCGCATTGTGTTTTGGAGTAAATTCTTCGCTTTTTCTAATTGTGAGAAGAAAAGTTGAAGCCAACGAAACCAATAACTTTTGCCATTTATTAATTGCAACAATACATTCGTTCGGCCTCTACACAATTCCTGTGACACAAGATATAACATGCTGACATGTTAAATTTGTCATTTGAAAAAGCACCCTCCATTTCTAATGATACAAATTATTAACCAAATGATACAGTGGGAGTTATGAAAAATGACAAGGGGTTGGTTTCGTTGTTTCAAAGCCTTCTAGGTGGAGGATTTTTATTAATTTAATTAATTGTTTTTTAAATGGAAACCAAGATATTTTCCTTATTTTTCTGAATGACCATATCGAGTGTTCTGTCGTTGTAAAGCTCTAAAAATTCCTGATTTTTTGAAGTCATGACCAACTATATAGTTTCCATTTAAAAAAAAAACAGAAGTTTGTGTCATATCTCGAAAATGACAGCTGCCACACTATATTCCATAATTTCCGAGCTACCCATACTGATCATCAAAATAAACTCACCCTGTCGATAGCGTGGATAGGAATAGAGAAAATAAAAATAATAATGTTTATATCTCAAATTTATCAATTCAATATAAAGTATGTTCACATATTCATTGTTTCCTTGAATAATAAATTTATGCAAATTGTCTCAAAAAGCCGTCATGTCATTCATAATAATAATTGTTGACAAAAAGAAATAGGTAAAGTATAAACGAACTCACTTGGAACACAGTGATATATCTATTTCATAGCATTTACCACGCCCCCTGCTACTGGTAAAAATACCAGACTTATCAGCAGAAATCAGCCGTATAAAATTCAAAGGTTTTTACGCGGCCGACGTCGACCTAGTCAATGATGCAGCCAATAAGAAAGCGAACGTAGCGATTTGATTGGTCGGCGTTTCGAAGATCCACGGAGCAGGTGTCGACGTGGGCCAGTTAGGCCAGTATAACCAGTGCCGTGCACGGAAATAAGGATTGCGCTTTATTTTACGAATTTTGGTTTTGTATTAAAATTTTTGCGTGGTGTTTTTTTAGAGCATTTAAATAAAATTTTTATAAAAACGCCACCCATGCGTTTTTATGCTGTTCCAAGTGACTTCATTTATACTATACCTAAGTAATTTACTATATTATGTAATAATTTTCTAATTCGCATCTTCGTAGAAATAAAATATTATATAAAACAAGGATGGCCAGCATTTGTAAAAATTTAAATATTTCAAAATTGTTTTATAACTTTGAATAAAAAATTCAAAGTTTTATAAGCTTATTGCAAGATGTATTAGTTGATAATAATTATTATTCTCTCCTCTCCAGAATTATTACACAAAGTTTTCATAAAATATAAGTTGATGTTAATGACAGTATGTAAGTCAGTGAACCTTACCTCTACTCTATTTCCTACTGACAGCTCTACATTCAGCTGAATTTTCCTACATCCAGGACACTCGATTCTTATTCTAGCAATCATATCCCCATCTTCGAATTCGTATTGGAAAATTTGAGGGCACGGACTCGATTGTAACATTTGCGAAAATGATACTACGTAGTGTTTATCTAGGAACCCGAATATCGCTAGAATGTTCAGCAGTTTTTTGTAGTACACCATTTTTTTTAAATCACAGATAATTGGTAGCAGATATTTAATAAAATAAATAGGTTATTAATATATAGTCTTTGTAGCACTAGAACGTTGGTTCCATTTTTGAAGCAAATGTGTCTGAAAAAAAAAGAAACTTACCATAATTATTGTTTATTTTGTATTTTGTACAATCAAATGTTGATTTTTTCCTTAGGCAAACTGTAATTAAAATAACGCAAAGTATATATACAGTAACTTTCAGCCACTTCAAGGTCACTCGACTACGTTTATGATGTTCCTCAACTGACATTACATAAAGTATGCTATTGTTAAATCTTAAATCACAGTAAGTCCACTTTGAAATGCCATTAAGTATTGGATGGGAATTACTAGAATTTGACGGTTGAATTGCTTGAGTCACCTTTGGGAAAATTTAGGAAAAAAATTGAAGCAGGATATAGTCTCAATTTAAAAAAATAGAACATTCGTAGGTTTTTACAATTAATTCTTAGTATTGTGACGGATCGGCAACAACCACATATACCTAGATAAAGTTCATTCAAATATAAGGAAGCGTTGCAGGTAATAATAATTAACAAATAATAAGGTATTATTATATTATTATTGTGGTTTTGTAGCCAATAATACTTTGGAAAATACAAAGTACCTACCTATAGCGAGTAAGAATAAAATAGGTAGATACAAGAAAAAATTTACATGCAAAATTTTATTTTCTTTCTAAGAAAATAATTTTAAAAAAGTCCCTAATCCCAAAAAAAGCGTTTCTTATAAACTACCGGTGTTTTAATATGCAAGTCTCACTTTGAAAACAAAATGCATTCGTGTCTCGAATATTATAATCTACTTAAAAATTTAAACTGTTAGCACAAGGCTACGTTGTGAATACACTTATACTTGCACGCAAGATTTAACCAAAGGAAGTAAACATTTAATATCACATTTGGTTGTGGCCAATTTCGAAGATGCATTCGTGAAAATTGCATTGTGCATTTTAAGTGATAGGTAATATGGGAATTTTTATTGTTGGATTTTTTTATCAAAATTTGGTGCAAATTAAGGGATGCCCAATCTAGCGGAAAGCCAGAATTTTTATAAAAATATGCCTAATATGATTTTTCCAATTCTGACCCAAAAAAGATGTCGACGTAGATAGGCATTGGTTTTTTAAAATAAAATATCTCGTTATGACCGTTTGAATAAAGAATCCAAGGAAGGAGCATATTTGGGATTACTGCCGACACTATATTTAATTGAATTTTTATTTTTATTGTTATGTTTATAATACTACGGGACATTTATGTGTTCTTATGTATATGGAAAAAAGCAAAAGCACAAGATGGACTACAAATTGTGGAAATAAAATCTCCCTTAAAGTTAAATAAAGTTAATAAATATCTAAACGAACTTACGTTCATACAAATTACAACAATTTTATCCATAAAATAAAAAAACCTACGTCACAAACTGGTTCAAGCAGTAAGTAACTATTATATGTATTTATAGGTGTACCTAGTACCTAAATATCATCAATATTAATTTTACAAATTATCTAGAGAAATTTATAAACAACATGCTATAAACTTATATATTTTTTATTTTTATATCCAAGTAGTGAAGAATTTTGTAAAGTTGGCAAAGAAGGTTGAACCAAAAAACGCCCAAGCCTGTTAAATTTGACATTGAAAATAAAAAAATGGGAAAAATCAGGTTTGCCTTGAAAATATCAGAAAAAGTTATTAAGAAAATGTGTTCGTATAGCATTATTGTGACCCTATGCAAATTTTCTTACAATTTTGTTTCACCGAATTTCAAAATATGGGTATATTTTATGTAAAAATATTACAACACTGGCCCAGGGAATAAACTTATCTTAAAATGAAAGAGTCTTTGCACCAAGACTGCGTTCTTACACAATAGCTATTTTAAAAAATCTCATGTTTCTCCTTAACTTATTTGCATTGAAATTTATTTGCATTGTTATAATTTAGTAAGAGAGCAACCACTAAATAAGTTTCTTCAGTTATTTGCGGGAAAAGAATATCGAGTACCGATTTGGAGAGAAATAATTAAGAAAAAACGAACATCGTAATATCAGCGTTCAGTATTTCTAGACTTTGGTAATATCCTTCTGAAAATTTGCATAGGGGCACAATAATGCAATACCAACACATTTTTTTAATAACTTTTTCAAGGCAAACCTGATTTTTTTCCATTTTCTATTTTAAATGTCAAATTTGACAGGCATGGGCTGTGACGTCACGACCCTCTTTAAAACAATACATGCACCAACATATCCCAAAATCAGATTTTCAAAAAATAGAATAATACAATTTTTTCCCACTTGGTGCCAACTTTATGAATAGCACTGTATAAAAAACAAAACCTGCTTTTTTTATCGACTAAAAATACCCACCTTCAAAAAACAACGGTTCCAGAAACATTCACTTCGAAATAAACACCTAATATCACAGTCACCGTTCGCTGACGAAAAAAGTCCAGTACCCGTCCATTTTACCAAACAAAAATTACAGTCCAACAAGCTGTCTACGATTTTTAAAATTTTCTCTCATGATCACAGCTCGCGCTGAGCGTGTCGCGCGCGCACTACTAAGCCTCCTACGATTTCCGTACGTTTTTCCTGCACCGTTCGGCGATCGGCGATCGTCAGTTTTCTGGGGAAGGACCAGCGCCTGCTGAGACGACGAGGAAGCTCAGAAATCCCGGGATAGACCAAGGCACTCTTTATATTTCGGTCGAAGGGTAATTTTGGGGATAAAAAACTTAAATTTCAACTGTAAACCGATCATATGAAGGTTCATATGAACATAAGTCCGCAGATGTTTGGTTTTCGAGATGCTGGCTGTTGAAAATGAAATTTTATTTTCGATTTTTTTAAGTAACTTTTTGAGACGACAAAATTTTCTTGCAAAAAACAACAACAACAACAAGTTAATTAAACTGTCAAAAAATAAATGTGCTTGTTTAGTTAAATTTTATTTTGAATTTAATTGCATACGAGTGTCGATATGCACCTGCATCGATGCAGAAATTTGAAAATTTCTCGAAATCGGTCACCTTTGGCGTTATTCACCAAGTATACCCTTTTTGCTTAGAAAACGTGTGGGAAGAGGATACATTCACAAAATGGTCGTAAAAGTTTACTGTCAAAAAAGTTATGGCAAATTAAATTAAATAATGATAGCGTATAGCGAATGTACGCAGCGCCCTCTACGGATTGCACCAAAAATAATACCAAATTATGACTTCTTTTCCCAAAAATACCCCGACAATACCAAGTTTTGCAAGAAAATTTTGTCGTCTCAAAAAGTTACTTAAAAAATCGAAAATAAAATTTCAATTTCAACATCCTGCATCTCGAAAACCAAACATCTGCGGACCCATGTTCATATGACCTTTTCGTCATATTTTCCATTTTCTTTTTAATATTTCAAGTTGGTGCATTTATTTCCGGAGACCCTGTATTTATTTATTTTAGAAAATATGTTTTTGTTCTGTTTTTATTCATTGAAAGTATCTACAGAGTTTTGTTATTTATAACTGATTGCCCCCCCAGACGTTAATCCTACATACGCCACTGGCTTGGCTTGCCTAAAAACGTACAATACCCTGGGTTCCTACAAATCGAAAAAAACAAACAATTGAACGTCGTTGCGTCACGCTCGATTATCGTTTGTGTTTCTGAATTGGTTATTTATTAATAACCAGCCATCCGGAATATAAGAAAAGGATGTAGAAGTACAGACTGTTCAAATATGCCGCTATATAGTTTTGGGTGCTGTGGGGTTTCCAGTGTGACTCTGATTTAGAAAATTTGCTTTATAATGTTTCTGGGTTAGTTTGAGGTCGCTAGAATTAAGAAAAAAATCTAACGGTAATATTTATATGAAGGTGTATCTCTATAGGCACTTCATTTCTGGGACAGACTATATACTTCAATGTAACAAGTATTTACAGCCAGATTAAATGAGTCAAAGATGTTTCGTTTATTATCGTTATATTTCATTTCGAGGTGTTGTTTTATTATTATTATTCAATCGGTTATGTCATAAGTGGGCATAAGTGTAAATAATAAAATTTAAATACATATATTTTTTAATATGCCACGTTTTTGAAAAGGACTAAAACTGAAGGTATAATAAAATAATATAATAATATAAAAAAATTACTAAAAAGTATATAATAATTTTTTTCAAGCCTCATAAATATTCAAAAAACATGCTGTCGTTGGAAAAACATTAATTTGCAGTGCAATACAATTTATTATTATTAGTGATTTAATTATTAAGTGCATGCTTAACTTACCTATCTATTTACCTATGCGCCCCACGTTTTTCCAGCTACAAATAAATATTTTTTCTTGAAATCTGTCTCAAAATCGTCGTTAAAAGCTCAGAAATCGGCACTGAAGTAGCCCATTATTGTACGATTTTTTCAATAAGTAGGCCTTGGCGAGATGTAAACATCAAACGTCAGACGCGGAGCCATAGCCCGTCAAAAGTGACCAAATATTCAAAACCCGGCCAATAAAGGCCCATTTAACTTTGCGAAATTGTTAGGTACCTCTATATAGCCTATGGTAGCGCAATCTTTCAGTATCAGAATAAATATTTTAGTAGGTTTGAATATCAATCTATTTTTCATGGAGGCTGCACAACAGGCAGCAGTTTGGAATTTCTGTTGGGAAGCGCCGTGCCTCGTCATACTTGACATAGGTAGAGCTATCGTCAAAGTCAAGCGCAAGGACGCACGCAGTCGGTTCATTGACGGGTGATCCCTATGATTTTTTTTCTAATAAAACATTTTTTACGATTAAAAAAAGTATAATATGTATGTACCTCGGCACTGAAGTTCTTTTTTATATAATAAATCCCATTAGCAATTAAAAAAAACTGATATCCAAAACGTTCCATGTATTTTTTTCAATTTCCAAAACCTAAGTAGGTATAGGCTTGTGTAGAATTTTTATTTTAATAATTAATACTTTTGTTACATTTGTGTATCATCATCTATTCCTTTACTCAATGGTATCATGCTGATAGCCACATCCTGATCCTATTGTGTTTTAAAAGCCTTGAGATCAATGATAGGTAGATAGGTACCCACTAATTTTATCTATTATTTAATAACTATGATACCACAATAATACTTATGGCATTAATATTAATAGTGATTAATTGAAATCAAGTTGCCATTGGAAAAACCGAAAAAATATTGGCCACGAAATTTAAATTTTATACTTAGGTATCAAGATATTATCCTAAAATACAGACTTTTATGGAAAAGTTTATACCGCACAAAATAGGTACCTACACGCCTACACGATACACAGATTACGGTATGTCCGCGCCAGGTGCTGTGACGTCAACGGTGACGCTTATTGGACAAAATCATGGCTACTTTTTTTATTTTCAAATGAAAATTTGACTCCTTTATAGTGAGCCAGGCAACCGTATATACATCAGTGTCTCAAGGTGCCTATATTCTGTAAATTGACAACTGACGTACTATGTCAGTGAGACTAATAATTTCAGGACTATTTTTTTTACAAGTTGGCCGCGATTTTGTCGAAATGACGTAGTGCGCAGTGGACAAGAGTTTAATTTTCGTTCTCCTAGCTGGCCTAGCCTTATCCGTTGAATGAGATTATTCCCTCACTCAACGCCTTATCTGTGTATTCTGGCACAGACCTATATAGCTTCGCTAAGCTATATATGTCTGTGATTCTGGGTAGGTGTACTCTTAACTCTTATTCCACTGAGATTTGATTTCTAAGGTGGGTAAACAACAATAATAAAATTATGATTTCATTTATAATTTTATTAACAACTTTTATTTAACTTTACAATTAAAACTCTACATCACTCAAATTTACTAACGGTATAAGTGATCGGCGTGAATATTGGCGGCTATCTCGCTCTCCCACTTGTCACCGTTATTCAACAATTTCTCCTTGTTGTAAAGCAACTCCTCGTGGGTTTCCGTCGAAAACTCGAAGTTGGGACCTTCGACGATCGCATCTACCGGACACGCTTCTTGACAAAATCCACAGTAAATGCATTTGGTCATGTCGATATCGTAACGTGTGGTGCGCCTCGAACCATCTGCTCTTTCTTCGGCTTCAATGGTTATCGCCTAAATCGTAAGGTTATGTTACAAATTTGAAGTCTTTGGTCAAAATATTATGTTATCTTCTAAAAGTTACTTGATGCTACAAATAGATTTAATTCTAATAAATAATGGCTAAAATAACAGCAACAGCTTCAAATGACACACAGGCAGAAAAAAACAAAGTATTATGACATTATGATGTTCCAAGGCATACCTGATTTTTCAACATTTTTAACACTGTCCTGCATTTAGAACCAAACATTTAAACAAATCTATAATATAAAAATGTTTTAGCAATGTAAAAAAATATGTAGTATTCGTTTAGATTGTTTACTGCAACATTTATAACTGTTGTTGCATAACTTATAAACTTGACAGTAGTAATAATTATTATAATAAAAAGTCAAATTTTGACATCTCAGTGTGTGTGTATTGAGGGTTGCCAACCAACAAAACTAATTGTCATTTTACAAACCCACCTTATTGGTTGCTTTAAAAAACTGCCATCTTATTGGCAAATATGAATATGGAAACTGCTTGCGATTGGTCAAAATTCAAAAAACTTACCTGTGCGGGACAAATAGCTTCGCACAATTTACAGGCGATACATCTTTCTTCTCCAGACGGGTACCTCCTAAGGGCGTGTTCCCCCCTGAATCTAGGGCTCAGTGGCCCCTTTTCGAATGGGTAATTTATTGTACCGGGTTCCTTGAAGATATATGACAAAGTAACTCCAAAACCTCTCACCAATTCTGTGAAAAATATAGTTTGGGCCGCCCTATCTGAAAACAGACATTTTCCACACTCGCTACGGTGATAGGTTAAGATTTTTTGCACCTGTCATATCCTTAAATGCCATGGAGGGTTCTCGATCGTTGACGTATATATAACCATCTTTAGCCGGACTCCCGAGCTGTCCTATGGCCATATTCCTTTGCGACATCACTCCTAATGCTGGCTTAACATGTTTTGAGCCTGAAATATTAAATATAAGCACCAATGTTTATGAAAATGGGACAATAGATTATGTTTTTTTTAAGGTTGTTTGAAGGCATTTTTTCGAGATATTAAATGTCGAATTAGAGAACGTTACCTGTTTTTGTAAGCGAAAATATTTTCATAGCGGTAGAGCTCATTTTTGAGGTTTTTTTCAGCAACTTTTAAAACCCTAAACCTTCGATAGTTATGTCACAAAAGGGCAAAATTCATACAAGTGCAAAAAACACAAAAAGTAGGTCGTTATGAATTGTGCTCATATCAGATTTCTCTGGCTCATATGCCAGAAAAAAAAGAGAAGAAGAGCTGATTTCTGCTTCTACTGTCTTCATATTGAGGATGGCGTAAAAGTCAGACCAATAACGACGTAAAAGCATGGTTAAGTTTTAACACGAGTATAAACAATAAACTGTGGTTTTAACTTCTGTCGCCCCGAGAGGCTAATTTGTTCGTAGGAGCAGGGGCCAAGAAAGGAGTGAGAAGAAGAACAATAATTTAAATGAACTTGTCATCTGTCTGTCATCGTAATCTGTCAGTTGCGAAACGTCAAATCGAAATTGCGGCAGAAATGGCGATAATTTTACAAACACCGCGAAATGCAACAATTTTACATTTTCTTTAATTAACTTTACCAATAAGAAACCTACCCGGTTGCTTAAGCAGTTTTCGCCGTACTAAACTTGTGATTTAGCTAGAAAATATTAGTGTTACTCGAAACCTAACCTGTTTGCCACCCAAAAAATATGTCTAGACACGTGCAAAATGCAGATACTACCGTTCTAGAAAGGCGCCTGAGGCCTATTTACGGTGAGAAATAATTTTCTGTATTGTCCCGAACAATATAAACCACTGAAGATTGTTTTTCTTACTATTAGATTCGTTGGACTCTGGAAACAACAAAAAGGCGCTGCAGGAATGCGAAAAAGTGCTGAAAAAATCGCCAAATATTCAAATTACCAAAGCCCTGAAAGCCCTGACTTTGCACAGGATGGGGAGATTTAAAGACGCAACTCAAATACTCGATCATTTGATAGCAGAGAAACCTACAGAAGAAACCACGCTACAAGCAATTACTACATGTTATCGAGAAATGAATCAATGTAAGTATTAAAATTTGCGATCAAATTATACATTTATTTCAATGAAATTTATAAATTTAATTTATGATGGGCTGTAAATGAGGTTTAGAGCTTGCAAATTTATAAAACAATCACTTATTGTCAATATCAACTGTTTGTACACACCTATTATTACTGAATGAAAGGCACACATATAAACAAAAACTACAATTTTATTGATAGAAAATAAATCAATCATAAATTAGAATAAAATAGTCACCTACTTTTTTAGTGGATAAAATTTGTAAAATGTACGAAACGGCCGTAAAACTGGACCCCACCAATGAGGACCTTTTGACTGCCCTCTTTATGTCGCACGTGCGAATAAACGACTTTAGCGCTCAACAAAAAGCGGCGGTCACGCTTTACAAACAAAAACCAAAAAATCCCTACTATTGTTGGATGGTTATGAGTAACATTTTGCTGGCGACTCGGGGAGAAGGTACGGAAGATTGTTTCTATTTTTTTTTTATATATATATTTTGCGAATACAATTTTAGGTGCTATCGACGAGAAAAAAAGGAGTCTGTTTTTGGGGTTGGCAGAGAGAATGATGTTGAAGTATGTGAATGAGGGCAAACTTGATGCAGAGCAAGAGGTGATATTTAATTTTAATCTAGTCATTTATAAAATAAATAAAAAAACTTACAACAATATCTTAAAAATTATATAATTCATGAGGTCAAAGTATACAATAACTACCCCTAAAAAATATGTTTAAGAAAAATAATTCGTTGATGTTAATCCATGATTGGTGAGCTTAATAAATTTCTGATCATTTTGGTGTCCAACGTGGGGTCAGTAAAATGTTTAATAACTTCAATCAAAAATGTAGATAAACTATTTTTAAAGATTATGTAATGTTATTCAAGAAAACTAAGAATATTTTATTAAAATAATTAATGGTTCTAAAAAAAATTAAAGACGAGTCGGGAATACATCATCAAGGTAATATATTCCACTCAATTTTCAATAAAAATTAACAAACTGACATCATTGATGATATAAACAGGATGTGAGTATTTTTATGTCACAATTTGACAGCTATTGATAACTGTCGTTATGCCGTATTGTGGAATGTCCAAAATCGGCAAATGTTTTAATGAAAATGCAAAAGTTTAAATTTGAAGAAATATAATATAAACTATTCGTTTACACACTTAATTTATAAATAGTTACAAAACTAAAAACGTTACGTACTAAAAACAAATAAAATAAGTTTAGGTAAATAAGAGTAAAACTTTTCAAGGTTCAATTGTACATAATGGTATTAGACCTCCAAGGAAAATACGAGCAAGTCTTGGAGGTCTTAGATGGCACACTAAGCGAGAGACTACAATGTACAAATATTCGCCAATGGAAAATCGCTTTCTGTAAGAAACTGAAGCTGTGGACTGATGTAAATATTCTCAGTAGAAGTTTGTTGCTTGATCAGTATGTCGATTCGTCGAACGTTTCGTCGATGAATTTATTTCCGATTCGCGTTTTAGAGTCGACCGTTGGGACATGTGGAAGGAATACGTCAATTCCGTTTTCGAACTGATGGAAACCGGTATAGACAGTCACAGTATGGAGTTGAATTTATCTACCGACAGTCAGACACCTGACACGTCACCCGAAACTTGTCACGAGTTTATTTGTAGTACAATAGAAAATTGGATGGACAATCGTAAGTTTTTAAAAGAATTTGCGGAATTTTACCATATTATTGTCGCCGCTACATGCCTCGGGTGATCTAACATTCTAATGAAAATTTTTTGTTTGAATGGTCTATTGTGTAAATTTAAACTTCCAGCTTACTATCTTAGAGGGCCGCACTTGGCAAGGTTCGAACTGTATAAAAAAATGCAAGAAAAAGGAATGAATTGTACAGAACTACTAGGCAATATTAGCGACTTGTTTTTAGAGTATTTTAAAAAGTTTGGACACAAAATCTGTTGCGTGTCGGATCTAAAGATATTTTTAAACGTTTTAAACGAACAACAAAGATTCGAGCTGGCCACGAAGATTATACAGGATGTTGGTATCAGTGCGACAAGTGTCCCGAAAACAGTGAGTTACATTCATTATAAAAATGTTGGCATTTTATTTAAAAACAACACTGATTTGATAATTTCTCGCATCTGTTTAGACAATAATTTTGGTGAAGACGATTGATTTAATTTTTAGCTGGAACAAATGCAAAGGCACATCTGCGCCCTGCAACTGTCGCGGTTGTGCGGCAGCCACAAGAACTTGTCGTTCGACCACCTCAAAGCGCTCGTGACGGCGTTCACGTTACACTACCAACACGGGTACCAGTCGTTCGGCAAAGACCTGCCCACCACCGATCTCGGCCCTTCCGATTATTACGCGATACTGGCCGCGCACATCCTCTACGATTTGTGCGTCAAAGAGAACAACTCGAAGAGGTTGATCGTGGCCCTGGTCCTGTTGGAGAGCGTCCTCAAATTGTCGCCTAGCAATTTCCACGCCAAGCTGCTGGCGTTGAAGTTCTATCACATTTTAGGTAAAACGGCAGGATAGGGATGGTATAATCGTTTTTTTCATGGCGCTAAATATCCGCAGCTAACTTCAGGCCATGGGTAGAACCACCTGAAGCCAAGAGCTGAAGTTAGCAACGGACTAGCAGCGAAGTTAGCTGCAGATGTCATTTGTTCAGTCTGTCACATTTTGTACCAAATACACTACTTTCTGTACACCTAATTTTGGTGTTATGTGATTGCTAATTATTAGTTGTCAACATAGTAAGGTTATGAGATTCTACCCTCTCTATAAAAAAAATATTCTTTCGGTATTATAAAAAAGAAAATTTCAGGCAGCGGAGTCGATGCGAATGCGATGTTTTACAGTTTGGACGTCAAACATCTACAATTCGATTCTTTAGGATACGTTCATTGTGCCAGATTGCCAACGTTGGGATTGTACTCGTTGTGCAACATACACTTTGATAACACGCTCAAGTTTTTCACTTCGAATTATAGAGATGTAGGTAAATCGAAAAGAAATTATTGACACGGTAAACATTTTTCCGCCGATTGACAGTAAAAGTTATTGTTTTGTGACGGTCGGAGCTAAAATAGCGGTAAACGAGTCATCTGTTGAAGTCTCCCAAAATAAAAACACCTTTTTCCATTTTTCGGTCGTTGGGGGTTTTATTTTTGGTCTCAATCTAAAGAAAAGTTAATTGCGATCCTGAAATGAACTGCAATCAAACCCAGTTGTCTGAAATAGTTTCACAATGGAAAAATAAAAGAAATTAATTTTTGGACGTTTGAACTACTTTTTGGATTTTATTAGAATTCTTGGAAGTATTCGGTCGAAAGATTGTTTTTAATAACTGACAGATGTTTGCACTCATACCTGACCATCCTATACTCTCGTTTATTATTTTCTGTGAAAGAGACAAAAATGTAACTACAATAATATTATTATTTGTTATTTATTGACAATCTGCGAAAAAATCATGTGTACAACGGCAAGAAAGTATATAGATTTCTCATTGATCTCCTACTTTTTTGCCTAAAACCATCTCTCGCAAGAATGTTTAGGTTATGCAATTTCTAGAGTGTCGACCATCTTACGTTATCCTACAAATTCGGTTCGTTTATGAAACTAGACGAATTCATGGACTTTAGGGAACGAATGAACAACAGCCTACATTATAAAACGACACTTTTAGACAGGCTTCTATTAAACATCATGGATTGTTCGAGTCTGGACGCCCTGTGCATGCTAGATATTCCGCAGCAAAGTTCTGTGGACTGGGAGAAACTCAGGTGAGTGTTTTGTTTTTCTTTTGCGGTTGCTGCATGAAAATGACAGTTGGCACGACAAAAGCACATTTTCGTTAATATGTAACCAGCATTTTTTGTTCGCTTTTTTTAACATTCGCTTTTTCTTTCACTCGCCCGCATAGGGATACCCTGTTTACGAATTGCAGAGACAACAAAGACTTAAACGTTTACATCGCGTGGGAACCGGAACTTATCGACTGCCAAGTAGAGGACATGCAGATAATTAAAGATTTATTCGAACACGATTTGTACTTTTTGAAAATCAGAACTCACATCATCTGGTGCCTGAGTCTCTGCATCGATATATTTCGATCGGTGGACGGGACGAAAGGCAAGCAGATAGAATCGTTGCGAAAGATAATCGGGAACTGGCAGGAACTCGAGGATGAAATAACGAGTAAGAAGCTCCAGCCAACGAGCGAAGAGCTCGTGATATACCCGTTTAAATCGAGACTGTTCGCATTTAGAGAAATACCGTATCTTAAAGTTTTGTGTCAGTTGTTTGAGTTTTTCATAAGTCTGGCGAACGAGGACTTGGAAACGTTGGAAAAATTGTGTCCGAAACTGGAGGAATGTTTTAGTAAAATTAGCGAAGTTTTGGAGATGCATACGTTGGAAAAGGGAACGGATTTTAGGGAAAAGAGGAAATCTTTGGAGTACGCAACAAATTGCATCGAAGTGAGTAAATTGTAGAAATAACTCCAATATATAGGGTTTACTAAAAAAAGAGGTTCATCGTTTTTACCATAACTATGTTTTTCTGGTAAAATAATGTGACTATTCTTATGAAATATATTACCAGAGCTTTGGTACACAAATCAAGGTGTACAGTGTCCTAAAAAAAAATATTTGTTTTAAGAAAAACAATTCATTAATGGTAAACTATGATAGGTAAAGTCTTCTGATCATTTTGGTGCCCAACGTGGGGCCAGTAAAATGTTTAATAACTTCAATCAAAAATTTAGATAAACCATTTTTAACTATTATGTGATATATTGTGATATATCACTAGTTTTATTATTCTATAAACTTTGTGTTACTAGTGTTTTCTGTTTGAAGAAGTGACCTCTTTTTTTGGAAGAGCCTGTATATTTGTCAGGAAAAAGTTTATGTGGTGCAATATTTCCCAGTATTATCGGCGACAATAACTTTCTTTCAGCTGATATGTTTGTGTAGCGTCATTTGCATGATATCGAACGAATACGTGAAGCCGCCCCAAGGGAGAAAGGCGAAGAAAAAAGTGACGGACCAAAAAAACAAAGAACTGTTAAACGTAGTGATAAACAAACTAATCTCGGTGACTAATAAAGCGAGTGAAATTCTAGAGACGTGGTCGAACAGAACCGAGGTCGAGGACATCGGGAACATTCTAGAATCGTTGAATTTGGACGAGAGCAAACAGAATGTCTGCCTCGTGCCGCTCGGGATTGTAAATAGTTACGCGGAATCGAATAAAGACATGCAAGTGGTACTGAAGTATAAGGTTAAGGCGTTGAGCGCTCTTTTGGGATAGCGTGCCATCACAAATCGTTTTTGTCGAGTCTAGTTTATACATATTAAATTGATTTTGAATTTTTTCGGGTCGTTTTATTTTTAAACCTTCCTTGTGACATCAGATTTCGTGCAATTAATAGGCATAGAAAACAACACCAGACATACCAAATTCAAGCTAGATGTTTCAAAAGATTTGATAGACGTTTTAACTATAAATCGATATCTTTAAAACCATATTTGTATGAAGAAAAAGTTGTGAGGTCGAGTGTACAATTAACCACCCTCAAAAAAATATTTGTTTAAGAAAAGGAATTCGTTGTTAATGTTATTCCATGATAAGTGACCTTAATAAATATCTGATCATTTTTGTGCCCAACGTGTGGCAGTAAAATGTTTAATAACTTCAATAAAAAATTTAGATGTACCATTTTTTAAAATTATGTAATGTTATTCAAGAAAACTAAGAACATTTTATTAAAATAATTACAAATAAAAAAAATAGATGAGTCGGGAATACAACGTAAAGGTAATATATTCCACTCAATTTTCAATAAAAATTAATAAACTAACATCATCGATGCTATAAACAAAATGTGAGTATTTTTATGTCACAGTTTGACAGCTATTAATAACTGTCCAAGCCTTTTTTCGTATTATGTTATGCCGTATTGTGGAATGTCCAAAATTGGCAAATGTGTTAATGAAAATGCAAAAATGTAAATCTGAAGAAATATAATATAAACTATTCATTTACACACTTACTTTATAAATAGTTACAAAACTAGTCTAGTTTTTACAAAATATTACAAATGTTTTTTCTGCAATTATCATTATTTTGAGCATTTCAAACATAGTTAACTATTCGATTGTTTCTTTTTATCACACTTGCTACAAATTTCAAATCCATTTTGATTCTTTTTTATTAGGCAGTATATTTTCATTACCTACACAGTAACATTAGTATGTAACTCAAATTCAAACGTTTATGTACAAAATTTTCAGTTTATGGCAAATATCGTAGCAACAACCTAACTTCTATTGACTATGTTGCCTCTTCCACTGCCTATCCATTTTCCTGAGCTCCTTCAACGGCGTCGCCAAAATATATCGAATCCATTCCACGTCCGGTGCGACATAACCCCCAATTTGCCCTTGTTGCTTGCAACCCGTGTCCCACGAATATATCCCGCTAAGGACATAATGTCCTTGTTCATTTGCACAAGCCAAAGCTGTACCATAGTCGACCTAAGAAAAAGAAAACATCTGTCAGTGTTTTTTCTGGTATCTCGCTTTCTGTTGAGCCTACAACAAAGGCGTATAATAACAATCTTGTAGAGCAGAAAATTGTCGGATATTCAAAAAGATATCAGGTATTTTGTACCTTGCATTGATCAATGTCCGAATACCCGCAAAGTGTGTTTGGACTGTAGTGAGGTACGGCATTCGGGAAGTACCGGCCTAACATTTCTTCGCACTGTTTATTGTCCATGATGTTTACATCAATTTTGTGCATTATCGCTCCTTTGGCATGTACTAAAAAAATATGTTTAGAACGTTTTGACATTGACAGTCGACAACTTACATTGCAAAATCCTCTTGCCCCAACCAGTAGCTATACAGTTATCGGTCGGTATCTGGTTTGGCTGTGGCAGGCACAATGTGCCAACATTTTTCGTAAATCTGAAATTTTCCTCCGTAACCATAACCGCGAAATCTGCTATGGTCGATCCAGAATTATATTCCGGATGCCGGATTATGGCAGAGACCCTGTTTATTTGGAAAGGTAGCGGTTCTTCGTCTATTCCCAGTTTCCACTCACCACCTTTGACTAGAATGTCGGTTGTGTTTAATCTGGCAAAAAAATATTACAAATTATTGTTGTTTGTGGTTTGGATTATTTATTTCCTTACCCCTCTACGCAGTGAGCGGCCGTCAATACGGCGTTCTTGCCAATAATGACACCTCCGCAGAGCAAGCTGCGATTCGACTCCCTCAAAACCATAGCTTGCCATGGAATTTCCGCAAAGTTTACATCAAGGGGGCCTGGGCCTGGGGGGCTTGTGTTCTGAAAAGAAAACAATTGAAAAACGGGTCCAAGTAACCTGTGGAAGTGTACAAATGTCAGTCGTCATAACCACGATATAAAAGCTGTTATTCGAACTATGACCTATGTTTATATTTATTTGTATGCTTGTTACTTAAAGAAGTATTACATAATAAGAGTTTCTATTTGTGTACCTACCGCAAAAGGAATAGTAAATTAGCATAAACAAATTGATTTATTGACAGCATAAAAGAAATCTTGCAAAAGGTCAAAGTTCAAGGTCAATTCGACTGTAGCAACAAGGGTACAAAAAATACAGCGTGATGTTTTAAGAGGACCCTGTAAAAAAATTGTTGGCTTACTTGATTTCGTTGCCCGCAAGCTGGCTGGTCGCCAGTAGCTCTAGTTTGTCGACTTTTTAGCTCCTTGGTTGCGAATTTTTTCGGATTTGATCGCACTACTCTGTTGGAGTTTACCAGGTCACCTGGGGAATGAAATGTGGCAATTTTCTGGATGTTTTTGGTGTTTTTATTCCTATTTGTTATGAAAATTTATGTGTATGTTAAGTCGTTAACAGTAGTAGTTACACGTTTTTGTTTTGTGCAAGACAACATGGGTTTTTAAGCAAAAGGAAACGGAAGTGCCTAGTACTGTTGGGACCCAAAAAAATATGTATTTTCGTATAATATTTTATTAAAAAATCGGTAAAAAGGTACAATAATAATTTACAAAATAGTTGATGCACCTGACACTACGCATTATCTCGTGGCAGTTTTACTTAGCAGAGAAGCAGTTTACAACAAAAAAATACTGGCCAAAAATTAAATCATAAGTGACCCTAAGAGAATGATAATCCTTTTAAAGTCATTTATGTACGAAATTATTTTTAATCGAGTTATGTATTACTATCGAACAATTTTAACGATGGCGATTACTTTTTTGTACCTTCGTGCTGCCCATAGAAGTTATCCTCCTTGTATTGGCCATCGTCGACGCCATCAACCAGGTTCGCGGATGGCCACGCATCGACGTAGTTCAGGTCCCGACAACAGACTCCCGTAATGCCAGATTCGATATCAAGACAGGCCTGTTTAAAGGAAAAAAAAAGAATGATATTTCAGTATCTGCTCCAACTTTTATATTCTATCGATATTCTTGAAATACATCGATATATCGTTGCCATCCCTAGACACTATCCAACACTCACCGTGGTTGGAACCCTGAGAAGTTCTTGTCCTTTCGTCAGAGTGACTGGTACCGGACTTATGGTACCTTCTGCAGTACAATAGATGTTCTGGACGCATTTGAGTGATGCGGCACAGCCAGCTGGTGGTGGTTGTTCACCGGTCGTCTCATTTCTAGGTGGGGGTATGCGACTCTCCTCTGTCAAATTTAGTATAAAATTTCAGGTTATAATAGATAGGATGTCGGTTTGCACCCCCCTTTACCGGAATTTATTCCCTTTAAAGTTACCGCCCCATATAGCAGATGACATTACTGCTTAAAACCTAGGGATCCTTTATTAGGAGAGTTGTTGCAATCAATATATCAAAAGTAATGACTCTGGGTACATAAAAAACTATGTGGGATATTGTTTCATAGGCAGTAAATATATCTTCTATCCTTTGGGGAACAAATGTTTGGAATATTTCTTTGGCAACGTCACAGATAAATGCACATCAAGAGCACATTCTAGGTTATAAAGATAGTCAAACTCATCAGCTGGCATCACGATATTTCAAAATCTAAACATGGCTGGAGATGTGGGAAGGGAATGGCGGATATTTAAGTTTTACAGAGTAAAGTTAATACCAGCGCCTTCACCAAAAGTCTAAAAATATCGGTTAAAAACATTTCAAATTAAACAACCATTCCTCTATTATTTCAAACCATGATTTATTTGCCTGTGCCCGTAATAGATAAAATAAATGCTAATGAACTAGTTAATAACAAGTTTTATTTTATAATTTGATTATCCTTGGTAAGTTCTTTCAGAATACATAAAAATTGCATTTAGCAGCACCGCACAATATCAATAATTTGTAAGAGCTCTTATTTAATTTAGAAAATATTTCCGAACAACGGCAAAGCCAAAGTCTTCTATGTAGCCTCCGCTAAGGTTTTGATTTAAATATTCTGTTTAATTAGAATAACTTTTTCACTACTGAAGACTGCTCTGCATTTGAGTTAATTTTTTAGTCTAAAAATAATATCTTGTTAAGTATGTAGTTACTATGTACCTTATATGTATATCTTTACCGCAGTTGTTACTTTATTGATTTAGTCTCCATTTATTCTATAAGGCCTCTTCATTGCCGTTTTCTGTAATACTACCTTTTCGGAACATTATGTGATACTGAAATCATTTTAAATAATAATTCTCAGATTTACAATATAGCACACGCTTTTTCCTTACTTCAGAGACATTACTTTTATGCAAAACCAATTGAAATCTGATGATGACATTGATTATAACAACTTCCTAATAATGAAACCCTAATAAAACCCGGTCCAATGTAATGTTTTAGATCAGAGCGATTGTCCGAGACTACTTACGAGAGATCGACCCGCCTCCGGTCCTGTCCTCTGGCGTCGTCGTCACCGCACCCGGCGTCCTAGAAACAGGTGAACGTGTTGTACCCGGTGCGTAAGCCGGATTCACGTTCGAATCGGCCGTAGATTCGCATGCATTTGTGAATGGTGATCGTGTCTGTCCTGCCACGCACGGTCCCCGTGTCCCTGAAGCCGGTGTTGTGGTCGGTGTGTCGAACGGCCTTGTCGGCCGCGGGTACGTGTAACCCGTAAACGGGGATGAGGTGGTCGCGCAACCGCCCGGGGAAGGTACCTGACCAGGCAAACACGTTTGGGGACGAGGGGGAGTCGGTCTTTGAGGATACTCGCATCCGACGCCAGATACCGAAGGTATCTGACCTGGTGGACAACGTTGCGGACCAGGCGAAGTTGGCCTAGAAGGATATTCGCATCCAACTCCGCTGGAGGAAGGAACCTGACCGGGTGGACATTGCCTGGGAGCTGGCGGAGTAGGCCTTGAAGGGTACTCACAGCCTGAACCACTAGAAGAAGGCACCTGACCTGGTGAACAACGTTGTGGACCAGGTGTAGTTGGCCTAGAAGGATATTCACATCCAACTCCACTAGAGGAAGGAACCTGACCGGGTGGACATTGCCTGGGAGCTGGTGGAGTAGGCCTTGAAGGGTACTCACATCCTGAACCGCTAGAAGAAGGTACTTGACCTGGCGGACAAGGCTGAGGTCGAGAGGGAGTCGGTCTGGGACCAGGTGTAGGTCTCTGAGGATATTCACAGCCTGAACCACTAGAAGAAGGCACCTGACCTGGTGAACAACGTTGTGGACCAGGTGTAGTTGGCCTAGAAGGATATTCACATCCAACTCCACTAGAGGAAGGAACCTGACCGGGTGGACATTGCCTGGGAGCTGGTGGAGTAGGCCTTGAAGGGTACTCACATCCTGAACCGCTAGAAGAAGGTACTTGACCTGGCGGACAAGGCTGAGGTCGAGAGGGAGTCGGTCTGGGACCAGGTGTAGGTCTCTGAGGATATTCACAGCCTGAACCACTAGAAGAAGGCACCTGACCTGGTGAACAACGTTGTGGACCAGGTGTAGTTGGCCTAGAAGGATATTCACATCCAACTCCACTAGAGGAAGGAACCTGACCGGGTGGACATTGCCTGGGAGCTGGTGGAGTAGGCCTTGAAGGGTACTCACATCCTGAACCGCTAGAAGAAGGTACTTGACCTGGCGGACAAGGCTGAGGTCGAGAGGGAGTCGGTCTGGGACCAGGTGTAGGTCTCTGAGGATATTCACAGCCTGAACCACTAGAAGAAGGCACCTGACCTGGTGAACAACGTTGTGGACCAGGTGTAGTTGGCCTAGAAGGATATTCACATCCAACTCCACTAGAGGAAGGAACCTGACCGGGTGGACATTGCCTGGGAGCTGGTGGAGTAGGCCTTGAAGGGTACTCACATCCTGAACCGCTAGAAGAAGGTACTTGACCTGGCGGACAAGGCTGAGGTCGAGAGGGAGTCGGTCTGGGACCAGGTGTAGGTCTCTGAGGATATTCACAGCCTGAACCACTAGAAGAAGGCACCTGACCTGGTGAACAACGTTGTGGACCAGGTGTAGTTGGCCTAGAAGGATATTCACATCCAACTCCACTAGAGGAAGGAACCTGACCGGGTGGACATTGCCTGGGAGCTGGTGGAGTAGGCCTTGAAGGGTACTCACATCCTGAACCGCTAGAAGAAGGTACTTGACCTGGCGGACAAGGCTGAGGTCGAGAGGGAGTCGGTCTGGGACCAGGTGTAGGTCTCTGAGGATATTCACAGCCTGAACCACTAGAAGAAGGCACCTGACCTGGTGAACAACGTTGTGGACCAGGTGTAGTTGGCCTAGAAGGATATTCACATCCAACTCCACTAGAGGAAGGAACCTGACCGGGTGGACATTGCCTGGGAGCTGGTGGAGTAGGCCTTGAAGGGTACTCACATCCTGAACCGCTAGAAGAAGGTACTTGACCTGGCGGACAAGGCTGAGGTCGAGAGGGAGTCGGTCTGGGACCAGGTGTAGGTCTCTGAGGATATTCACAGCCTGAACCACTAGAAGAAGGCACCTGACCTGGTGAACAACGTTGTGGACCAGGTGTAGTTGGCCTAGAAGGATATTCACATCCAACTCCACTAGAGGAAGGAACCTGACCGGGTGGACATTGCCTGGGAGCTGGTGGAGTAGGCCTTGAAGGGTACTCACATCCTGAACCGCTAGAAGAAGGTACTTGACCTGGCGGACAAGGCTGAGGTCGAGAGGGAGTCGGTCTGGGACCAGGTGTAGGTCTCTGAGGATATTCACAGCCTGAACCACTAGAAGAAGGCACCTGACCTGGTGAACAACGTTGTGGACCAGGTGTAGTTGGCCTAGAAGGATATTCACATCCAACTCCACTAGAGGAAGGAACCTGACCGGGTGGACATTGCCTGGGAGCTGGTGGAGTAGGCCTTGAAGGGTACTCACATCCTGAACCGCTAGAAGAAGGTACTTGACCTGGCGGACAAGGCTGAGGTCGAGAGGGAGTCGGTCTGGGACCAGGTGTAGGTCTCTGAGGATATTCACAGCCTGAACCACTAGAAGAAGGCACCTGACCTGGTGAACAACGTTGTGGACCAGGTGTAGTTGGCCTAGAAGGATATTCACATCCAACTCCACTAGAGGAAGGAACCTGACCGGGTGGACATTGCCTGGGAGCTGGTGGAGTAGGCCTTGAAGGGTACTCACATCCTGAACCGCTAGAAGAAGGTACTTGACCTGGCGGACAAGGCTGAGGTCGAGAGGGAGTCGGTCTGGGACCAGGTGTAGGTCTCTGAGGATATTCACAGCCTGAACCACTAGAAGAAGGCACCTGACCTGGTGAACAACGTTGTGGACCAGGTGTAGTTGGCCTAGAAGGATATTCACATCCAACTCCACTAGAGGAAGGAACCTGACCGGGTGGACATTGCCTGGGAGCTGGTGGAGTAGGCCTTGAAGGGTACTCACATCCTGAACCGCTAGAAGAAGGTACTTGACCTGGCGGACAAGGCTGAGGTCGAGAGGGAGTCGGTCTGGGACCAGGTGTAGGTCTCTGAGGATATTCACAGCCTGAACCACTAGAAGAAGGCACCTGACCTGGTGAACAACGTTGTGGACCAGGTGTAGTTGGCCTAGAAGGATATTCACATCCAACTCCACTAGAGGAAGGAACCTGACCGGGTGGACATTGCCTGGGAGCTGGTGGAGTAGGCCTTGAAGGGTACTCACATCCTGAACCGCTAGAAGAAGGTACTTGACCTGGCGGACAAGGCTGAGGTCGAGAGGGAGTCGGTCTGGGACCAGGTGTAGGTCTTTGAGGATATTCACAGCCTGAACCACTAGAAGACGGCACCTGACCTGGTGGACAACGTTGTGGACCAGGCGTAGTTGGCCTAGAAGGATATTCGCATCCAACTCCGCTGGAGGAAGGAACCTGACCGGGTGGACATTGCCTGGGAGCTGGTGGAGTAGTCCTTGAAGGGTACTCACACCCTGAACCGCTAGAAGAAGGTACTTGGCCTGGCGGACATGGCTGAGGTCGAGAGGGAGTCGGTCTGGGACCAGGTGTAGGTCTCTGAGGATATTCACAGCCTGAACCACTAGAAGAAGGCACCTGACCTGGTGGACAACGTTGTGGACCAGGCGTAGTTGGCCTAGAAGGATATTCGCATCCAACTCCGCTGGAGGAAGGAACCTGGCCGGGTGGACATTGCCTGGGAGCTGGTGGAGTAGGCCTTGAAGGGTACTCACAGCCTGAACCACTAGAAGAAGGCACCTGACCTGGTGGACAACGTTGTGGACCAGGCGAAGTTGGCCTAGAAGGATATTCGCATCCAACTCCATTTGAGGAAGGAACCTGACCGGGTGGACATTGCCTGGGAGCTGCTGGAGTAGGCCTTGAAGGGTACTCACAGCCTGAACCACTAGAAGAAGGCACCTGACCTGGTGAACAACGTTGTGGACCAGGTGTAGTTGGCCTAGAAGGATATTCACATCCAACTCCACTAGAGGAAGGAACCTGACCAGGTGGACATTGCCTGGGAGCTGATGGAGTAGGTCTTGAGGGGTATTCACAGCCTGAACCACTAGAAGAAGGCACTTGACCTGGTGGACACCTCGACGGTCGTGGTGTGGTTGGTGTTTCAAATGGTTTTGAAGGTTTCGGATATGTATAACCAGTGACTCCATTTTGAGTTGTAGGACTAGGGTAACTAGGAGTAGGTGTAGATCTTTGAGGGATAGTTTCGCATATGTTCGTGTTGGCATTCAATTGTTGACCGAAAGAGCAAGTTTTTATTGAAGGTGGCGTTGGTCTGAGGGTACTAGTGGCTAATGATTCGCATTGGTTCGTTAGAGGATTTAGTTTGCTGCCGAATGCGCATGTGACTTGAGGTCTTGGTGTAGTTCCGATAGTTTCACACTGGTTGGTGTTCACATTAAGTCTCTGGCCGTATCCACATACTTTTGGAGTTGGCCTTGATGGACCAGGCGTTGGAGTAAGTTTGGGATATTCGTATCCTGTAGACGGTCGACCTGTTACCTCACATTCATTTGTATTCGGATTGAGTCTTTGTCCGAATCCACATACTTTCGGTGTTGGTCTTGGACCAGGCGTGGGAGTTGGTCTCGAGGGAGTATACTCGCACTGGTTTGTGTTTACATTGAGTCTTTGGTTTGGCCCACAAGATGGCCTCTGAGGACCAGGAGTGGGGCTTGGCCTTGAAGGAATGGCTTCGCATGTGTTTGTAAAACTGTTGAGTCTTTGCCCAGGTCCACAAGTGATAGGTTTTTGTGGGCCAGGTGTTGGAGAAGGCTTGGGGTATTCGTACCCTGTCGAGGGACGTTCAATTACTTCACATTCATTAGTGTTCGAGTTGAGTCTTTGTCCGAATCCACACACTTTTGGTGTTGGCCTTGGTGCAGGTGTAGGAGTTGGTCTTGATGGAATATACTCGCACTGATTTGTGTTAACATTCAGTCTTTGGTTTGGACCACAAGATGGCTTTTGTGGTCCGGGGGTAGGTCTTGGTGAAGTTGATGGTGTTTCGCATTCATTTGTATTTGGATTGAGTCTTTGTCCGAATCCACAAACCTTCGTGATTGGCCTCGAAGGTGGACTTGGTCTAGATGGAACAGACTCACATGCATTTGTGAACGTGTTGAGTCTTTGGCCAGGTCCACAAGTTACAGGTTTTTGTGGTCTAGGTGTTGGAGTAGGTAGAGTAATTGTGGGTTTTGGATACTCGTATCCCGTAGATGGTCGACCTGTTACCTCACATTCGTTGGTATTTGGATTGAGTCTTTGTCCGAATCCACATACTTTCGGTGTTGGTCTTGGAGCAGGTGTGGGAGTTGGTCTCGAGGGAGTATACTCGCACTGGTTTGTGTTTACATTCAGCCTTTGGTTGGGACCACAAGATGGCCTCTGAGGACCAGGGGTAGGACTTGGTCTTGAAGGAATGGCTTCGCATGTGTTTGTAAAACTGTTGAGTCTTTGCCCAGGTCCACAAGTGATAGGTCTTTGTGGGCCAGGTGTTGGAGAAGGCTTGGGGTATTCGTACCCTGTCGAGGGACGTTCAATTACTTCACATTCATTAGTGTTCGAGTTGAATCTTTGTCCGAATCCACACACTTTTGGTGTTGGTCTTGGTGCAGGTGTAGGAGTTGGTCTTAATGGAATATACTCACACTGATTTGTGTTAACATTCAGTCTTTGGTTTGGACCACAAGATGGCTTTTGTGGTCCGGGGGTAGGTCTTGGTGAAGTTGATGGTGTTTCGCATTCATTTGTATTTGGATTGAGTCTTTGTCCGAATCCACAAACCTTCGTGATTGGCCTCGAAGGTGGACTTGGTCTAGATGGAACAGACTCACATGCATTTGTGAACGTGTTGAGTCTTTGGCCAGGTCCACAAGTTACAGGTTTTTGTGGTCTAGGTGTTGGAGTAGGTAGAGTAATTGTGGGTTTTGGGTACTCGTATCCCGTAGATGGTCGACCTGTTACCTCACATTCGTTGGTATTTGGATTGAGTCTTTGTCCGAATCCACACACTTTTGGTCTTGGTCCAGGTGTAGGAGTTGGTCTTGATGAAATATACTCGCACTGGTTCGTGTTAACATTCAGCCTTTGGTTTGGACCACAGGATGGCCTTTGTGGTCCGGGAGTAGGTCTCGGTGAAGTTGATGGTGTTTCGCATTCATTTGTATTTGGATTGAGTCTTTGTCCGAACCCACAAACTTTCGTTGTTGGCCTCGAAGGCGGACTTGGTCTAGATGGAACAGATTCACACGCATTTGTGAACGGGTTGAGCCTTTGGCCAGGCCCACAAGTAACAGGTCTCTGTGTTGGAGTTGGTAGAGTTACCGTGGGTTTGGGATAGTCATATCCTGTCGATGGACGACCTGTTACCTCACATTCGTTGGTATTTGGATTGAGTCTTTGTCCGAATCCACACACTTTTGGTGTTGGTCTTGGTGCAGGTGTAGGAGTTGGTCTTGACGGGATATACTCACACTGGTTTGTGTTAACATTCAGTCTTTGGTTTGGACCACAAGATGGCCTTTGTGGTCCGGGAGTAGGTCTCGGTGAAGTTGATGGTGTTTCGCATTCATTTGTATTTGGATTAAGTCTTTGTCCGAACCCACAAACTTTCGTTGTTGGCCTCGAAGGCGGACTTGGTCTAGATGGAACAGATTCACACGCATTTGTGAACGGGTTGAGCCTTTGGCCAGGCCCACAAGTAACAGGTCTCTGTGTTGGAGTTGGTAGAGTTACCGTGGGTTTGGGATAGTCATATCCCGTAGATGGTCGACCTGTTACCTCACATTCGTTGGTATTTGGATTAAGTCTTTGTCCGAATCCACATACCTTCGGTGTTGGTCTTGGACCAGGCGTAGGAGTTGGTCTCGAGGGAGTATACTCGCACTGGTTTGTGTTGACATTCAATCTTTGGTTGGGACCACAAGATGGTCTCTGCGGGCCTGGAGTAGGTCTTGGTGAAGTTGATGGTGTTTCGCATTCATTTGTGTTTGGGTTGAGTCTTTGTCCGAACCCACAAACTTTCGTTATTGGCCTCGAAGGTGGACTTGGTCTAGATGGAACAGATTCACACGCATTTGTGAACGGGTTGAGCCTTTGGCCAGGCCCACAAGTAACAGGTCTCTGTGTTGGAGTTGGTAGAGTTACCGTGGGTTTGGGATAGTCATATCCTGTCGATAGACGACCTGTTACCTCACATTCGTTGGTATTTGGATTGAGTCTTTGTCCGAATCCACACACTTTTGGTGTTGGTCTTGGTGCAGGTGTAGGAGTTGGTCTTGACGGGATATACTCGCACTGGTTTGTGTTAACATTCAGTCTTTGGTTTGGACCACAAGATGGCCTTTGTGGTCCGGGAGTAGGTCTCGGTGAAGTTGATGGTGTTTCGCATTCATTTGTATTTGGATTGACTCTTTGTCCGAACCCACAAACTTTCGTTGTTGGCCTCGAAGGCGGACTTGGTCTAGATGGAACAGATTCACACGCATTTGTGAACGGGTTGAGCCTTTGGCCAGGCCCACAAGTAACAGGTCTCTGTGTTGGAGTCGGTAGAGTTACCGTGGGTTTGGGATAGTCATATCCTGTCGATGGACGACCTGTTGCCTCACATTCGTTGGTATTTGGATTGAGTCTTTGTCCGAATCCACACACTTTCGGTGTTGGTCTTGGACCAGGCGTAGGAGGTGGTCTCGACGGAGTATACTCGCACTGGTTTGTGTTGACGTTCAGTCTTTGGTTTTGACCGCAAGTAGGTCTCTGCGGTCTTGGTGAAGTTGATGGGGTTTCGCATTCATTTGTGTTTGGATTTAACCTTTGTCCAAAGCCACATACTTTTGGTGTAGGGGTCGGTCTTGAGGGAATATATTCGCACTGGTTTGTGTTGACGTTCAGCCTTTGGTTTGGGCCACAAGACGGCCTTTGTGGTGCGGGCGTCGGTCGGCCTTCGCACCGGTTAGTCTGAGGGTTCAGTTGAGTACCGAACGAACATTTAGGAGTGGCCAGGGAGGGTGTAGTGAACGGTTGTGGCGGCTTAGTGTACTGGTACCCGGGGGTAGTGCCTTCGCAACGCTTCGTCGCCGCGTTTAACCTCTGACCGAACGCGCAGGACGGTTCGCAGTCGTCCGTAAGCGGGTTGAGCCGCGTGCCGGGCACGCAAGATTTGCCTGGCCTGGGACTGAAGGGCGCCGGCGGCGGCTTCGGGGTGGAGGGGCGTGCGGTTAGAGTGGGTGCAGGTGTATAAGATGGTCGCTGAGGTGCTGTGGACGTGCTACTAGTTACGGATGGGTATGGCCTTTGAGTGGTGATTGGAGGTGCGAATGGTCGTTGTGGTGTGGTTATGGGTGACTGTACATACGTCGGCGGTAGGTAACCGCACTTTCCGCCGGTAGGGGGCACGTCGTTTTCGATGCAGACGCAGCCGCCGTTGAGGTGGTGCTGGCCCGGCGGGCAGCCCGGCACCGACTTGCAGCGGCCGAATTGGTCCCTGGTTTGGCCCGGGAGGCATTCCGGCGGCGGCGGTCTCGGACCTATAAGAATGGAAATTGTTTTGTCTCTTAACTATTAAGGAAAGTGTACTTTTCAAGGTCGTTGAGAAATTGTACCATTCGCAGACATACGCAGTGTAATAAAGTTGCAATCCTTTGGACTCGTTTTTTTCCGTTATTTTCCAACCGATTTTGATGATTTTTTTTTCATTGTGTTCAGAAAAATAATAGCAAGAGATTGGTGGTTTTACTTTTTTGATATTCTTATTTATTTAGCCAGCCGAGGAAAAGGAAAGAAAATGTCACTATATCCCATTTTTTACTGTCATTTTTCACTTTTTTGCCGATTTAAAAAAAGGAAAGTGTTTAGAAACGTTGTACCCATCGATTGATGGTTTTAGAATTTTGATTTTCGACCTAGAAATGCGATTTTTGAATAAATAAATAAGAGTATCAAAAAAGTAAAAACATCAATCTCTTGCTATTACTTTTCTGAACACAATGAAAAAAAATCATCAAAATCGGTTGGAAAATAACGGAAAAAAACGGGTCCAAAGGATTGCTACTTTATTAAACCGCGAGTTCCGCCTTAATTCAAATAAACAATTTCGCTACTACTTCAAAATGAAACAACGTTTGTGGATCTTTCTTGTGTGGTCAAAATGTTCAATTAGTACATAGTTTTAACTCGCAAGTTAAGCATTGTTACTACTACAGGACAAAATCATTGTGGATTTTTCTTGTGTGGTCAAAAATGTTGACTCTATTTCTAGACAAGCTAAGATCATAATTTTTTACTCACAAGTTCCTTGAGGAGTTGGTCTACTGCCATCTGGGCATCTTGGTGGTGGTGGTGGCGGTGGTGGTGTAGGACCTTTGAAAACAAGAAAACAAAGTTAAGAATCTTTTGTTTCTTAACTGTTAATGAAAGTTTATATTTCAATACCATTTAGTGAGTTCATCACGTATCACAAATAAAATAAGCATTGTTATCACTACAGGACAAAATGATTGAGGATCCTTCTTATGTGGTCAAAAATGTCTTATTTCTTCAGTAGACAAAATAAGATCGTAGTACTTTACTCACAAGTTCCTTGAGGAGTTGGTCTACTGCCATCTGGGCATCGTGGTGGTGGTGGTGTTGGTGTTGGACCTTTGAACATAAGAAAACAGGATTAAGAATGTTTTGTTTCTTAACTGTGAAAGAAAGTTTATATTTCAATGCCATTGAGTGTGTTAACCACATGATCACAAATAAAATAAGCATTGTTACAACCACAGGACAAAATGATTAATGGTCTTTTGTGGTCATAAATGTTCACTCTATTTCATCAATAGACAAAATAAGATTGTATTTTTTTACTCACAAGTTCCTTGAAGAGTTGGTCGACTACCATCGGGGCATCGCGGTGGTGGTGGTGGTGGAGTAGGACCTTTGAAAATAAGAAAACAAAATTAAGAATCTTTTGTTTCTTAACTGTTAAAAAAGGTTTATACTTCAATGCCATTGAGTGAGCTTATCACTTATCACAAATAAAATAAGCAGTGTTACCACTACAGGACAAAATGATTGAGGATCTTTCTTGCGTGGTCAAAAATGGTGACTATTTCTTCAATAGACAAACTAAGATTATAATTTTTAACTCACAAGTTCCTTGAGGAGTTGGTCTACTGCCATCTGGGCATCGTGGTGGTGGTGGTGGCGGTGTAGGACCTTTGAAAATAAGAAAACAAAATTAAGAATCTTTTGTTTCTTAACTGTGAAAAAAGGTTTATACTTCAATGCCACTGACTGAGCTTATCACTTATCACAAATAAAACAAGCACTGTTACCACTACTACAGGACAAAATGATTCAGGATCTTTCTTGTGTGGTCAAAAATGTTCACTCTATTTCTTCAATAAACAAAATAAGATTGTAGTATTTTACTCACAAGTTCCTTGAGGAGTTGGTCTACTGCCATCTGGGCATCTTGGTGGTGGTGGTGGCGGTGGTGGTGTAGGACCTTTGAAAATAAGAAAACAAAGTTAAGAATCTTTTGTTTCTTAACTGTGAAAAAAGGCTTATATTTCAATGCCATTGAGTGAGCTTATCACTTATCACAAATAAAATAAGCACTGTTACCACTACAGGACAAAATGATTGAGGATCTTTCTTGTGTGGTCAGAAATGTTCACTCTATTTCTTCAATAAACAAAATAAGATTGTAGTATTTTACTCACAAGTTCCTTGAGGAGTTGGTTGACTGCCATCGGGGCATCGTCGTAGTGGTGGTGGTGGTGTAGGACCTTTGAAAATAAGAAAACAAGATTAATATCTTTTGTTTCTTAACTGTGAAAAAAGGCTTATATTTCGATGCCATTGAGTGAGCTTCTCACTTATCACAAATAAAATAAGCACTGTTACCACTACAGGACAAAATGATTGAGGATCTTTTTTGTGTGGTCAGAAATGTTCACTCTATTTCTTCAATAGACAAAATTAGGTTATAATTTTTAACTCACAAGTTCCTTGAGGAGTTGGTCTACTGCCATCTGGGCATCGTGGTGGTGGTGGTGGCGGTGTAGGACCTTTGAAAATAAGAAAACAAAATTAAGAATCTTTTGTCTCTTAACTGTTAAAAAAGGTTTATACTTCAATGCCATTGAGTGAGCTTATCACTTATCACAAATAAAATAAGCAGTGTTACCACTACAGGACAAAATGATTGAGGATCTTTCTTGCGTGGTCAAAAATGGTGACTATTTCTTCAATAGACAAACTAAGATTATAATTTTTAACTCACAAGTTCCTTGAGGAGTTGGTCTACTGCCATCTGGGCATCGTGGTGGTGGTGGTGGCGGTGTAGGACCTTTGAAAATAAGAAAACAAAATTAAGAATCTTTTGTCTCTTAACTGTTAAAAAAGGTTTATACTTCAATGCCATTGAGTGAGCTTATCACTTATCACAAATAAAATAAGCACTGTTACCACTACTACAGGACAAAATGATTCAGGATCTTTCTTGTGTGGTCAAAAATGTTCACTCTATTTCTTCAACAGACAAAATAAGATTGTAGTTTTTACTCACAAGTTCCTTGAGGGGTTGGTCTACTGCCATCTGGGCATCGTGGTGGTGGTGTAGGACCTTTGAAAATAAGAAAACAAGATTAATATCTTTTGTTTCTTAACTGTGAAAAAAGGCTTATATTTCGATGCCATTGAGTGAGCTTCTCACTTATCACAAATAAAATAAGCACTGTTACCACTACAGGACAAAATGATTGAGGATCTTTTTTGTGTGGTCAGAAATGTTCACTCTATTTCTTCAATAGACAAAATTAGGTTATAATTTTTAACTCACAAGTTCCTTGAGGAGTTGGTCTACTGCCATCTGGGCATCGTGGTGGTGGTGGTGGCGGTGTAGGACCTTTGAAAATAAGAAAACAAAATTAAGAATCTTTTGTCTCTTAACTGTTAAAAAAGGTTTATACTTCAATGCCATTGAGTGAGCTTATCACTTATCACAAATAAAATAAGCACTGTTACCACTACTACAGGACAAAATGATTCAGGATCTTTCTTGTGTGGTTAAAAATGTTTACTCTATTTCTTCAACAGACAAAATAAGATTGTAATTTTTACTCACAAGTTCCTTGAGGAGTTGGTCTACTGCCATCTGGGCATCGTGGTGGTGGTGGTGGTGGTGTAGGACCTTTGAAAATAAGAAAACAGGATTAATATCTTTTGTTTCTTAACTGTGAAAAAAGGCTTATATTTCAATGCCATTGAGTGAGCTTATCACTTATCACAAATAAAATAAGCACTGTTACCACTACAGGACAAAATGATTGAGGATCTTTCTTGTGTGGTCAGAAATGTTCACTCTATTTCTTCAATAAACAAAATAAGATTGTAGTATTTTACTCACAAGTTCCTTGAGGAGTTGGTTGACTGCCATCGGGGCATCGTCGTAGTGGTGGTGGTGGTGTCGGACCTTTGAAAATAAGAAAACAAGGTTAAGAATCTTTCGTTTCAGAAGGACCTTTCTTGTGTCACCAAAATGTTCACGACAAGGAAGATTTAAAAAATGTTCTCTTATAACTGTGAAAGAAGGTTTAAAGTCAATGTTTCTGCAAATAAACATTGTTACCACTTCAGGAGAAAACAATAGTTGTGTATCTTTCTTATGTCGTCAAAATGTTCACTCTGTTCTATAGTCGAAATAAAATCATAGTTTTTAACTCACAAGTTCCTTGAGGAGTTGGTCGACTACCATCTGGGCATCGTGGTGGTGGTGGTGGTGGTGTTGGACCTTTGAAAATAAGAAAACAAGATTAAGAATGTTTTGTTTCTTAACTGTGAAAGAAGGTTTATATTTCAGTGCTACTGAGTGAGCTACCCACATTATCACAAACAAGATATACATTCTTATTTCTACAGAACGAAACAATTTTTGTGGATCTATCTAGTTAGTCAAAATTGTTCAGTGAGTTTTCTTCGCTGTGTCTATGTGTGCGCTCTGTGAAACATACAGGTTCTGCGCCGATTGTCGATTACTATCTCGATTATCTCTTGGACTCTTCATGATTATCGTAAAAGTTTATCATATTATGTGTAAAACGTAGGTTAATGATTAAATTATGTAGAATAATCAGATTTAAATACCAGTTTTCACCTAGACCTTCGTTTTTATCGGTTTTTTTTTCAAGGTCTTTCTTCGAGGTATGGTCACAGGTGTGGGTTCTTCTAGATCATCATTGTTGGCCCAGACAGACGCAGTTCTGCATATTAGGCGAATTTCCTTTCAATGTTCAAGAATTCTCCCCAAGTTGACTAGCTGCTCACCAAGGCCAAATGTTTTCTCAGCATTCTCCTTTCTCGTCAAAGATATTGGCTGGTGGTGCTTGGGTTACTGGCCAATTGTACTCAGTGGGCATAAATAATCTGTCCCGCTAGATGGCTCTTATAAATCAGAAGCACTGTGATGAAGATCAAAGAGAAGATAAAGTAAACCACAATGCTACTTACGATGAATAAAGTGGATCACTTCTTATGAATTCTTTAATACAAGACATATGGTTCAACATTTCCAAAAAAAGTTATACAGCAATAATACTTTGAATTCTTTAATAACACAAATTGTATGTGAAGAAGTACGTGTCAATTTGACGTCGTATTGTGGAACACCGTTGTCGTTGACCAATGTATAACCAGTGTATGATGTGTGGTCACATTTTGAGATAGGTCTATCGGCTGTACTATTTTTCCACATTTATTTCCTTGTTTCTTAGTCCCTGGTGGACATTCTGGCGCTTCTGATACAATCTTTCTGCATTTGTTTGTCTGAGCCAACAATTCGGTGGATTTACTGTGAGAGGTTTTGGCGGTGGTAACGCTGGTGTTTTTTTACACTCTGAATCGAAGTCGTGTATTGTTAGTGAACCCTAGTTGCGTTTGCATGAATTATTACAGAGAATTATATAGATTAATTACTAAAAAAACCCAAGATTACTGCAACATGTTTTTTCTTACTCTTTTCCCTTTATGTTTCTTCCAGAAATAATTTGTTTAGCTTCATTTTAAATCTGGTGGTATTTCTTATACATTTGATTTATTTTGGAATCTTATTATATAATAAAACTCCATCACAGGGAATTGATTTTTTCCCAAAATTACTTTTAAATTTTTGAATCTGAAAATCACTATTTTGTCTTGTAATTTTGGAATAAACTCCGTGAATAGCACTGCTGGAATATTTTTTTCCTTTTGTAACAACTGAATGAATCAAAATAATCAAAATGCATACTTTTAATTTATATAAACTTTCAATATCTAGATATTCTTTTGGTTTAAGTATACAAATTTATTGTTGGTTCCAAGAAAGGTAGTTTATGGATGCATCTAATAATTTTTTTTGCAACTTTTTCAAAGGTTTTCTTGCATCCAAACTTGCTGATCCCCAAATTGAAATTAAATATTGTAATTTTGAGTATATTAATGAAAAGTAAATATTTTTCAAGTATTTCAATGCAATATAGTTCCTTATCCTATATAAAATACCTTTTATTTGCAGAAATACTGTTCCTAAGATATTTAATATGTGTTTTCCAACTAAAATTTGAGTCGAGATGTAAACCTAGAAACTTAATAGAATTTGTATGTTTAATTTCATTATTATTAAATGAAAGCTTTGGTTTGATATTTTTAATTAATTTACGTTTCGTGATAAACATATATTTGGATTTATCAAAATTCAGTGAGAGTTATATTGATTTATGTTTTTTTAAAATCCAGTCATATTGCATTATTTGCGCAGATTAGAACAACCATATTTAACAACAAATTTTCATTTCAACATTGAAAATGAGAGATTCATACATTATTCTTCACTATCCATTGGTAATAACTTGTCGCCTCAAAACTGTTGTTTATTGTTTGTCTCACTATCTTGCCTGCTTCCTACGTGTTGTTATTTTTTATTACAAGATATTATGTATATTATGTTTATGCGAAAAAAGGATAAGTTTAATTTGTATTGGTGAGAATTGTTTCCTTTTTACCGATTCTAAATACACAAAAGATACAATCGATCTTGCCCAACAATAAATCTAGAAAAACCTGTCTCAATTTCTCAAAAAAAAAAAAAACATGAAACAGTTCATGAACACTGCTTCCAGTTTTATCAACAAAGCTCAAGGGAAGTCACAGAGTAGACTGTAGGTGGTCGTAACGACGTCATTGAGGTCATCATTGTCATTCGCGACACGCTAATAATTCTATATTCCATCTAAGTACTCACAATTTCCTGATGGTGTCGGTACTCTACCACCCAGACAGAGACATCTTCCGTTGACCGGGAGCTGACCAGGCGGGCAGGTCACGGGGGTCGGTGGGAGGTAGCCGCAGCTTCCCGTGGGCCCCGGAGGGGTACCGTCCGAACATACGCATATCCCGTTGATACGACGTTGTTCTGGAAGGAAAACACAATCAGATCGCACAGCCGGACATTTGAACTACTTATCTACTAGAGAAATTCAGTTGAAAGTAGAGGAAAGACAAGGCTTAGTCTGGGTGCTTAGCGACCTGGGGAATCTCTAGAACCTGTAAAAGTCAGGGAATGTGTATCCGGTCAGGGACTTCTAAATAATTATCTGAAAAGTCAAGGGATCTTCTATAGGCTGCAAAATTCGACAAATGTTACATGCTGTTGTGTCTGGGAACTTCAATAGATATAGTACGGGGCTACAAGTGCACTGTCCTCATGTAAATCCCCATACGGTTGTACGTTTCATGGGATTTCATGATGTTTCATGGGGTTTCATGATATTCCATGAGGTTTCATGATGTTATAAGGGGTTTCATGACGTTCAATGTAGTTTCATGGAAACGTCGACGAAATGTTGTGTTGAGAAAGGGACCCTTACCCGGTGGACAAGATGGCGTAGGCCTCAGTGTTGTCGTGGCGACAGACTTGCATTGTCCGAACTGATCCCTGTATTGACCGAACGCGCAGGCCGGCGTCGTCGTTACGCATTGTCCGTTCTGTCTGATTTGTCCCGGTGCGCACGTGACCGGAGGAGGAGGTGTTGGTCTTTCCCTGCATAAGCCATCAGGTCCGGTAATCTGGCCTGCGGACGACAAAATCAAGAGTGACGACACACCTTTCCATTCGGATATTACAAAAGAAGAGCTGGTACCAATCATTACCTGGCGGGCAGCCAGGCTGTCTGCATTCGCCGTTGACGAGGGTGGTGCCAGACGGGCAGTATCCGGGTTTCGGCGTTGTGACGACGACCGGTGGCGGTGGCGGTGGCGGTATGCTCTTGCAGACGCCGTTGACCTCCCTTAGACCCTGGGGACAACCGCATTGTCCGCCGGGCAGACTGACGAATCCTGGCGGGCAAATTGGCACGCAGTCCCGTCCGATTGGCCTGGTGCCTGACGGACAGTACGGACCCGGGGCCGGCGTGGTGGTGACGATGATTTTCTCGCAGCCGCCGTACACTGTTGGCCTTGTACCTGAAGAATAATCATCGAGTCACATTGTGTTCAATTGGATTTTTGGACTTACCTAGAGGACAAGTTGGCCGTGTAGTTGGCGTTGGTCGTGGTGTCGTAATAGGTTCGCAACCGCCATATGTTGACGGTCTTGTACCTGGAATTAAATTTCTGATGAAATATCAAGTACAGGGTGTAACCGAACTGATGGTCTCAAATGAAACCACGTATACTTGGAGTCAAAATAAGGGCACTTCTTCATATAGTTTTTTCTCCTACGGGCCACAGTTTTTTTTATACAGAGCGTAGAAGTTTGGAGAAAAATACACATATTTCTTAGTATTTCTAGAAGTATACGAGATATTTTATTCAAACTTGGCGTGTCACATGAGCAGACGAGCCGTCAAACTTAAGGTTGACATGAAGCTTCTGAGGCTCCCAGTTGCGGAGATACAGGGTGTTAGTACAATTAATTAGTTCAGAAAAATATGAATACCCTGTATAATCGCATTTTTTTAATTTGTTTTGAATGGTGAATAGAATGGTTAACAAAAAGTATCTCTTAGTATTTTTCATATTCGCAGCCGTTTCTTAGTTATTTTCAAAGAACGGCAACGCTGCAATGAACAATAGCCACTTTAAGAATAAATCTAGCAATCTGTGGATGTCAATTAAACTTTATTTAACAAAATACAAAAGCAAAAACGATAATAAAAGAAACGTAATGCTATTAGAAGATTAAATTATTAAATGTTCGAAATGACCGCCGTCTCTTTCAATACACGCAACTATGCGTTTCCGCATGTTTATTATTGCCATTGGCAAGTCCATAGCAAAAGTGCATATCAGCAGTGACTATAGAAAGAATAGTCACTGATATCAGTCAATTTTTCGAATGAAAATATCATTTTTTTAAATGTTGATACTAAAGTGCAAAGTTGGCAGCCAAATGATTCAAACAATGCCAAGTTTAATTGACATCCACAAATTGTTAGACTTATTCTTAAAATGACTTGTTTATTGCAGCATTGCCGTTCTTTGAAAATAATTAAGAAACGGCAGAGAATATGAAAAAATACTAAGAGATACTTTTTGTTAACCATTGAATTTACCATTCAAAACAAATTTAAAAAATGCGATTATACAGGGTATTCATATTTTTCTGAACTAATTAATTTTAATAACACCCTGTATCTCCGCAACTGGGGGCCTCAAAACCTCATATTAACTTTAAATTTGACAACTCATCCGCTCATGTGACACGCCAAGTTTGAGGAAAATATCTCGTATACTTCTAGAGATACTAAGAAATATGTGTATTTTTCTCTAAATTTCTACGCTCTGTATAAAAAAACTATGGCCCGTAGGAAAAAAAATATATGAAGAAGTGCCCTTATTTTGACTACAAGAATACGTGGTTTCATTTTTGACCATCAGTTCAGTTACACAAGGTGAGTTTGCACAAGGTTTGTTGAATTATTTGCGTGTGCGCATGAAGAAAGCAAGAACCAGTTCGTGGGAGATCGTAACAAACGTGGATGGATACCTACCAACAGGAATTTTCAAACAACAAAGGTATTTCAAAATAGAAGAAGGAAACTATTATTGTAGACAGAAACACGGGGAATTCTGAGGAATTTTGATTCTTATTTACCTGGTGGGCAAGGTTGTGGAGTTGGTCGCGGTGTGGTTACAATAACAGGAGGTGGGGTTGCGATAGGTTCGCAAACGTTGCCGTATATCGATGGTCTTGTACCTGAAAATAAATTGATAGGTCAGCTATGATTGCAATATTGTAGATCACTCGATAATCATAGAGTTCAATCATACTGAGAAAGTTGTAATATTATGGAAAGTTGACGGTTAATTCTTGATGACCTAGCTTGGCGCCATCTATCGGCAGTCAAGTGAACTAAAATACATTATACTGGAAAACAACCAATAGATGGCGCTACGCTACTTCAGCAAGATATCTATCAACTTTACCTGGTGGACAAGGTCTCCTGGTGGTTGTTGGCGGTGTAGGTCTTGGAGTGGTTATAACAACAATTTCTTCACAACCATAAGGCGTCTGTCTCTGACCAGGTGCGCATGTTGCCTGGGTAGTCGGAGTTGGACGTGGAGTGGTAATTGGTTCACAACTGTCGTCATAAATCGATGGTCTTGTACCTGAAAATAAATTGATAGGTCAGCTATGATTGCAATATTGTAGATCACTCGATAATCATAGAGTTAAATCACACTGAGAAAGTTGTAATATTATGGAAAGTTGACGGTTAATTCTTGATGACCTAGCTTGGCGCCATCTATCGGCAGTCAAGTGAACTAAAATACATTATACTGGAAAACAACCAATAGATGGCGCTACGCTACTTCAGCAAGATACCGATCAACTTTACCTGGTGGACAAGGTCTCCTGGTGGTTGTTGGCGGTGTAGGTCTTGGAGTGGTTATGACAACAATTTCTTCACAACCATAAGGCGTCTGTCTCTGACCAGGTGCGCATGTTGCCTGGGTAGTCGGAGTTGGACGTGGAGTGGTAATTGGTTCACAACTGCCTCCATAGATGGATGGTCTTGTACCTGAAAATAATTGTTGTTTCGCTGGATGTTTCAGCTGACGTTTTTCCTACCTGGTGGGCACGTCCTCTGCGTGGTAGGTGTACAAAGGCCATCCAGGCCTTTCTCTTCGCCAGGACGGCACCTGATTGTGACGCATGTGCCGTTGGCGAGCTGCGTCTGTCCGGATCCGCAGTACGGCGGTAGGTATGGATCCGGGATTCTATTGGACGCTCTGGCATCTCCAAAGTTCACGTTTGAATAGTCCGGGGTGCCCCCGAAGAATTCTGACGCGGCGCGGGCTGGCTTGGCGGTGCTGGACGAGGCGTCGCCGACGAGGTTGAGCTGAGGTCCGGACGCCGCCGAATGGTCGTTGATTATCTGGAAAACGGACGATGTCGGAGAAGGAATTATAAGAAACGTTTGGTCACCTTAGCGCGTCTTTCCTTACCTGGACCTGTCCTTTGGAAACGGATCCTTGCCCGCTGGACTTTCCGGAGGTGTAGACGAGATCGTTGATTTTCGAAGGGTTGACAGTTTTGCCGTCCAACAAGCGAAGGTCGACCTTTTGTCCTGAAAGGAGGCAACAGACCTCGCCTCCTTGACAAGACTTACCCTGGGGGAAAAAAACAAAATGCAAAATTAGGACACAATCGATTTTACTGAGGATTTTTGAAATTGAAATTTGGAATTTTCAAAATATATGTACAGGGTGAGCGAAATTCGACGTCCCATGCCTACAGCGGGAACACGAAAACTCAAAATAAAATTTCGAAAAGGGGTTCTTAAATGGGACATACTAAGGTCCAATTATGACCGAAAATTAGCTTTTTTGAAGTTTGGGAAAATGGCCGCTGTGACGTCATCGATATTATTTACCCAGAAACATACAATTTTTTCCCATATATTGAAAGTCCTTATGATTTTCAACAATTTTTGTAGGAAAAGATTTTCTGTGTCTTTTATTATTCAAAATTTACAGGGTCAAATATGTAAAAAAACATGTAATTTTTTATAATCATTTTCCGAAATCTGGAAACAATGGATAGTCAGAAATTATTGAAGAGTATGTTAGGGTGCCTTGAATACCCTTAAATTTATTCAACTGGAATATTTTTTAATTTTTTGTTGCAACGAACAATAATAGCAAACAAGTTAGTAACAAGCACAATTCAAAAATTTAAAAAATATTCCAGTTGAATAAATTTTAGGTTGCGCAAGGCACCCTATCATACTCTTTAATAATTTCTGACTATCGATAATTGTTTCCATGGCAAACTAGATTTCGGAAAATTATTAGAAAAATTCCATGTTTTTTACATATTATTTGACCCTGTAGATTTTGAACAATAAAAGATACAGAAAATCTTTTCCTACAAAAGTTGTTGAGAATGATATTTACTTTCAATATGCAGGGTGAGTTTTTTTCGATGCCCACTATGGGGATCTCGAAAACTAGCAGAGCTAGGACAAAGGTTAAATGGAGAAAGAATTGCAGTTTTGAATGCTCAATCTAATGCCCCTTTTGGATTTTTAAAAAAGTTCCTGGCTCACTAGATATTTTGAAAAGAGTGATTTTTGGCTATTTCATCAGATCTCTGTAGTTCCGTTATTTCTGATTATACAGAAAAACTGTAGAGAAAAAAATTGTAGATAATTTTGGGCTTAATAAGGTGATCTAATCCAAATTTTTATGTTGTTTGTGATTTTTGAGATATGACATAAACTTGTGTTTTTTTAAATGTAAATCATAGTTGGCTGTGGCCTTATCAAATCGGCCATTTTTTGGAGCTTTCCAAAAATATAATACTCGGCATAGTTATTATAAAAAATAAAATAGCTAGGTACGGATAATTCTCTGATTTTTTATAATTTTCACGTAGTCAGCCATGGAATATTTTCATAATTACGTTCTATTTTATAATCAGACACTTCAAACTTTCAAATTATTTTATTTTTAGCTGGTAATGAAATGTAACAAAATAAAACAAAAATTATCATGATGGAGCTCCACCACATAATTATTTGCCTGTGAGAAATTACCTACATCAGCTATATTCAAATAGTTGGATAGGGAGAAATAGACCTATTTCCCGGCAGACCTGATCTCCCGATTTGTCGGTTTTGGATTTCTTTTTGTGGGGAACAGTACAAAATAAAGTATGAGACAATAATTGTTGAATTAAGAGCAGCTGTTTTAGAAGCAATTGCAAGTATTGACAGGCGCTCTCTAAGAAAGGCGACAAATTCAGTTTTAAAAAGATGCAATATTTGCATAAATAATAATGGTGGATTGTTTGAACACCTTTTTTATTTTAAAAGATGACCTTTTAAAATAATAATAATTTGAATTTGAGTTTTTTAATTTTTGTTTTATTTTGTTACATTTTGTTACCAGCTAAAAACAAAATATTAGAAAGTTTGAAGTATGTCTAATTATAAAACAGAACATAATTATGAAAATATTCCATGGCTGACTATGTGAAAATTAAAAAAAAAAACAGAAAATTAGCCATAGCTCTTTTATTTTTACGCCCACAATTATCTACAATTTTTGTCTTTACATATTTTCCGTATAATCAGAAATAACGGGGCTTCTCTGTAGCCCCGTCATATAACGGAGCTACAGAGATCTGATTAAATAGCAAAAAATCACTTTTTTCAAAATATCAAGTGGAGCCATGAACTTTTTTAAAAATCCAGAAGGGACATTAGATTGAGCATTCAAAACTGCAATAATTCTTTCCCCATTTAACCTTTATTCTAGCTCTGCTAGTTTCCGAGATCCCCATAGTGGTCATCGAAAAAAACTCGCCCTGTATAGGGATAAAATGGTATGTTTCTGGGAAAATAATATCGATGACGTCACAGCGGTCATTTTCCCAAACATCAAAAAAGCTAATTTTCGGTCACATTGGACCTTAGTAGGTAGGTATGTCCCATTTTAGAACCCTTTCCGAAATTTTATTTTTAGTTCGAGATTTTCTTGTATATCGTCACTTATTTTAGTTCAAAGTATATCTGGGTTTAATAAATAAATTAAAAGTAAAAAAATATTTTTAAAAAAAGCTTTTATTTAAATGCGCTAAAAAGAATAAAATAATCTTTTCTTTTAAAACTTTTACTATCAACTTATAACGTCATTCCACAATTTATATGATATAAAAGCTTGTCGCGAGATTTAAGTAGTGGTATTTACTTAGTTTGAAAACTTAAATCTCGCGACAAGCTTTTATATCATATAAATTGTGGAATGACGTTATAAGTTGATAGTAAAAGTTTTAAAAGAAAAGATTATTTTATTCTTTTTAGCGCATTTAAATAAAAGCTTTTTTTAAAAATATTTTTTTACTTTTAATTTATTTTGTAATTTTTAGTTTGGCCAGGTGTCTGAGTCTATTCATCTCAGTTAACGCATCATTGTTGCAAGGTCGTTTGCCGGTTAGTTTAGAACAGTCTAGCTCTTCAATGAGGAGACCTTCTAATGACCATCTTGGGTGTTCCGCCATGTTGGATTTAGAATGACGTCACACATATAATCATGCATTGTCATCCAAATTAAACGTGTGTACAAAATTTCAGCTCGATCGGTTGAAATTTAACTAGTCCGCCATCTTGAGTGTTCCGCCATGTTGGATTTAGAATGACGTCACACATATAATCATGCATTGTCATCCAAATTAAACGTGTGTACAAAATTTCAGCTCGATCGGTTGAAATTTAACTAGTCCGCCATCTTGAGTGTTCCGCCATGTTGGATTTAGAATGACGTCACACATATAATCATGCATTGTCATCCAAATTAAACGTGTGTACAAAATTTCAGCTCGATCGGTTGAAATTTAACTAGTCCGCCATCTTGGGTGATCCGCCATGTTGGATTTAGAATGACGTCACACATATAATCATGCATTGTCATCCAAATTAAACGTGTGTACAAAATTTTAGCTCGATCGGTTGAAGATATCTGCTTCAAAATTGAGTTGCAAGATTCCACCCGAACAAATTACATACATACATACATACATACATACATACATTGCAAGTTAAATAAAAGCTTTTAATTAAGCCACGCTTTTGTAACACCCTGTATAAAAAAACGTCAGTTTCTAATGTAATCACAGAAGAAGAACATGTCCGGAAACTTATTTCGTTGCTATAACAACTACGTCATTGATAGCATCCTTATTGGTAATCCCGTTAATAAGAAGGATATTTTCCAAAAAAAGTCATTAATCAGTTGCACCCTGACCTTTCCGGCATTTATTGGTACTTTTACCTTGAATTTTGTGAGAACATCTTCAACTTTACGGATAATATTTATTAGCTACGTCTTCTAATAATTATTATACAAACATTCGTGGATTATGTAAGCAGCTTATTCGGCACCTGCCTCGAATCAACATAAATGCTATCCAAATATCATCTACATCCTCCTGAATCTTGCGTTTTTTTGTTAAACAAATAATGTGACAGTTTTCTACTGTCTCGAACCTGGGCTGATTGACTGCCATTCCAATTGGAAGATATTCTACATTATACGTAAATTGCAATTCTTTTCTCATTTAACCTTTCTTCTATCTCCGCTAGTTTCCTATATCCCCTTGCTGATCATAAAAAAACTCACCGTGTATGTATTTATCTGGAGGAGGCCTTATAAGAAAGGTATATAGTGGTATCTGGAACACCCTGTATTTCAAAGATATAACAATTCAGTGTCACCCTGTATATACAGTCGAAAATTTTCTAATAAAAATTCTAGTCTGCTGCCTCTGCAATAGCAACATTCCGTATAATCATCATCGTATGTAAAAATACCCAGTCAAGGTTTTCCCACCTTTCAATAAAGTTTTTAAACAAATTAGCACTACACTATATTCAATAATACATTTTAGTAGGTATTAGAAACTAAAAGTGGAAAGAAAGTGTTTGCCCTGGAGAAAGATACCGCTATAAAATATTACATAAAGCTAATTTGTACATAGGTGGGTACCGCATCTGTGGTATAATAGCATAGGTATTATTTGCAATTTTGGGTTTACGAACACATCAAATGTCAAAATTTGTAAGATATAATCTGTACATCCCATTGAAAATTCGGTTTGAATATCGCATACAAATTTATTGTTTATGCCTGACTCAGGGCAGGTATTGCACTGCCAATCTCAACTTCATAAAACTTTAACAGTGTCGCAAGAAATATTTCAATTGCCTTATTGATTGAACGCTCATTGTATCGACCCTTGTCTATCCATTATCGACGAATGCTAGAATTGTCAATAGACCACACAAATGACTGTGTTTTGCTCTTTAGCAGAGATGAATAACGTTGATAATTGAGGAATATGCAATAAATAGTAGGTATATTACACTACATTTTGTTTCATCAAGAAAAATAGTACCTAATAATACGGTCCTGAACAGAATTTTCTTTGCAATTGAACCACCTAAAATACCCCCCTGTGGCAGCAATATGTTAGGTATTTTGACCTTTAGAGTCGGAATTTTTATCCTGCGTTTTATTAAATTTATCTAAATTGCAAGTGATCATAGTTATAATTAACTGTATTCCATTCAATAACGTGTGGCGCAACCTCTAAAAATTAATTAATCTATTCTGTAAAGTCACGGGGATGCTCATTGCTCATGCAACATAGTATATCTAAAAATGTTTCAACACAAATTTCTGTGAATATATCATATGAGTAAGTATAAAGGTACTCTGTAATTAGTAACGCTAAATGACGACATAGGGTCATATTTTTAATAAAAAATCCGTAATATGGTATTTTGACAATTGGTTATTTTTCAAAATTCGAAATTTTTAAACCGCTTTAACTTTTTTATTATTTGACGTACGAAAAAAAGTTTAACATGAAAATTGTTTGGTTTAAAACTATCGGAAGTAAAGGAAATGTGTACTTTATGATACTTTTTACCGGTAGGTATATATTTATTAGCTCATGGGACATGCAAATCGTCGTCTGACCTTTCGCTGCATAAGAAGCTACTTTCCCCGATATACAATCTTTTACGCGTGAATAATATTTAATCTCTTCTCCGCCTCTACCGAAAATTCTGTACATTTGTTTGGTTCGAAAATGTGGAAACCAAATAAGGAAGCTTCTGACTTAATTCGGACGTTCCCATACCATATACAGGGTGTCCCTAAAGGGTCTTTACAACACGACCAATATCTAAGAGCGCAGTGAATTTTGCCTGGCACCTAGAAAAGCACCTCTTGAAACGATGCTAACAGCCGTCCAAATTGGCCATCATTTGTGCAATAAAACTAAAATGGCGGCTGGTTGCATAAAATCCGAGAAGTGCCATAGGTCACTAAGTGCTTTCTATTAAATTATACGGTTTGTGTGTCCACCGACAAAAAATTTGAACAAACAAGAGGACGGGACTCCAGAAGAGAGAAAGCTCTCCTACCTTATTTAGCTTTGCTATATTGCCGATGTCGTGATATATTAGATTGATGGGATAATTTGGGATTTTGCGGATAATATTTTTTTCTAGTACCTACCTAGTTTTAGTTGGGAGAGAAAGACGATAATTTCTTACTTAAAAAAGTAAAACGCAATGGCGGTAAATAAATAATTATACAGTGTCCTCCAAGAAGTTCGCAAAATAGGGGGAAAATATTTAAATTAGTTTGTCCTCAAAGGTGCACGCCACTGTAAAAATGGGGTCCTTTATGAAAAATTACTTGCTCAAACATGGTAAATGACATTTAAAAAATAAAAACTCTAGAAATGGGTTTATTTTGCACATTTTTAAAAAGTTTACTTGAAAAAGTTGTTTCTTTTTAAATTCTATGTACTTAGGGGTACCGAATTTGCATGCTCTATTAAAATATTTTCTTTTTTGGCATTTTTGAATAATCTTGAATTTTCGAAAATTTTTAAAATCTTACAACTGTGTTTTTCAAAAGAAAATGAATTAACGCTTTAAAATTATGTTAGGGCATTTAGCATTTATTTAAATTAAGTTTTCCAGTCCAAAATTCACGCCAAATGTACCTAACCAAAATTCACTACTTTTTATGGATAAAATAATATAAAAGTCCCAAATTTTGGTTAGATACGTAAAACAGTTTGATGATATTTCAACTTAGTATTATAAATAAAAATAGTAAATAAATCTATATCCTAAATATGCTTGAAGGTACATCCATCAACTTTGGAAGAAACAACAGAATTTTAAAAAGCACTAAAGCGGCATTTTCTTTCGAAAGATAAATTCTTATCAATATTTAGCAATAAAAAGTGAATAGAATGATAAAGCTAGTGATATAAAACAGTTTTTATGTAGTTACAAGTTTTTAAAATTGTCACAAAAATATCAAGAAAGAAAAACTTTCAGTTTGGTACACTTATTTAAAATTGAAAAAAACTTTTTGAAGTAAAACTTTTTGAAATTTTACCATACAAACTCATTTTCAGCGATTTTATTTTTAAAATGTCATTCTTGATATATGGCGTCCTAGTTTGGAGTATTGTGAGGGTGAGAATTATTATTATTTTTATTAATATACATAATATACAGTGTGGTCATTAAGTATGTAACACATGGGATTTTTTTTATTAATTGCACAACGAAAATACAAATATTCCCTAAAGTTGGTGCATGTTCGATAATCATATTAGGCGCACTTAGAATGGTTGCAAGTCAAACAGCGTACAGGGTAGGTCAAAAAATTAAAAACTGTACAAGAGTAAAGTACCCTTAATTCAGAAAATTCAGCAAAATGTTATTAAGAAAAGTTGTCTAGAATTGAAAATACCAAAACATGGCTTCCTAAGAAAAAGAAATATATATTTTTTAAAAACATTAATAATTTCCTAAAAAAAAATTGTTTTATTATTCACCTTAAATAATTTCATAAATCAATCAAAATTATATCAATTTTGCATAACTTTGTTCAAATTCAAGCTTATTTGTAAAATTTGCTTAGATTTTTAATTGTTTAGGGAATCACAAACTTCATGTTTGTTGCAACGATATTAAATAAAACTAATTTCGCAAAAATTCTTCTGAACAAGGTAAAACATTAGTAATAATAATGTGTATATTAAAAAACTCTCATTTAAGCTGCAAAATTTTTGTTTTAAATGTTTATTAAGAAACTGGAAATTAATTGACGAAAAATTTTTTTTCTTAGGAGGCATAGTTTTGGTATTTAGGCATAGCATTTAATTCTAAACAACTTTTCTTAATAACCTTTTGCTGACTTTTTTGAAACTCTTGTGCAATTTTTATATTTTTTGACCTACTCTGTAACTTGCAACCATTCTAAGTGCACCTAATATTATTATTGAACATGCATAAACTTTCGGCAATGTCTGTATTTTGGTTGTGCAATTAATAAAAAAAAGTCCCATATGTTGCACACTTAAATGACCACACTGTATATGTATATAGCCATATTGTGTCCAAAATTGTTCTAATTTGTTTTTTTTTAATGTATGGTACAATCTTATGCTGAGATCATAGAAAGAGATAACGAATAATGCGAAATTCTTTGCGTAGGAGGTTACCAAATATGTCAAATTTAGAGAAGAGACAGAGAAAGTATTTACGTAACCCACCGTTCGAGTATGAGCTTCGTCGAGAGATAATAATAATTAAACGTATACAACGTTTACGACCTCACATATTAGCAATAATTATTGTTCTTAAAATTTGGGCTAAACGGTTTTTGACGATTTTTTTTTATATAAGTATATACATGTTAGCATTTTGTTTGGCGTGTTGCACCATGTACATAAAAAATATAGAGGGAGGTGTTCAAAATGACATAGTTTAATTCGTCTGTTTATCTCAAAAACTAAGAAAACAGACACCCTGTATAGTGTTGTATTTTGGTGATCTAGAATAAGTTTACAGGTACCTTCAGGCCCCACCCCCATACCAAAATTCAAGTAGTCACCTTCAAAACCATGCACCGTGCCGCGCTTCTCAAAAAATAATGATAATAGTGATGGCTCACCTTGCCCGCGGGCACGACGTCCTCCCACCCGTCCACGATGACGCCGTCGACGCACGCCTTGAGCGGCACGCACGCCACCAGCTCCCCTCTGCACGACAGACCTGAAACAACGCCGTGTTGACTGCCCTGACCTGTCGGGTGAACGGTGGCGAACTGATTTTTGTTAGCAAGCGGGTGGGTGGTGGCGAAGCCGCCCTTCCTCGCCCCCTTGAAGGGCTCTGAGGGCTGGACGCCGAGGAAGCCGTTCTCGGACCTCACCCTGTCGCCGTTCCCTGCGGACAGCAAGCGGTGCCCTTCAGAGAGGCTTTGGGGGGCACTCGGTCGTCGACCAAGAGGAGTTTAGTCACTCTGGAAGCATCTGGTGGCCGACCAAGAGGAGTCCGGGCACGCGGGAAGCATTTGGCGGACGACCAAAGGAAGTTAAAGCATGCTGGAAGTGCTTGGTCGTGTTGGGGAGCCTTTGGTGGTCGACCAAGAGAAGTTTAGTCACTCTAGAAGCATTTGGTGGCCGGCCAAGAGAAGTCCTGGCACGCGGGAAACATTTGGTGGACGCCCAAAGGAAGTTAAAGCATGCTGGAGGTACTTGGTCGTGTTGGGGAGCCTTTGGTGGTCGACCAAGAGAAGTTTAGTCACTCTAGAAGCATTTGGTGGCCGGTCAAGAGAAGTCTAGGCATGCAGGAAGCATTTGGTGGACGACCAAAAGAAGTTAAAGCATGCTGGACGCAGTGGGTCGTCGATCAAGAGGTGTTTGGGAACATTTGGTGGTCGACCAAGAGAAGTTTAGTCACTCTAGAAGCATCTGGTGGCCGGCCAAGAGAAGTCCTGGCACGCGGGAAACATTTGGTGGACGCCCAAAGGAAGTTAAAGCATGCTGGAGGTACTTGGTCGTGTTGGGGAGCATTTGGTGGTCGACCAAGAGAAGTTTAGTCACTCTAGAAGCATTTGGTGGCCGGTCAAGAGAAGTCTAGGCATGCAGGAAGCATTTGGTGGACGACCAAAAGAAGTTAAAGCATGCTGGACGCAGTGGGTCGTCGATCAAGAGGTGTTTGGGAACATTTGGTGGTCGACCAAGAGAAGTTTAGTCATTCTAGAAGCATTTGGTGGCCGACCAAGAGAAGTCCTGGCACGCGGGAAGCATTTGGCGGACGACCAAAGAAAGTTAAAGCATGCTGGAGGTACTTGGTCGTGTTGGGGAGCATTTGGTGGTCGACCAAGAGAAGTTTAGTCACTCTAGAAGCATCTGGTGGCCGGTCAAGAGAAGTCTGGGCATGCAAGAAGCATTTGGTGAACGATTAAAAGAAGTTAAAGCATGCTTGAAGCATTTGGTCTTCGACCAAGATGAGTTAAGGTGCTTAAGGAGCGTTTGGTGTTGACCAAGAAAAGTTTAGACACGCCGGAAGCACCAAGGGAAGTCTAAGCACCTAGAGGTCGACCAAGAGTATCTAGTATAAGCATGCAAGGGTTATTTGGTCGTCGATCAGAAGAAGTGGAAGCATTTGGAGATCGACTCACAGAAGTTTACGCATGTGGGAAGTATTTCGTAGTGCCCCAAGAGAAGCGTAGGCATATAGGAAGCGTTTGGTGGTCTACCAGAAGATTCCAGAAAGCTATGAAAATTTTTTTATATTTATTAATCTTGCTTCTGGCATTTTAAAAGGTTTATAGCAACGATGAGATTTGTGTAAAATATGTGGCATTATTGCTAGAATAACTTCAGTAAATTTCCATATTTGATTATGCCAAAGCGGATTTTAAATTAAATTAAATTTAGTTAAGGTTATAACAAAGAGAAAAAAAAAAACAAAAACTAAACACATCATCATCATCATCAAATGGTGAAATGGGAAGAAGTATAAGCATGAAGGAATCGTTTTGTGGGCGTCCAAGATAAGTTTAAGCATGCCGCAAGCACTTGGTCTACAACCAAGAGAAGTTTAGACACTCTATAAGCATTCGGTGGTGGACCAAGAGAATAGAGGACGATCAAGCAAGATAAACCGCACACCGGGCAAGCGTTCGATTCGTTCCAACCTCAAAACCCACTCAATTACCTGCCGTAGCGACCTGCCCCCTCAAGAACGGGTTCGAGCTCAGATCCAGCCTAGCTCCGTTGTTGAATCCCTCCTCCTTCGTGGTGCTGATGATCTCGAAGTTCCCGCCGCAGTTCCCGCCGCACCTCTTGTACGCGTCGTAGGAGGCCTTGAGCGGGCTGCCGTCCCTCATCCACCAGAAGTCGTTCGCGTTCCCCGTGCGGAACGCGTCGTTCACCTCGCGGGGGTCGGCGTGCGGGCGGTTCGCGCCTGCGCAGAACGCCAGCAGCGCCGCGCACACGGCGAACGCCGGCAACATGTCGGGCGTGGCTGGAACGAGAGCAGAGTTTCGATTGGGCGAGGCGGGCGTAGGAGTGGGCGGGGCGGGCGTAGAAGGGGGCGTGGTCAAGTGTGGGGTGGGAGGGGACTGCGGTGACTCGTGGGAGTGGTCGGAGCGTGATTTTTGCTTTGTTGAAGTTACGGGGATCAAAATGTCGTCGGATTAATAACTCGTTTGTTTAGAAGTGTTGCCCGCTATGCCGTAACCCGTCTTAAATGTTAATTTTGCCGTTTAGTAGAAGGCATTGTTGTGGCATTTTGAAGCGGGTTTATGGAAACCTTAATTATACTCGTAAATTATATATTTTATGGCGAGGAAGATGCCTTAGATGAAATTATGGTTATTGCCGGCGATTTTTACCAGACTTAAGGCAATCTGTTTCTCGGATGATGTCTAAATAACTATGTAATGTAGCTTTGATTTACGCCGTTTAGGTATTTAAAAAATTTCCGATATTTAGTAATCTATGATTATGACTTTTAACAACTGATTTGCCTAAATACAATATTATATATTTGAAGATTTATAATAACGATGATAATATGTGACATTATTGGTTGAATAAATTCAGGGGAGTCATATTATTTACAAAAGTTGTCAATTAATGTCTTTCAAAATTTGCAAATGATGCAATTAAAACGAAATTTCCATATTTGATTATGTCAACTCTTCTTTTGAGTACACAATAATCCTAAAATAGTTATTTGTAAGCCTAATTTTTTTTTTAATTTTATTGCGAGAAATTATTATAAAATTCCTATGACAAACATATTTTCGTATATTTTAAACAAATAACATAATATTTGAAAAAGGGGAGGATTTAATTAAAAATAAATAAATAAATTTGAATTTCTTCGGCAGATGCTTGAAGGTTGCAGGATACATCCGCAAAGAAGGCAATAAACCATATATACGTTATGGTGAGTAAAAAGTATGGAAAGATATTTCCTGAAATATTCGTCATTAAAAAAATATTTTAATAATATTGTTATTATTGTTATTTGTTTGAGTTGTTTAAGGACCGAGGCAACGCACTTTTTATGGTATCATTTAAAAGGTAACTTGTTTCGAAAAAATCCTGAATTTTGCCACAATTTCAATGATGTATACAGTGTGGTCATTTAAGTGTGCTACATATGGGATTTTTTTATTTATTGCACAAACAAAATACAAATATTGCCGAAAGTTGGTGCATGTTCGATAATCATATTAGGCGCACTTAGAATGGTTGCAAGTCAAACAGCATACAGGGTAGGTCAAAAAATATAAAAATTGTGCAAGATTAAAGTGCCCTTATTTCAGAAAATCAGCAATATGTTATTAAGAAAAGTTGTCTAGAATTAAATGTTATGCCTAAATACAAAAACATGGGCTCCTAAGAAAAAAATTCTGGAAAAAAATTAATAATTTTACAATTTTTTAAAATATTTACCCTAAACACTTTCATAAATTAATCAAAATTAAATCACTTTCGCATAACTTTGTTCAAATTCAAGCATAATAATTGTAAAATTAACTTAGATTTTTAATTTTTTGGGAATCACTTCATGTTTGTTGCAACGATATTAAACAAAACTTTAAAATTTCGCAAAAATTCTTGTGAACAAGGTAAAACATTAGTAATGAGAATTTGTATATTAAAAAACTCTCATATAAGGCAAACATTTTTTTGTTTTAAATTATTTTTAAGGAACTGTGTATTACCGAAAAAAAACTTTTTTTATTTATTTAGGCATAGCATTTTGATGAATTTTCTGAAATAAGAGTACCACTTTCCTCTTGTAAAATTTTTATATTTTTTTACCTACTCTGTATGCTGTTTAACTAACAACAATTCTAAGCGCACCTAATATGATTATTGAACATGCTTCAACTTTCGGCAATGCCTGTATTTTGATTGTGCAAATAATACAAATAAATCCCATATGGTTTGCACACTTAAATGACACACTGTATGTTTGTAATATGCATGTTCCAAGCGTTTGGAAAATATTATTATTCGACCTAGAAACTTTCAATTTTGCACTTTTGATAAATATATGATGAATATTCGCCCTTAAAATATGGATGAACTTTAGAGTATTTTAAGTTTAATGTAATTTGTTTACTGAATCAACAGGTTGTATACAAATTTGGACTACTCATGGAAATATTTTAAGAGCGAATACTACTTTGGTACTGGTCACTGGAAACTGTAATGATCATATCATATTTATGTATATCCTAAATGTTTTAATTTTGCTTGCATCAAACATATTATAACAGAATTTTAAAGCGTTAAACCGTTTTCTTGTAAAAATATACATATTTAGTAATCCCCAATTTCCAGGTTACGCCTATGTCTAAGCAGTTTCGCATATGAATTTTTATTATATATGAATTAGCATTTATACAATTGTGTTTAGCGATAGTTATATCTAATATCTTTGCCTATGGAGAATACAGGCATGTAGGTATTTCCTTGGCATCTTTTCACTTATTTACTTTAGCTTGCACAAAACTATAGGTAATACATATACTCGGCTGTTCAAAAGGTTATGCCTCTCGTAGTTTTTTAAATATCGCAAGTCTTCTGATATTTGCCGTTAGGTATATAGCTTGGGGACGTATTAAAAGAAGCCACTGTTTGACTTTATTTGCGACATTTTATTGGTTTTAGAATTTCGCAAATAGTGTGCTAACCTTTTAAGATAATCTCGTTTCAAAATGTCACAACAATGCCTTATGTTTGGTTAATTTTTGACATCCTGTATATTTGCTGTGATATTACCAGACAATTTTCGTCACACATATCTTCATCTTCATTCCCACATATCAATTATTATGATCGCTAATAATAAATCAAGCAAATAATAGCTTTCCAAAGGTAGTTGGTCAAGGACAAACAGCTGTTATAATATTATAGACGATAATCTTTAAATACTATCAATGTGGGAAGGGTCTAAACGAATTCAATTTACCTCCAAGTTCCAACTAAACATCACTGATTATGTGTTCAATTTTATATTTTAGGATAATCTTCATACTTACAGGGTGTCTACCAGTGTCGTATCCAGGATTATGGTCTTATGTCTGTGGTATAAATAACAAAAACTCTGTCGATAATTTTAATGAATAAAAACAGAACAAAAACATATTTTCTATAATAAATAAATACAGGATGTCCGGAAATAAATGGACCAACTTGAAAAATTAAAAATAAAAATGGAAAATATGACGAAAAGTTCATATGAACATGGGTCCGCAGATGTTTGGTTTTCGAGATGCAGGGTGTCGAAATTGAAATTTTATTTTCGATTTTTTTAAGTAACTTTTTGAGATGGCAAAATTTTCTTGCAAAATTTGGTAGCCGGGGTTGTTTTGGGAAGAGAAGTCATAATTTGGTATTATTTTTGGTGCAATCCGTAGAGGGCGCTGCGTACGCTATCATTATTTAATTTAATTTGACCTAACTTTTTTGACAGTATCTAAACCTTTACGACATTTTGTGAATGTATCCTCTTCCCACACGTTTTCTAAGCAAAAAAGGTATAGTTGGTGAATAACGCCAAAGGTGACCGATTTCGAGAAATTTTCAAATTTCTGCATCGATGCAGGTGCATATCGACACTCGTGTGCAATAAAATTGAAATAAACAAGCACATTTATTTTTTGACAGTTTAATTAACTTGTTGTTATTTTTTTGCAAGAGAATTTTGTAGTCTCAAAAAGTTACTTAAAAAAATCAAAAATAAAATTTCAATTTCAGCACCCTGCATTTCGAAATTCAAATATCTGCGGGCCTATGTTCATATAAACTTTTCGTCATATTTTCCATTTTTCTTTTTAATTTTTTTAAGTTATTACCAGACACCCTGTATAACATAAAAATAATTCTTCTTCGAACCAGTAAAATCTATATCACAAAATCAAGTATTCTTTTTTTGGTCTTGAGCTTATCTATCTCTTGGGTGATTCACGTAAGTGGTTCATTAGAAGTTTACGGGGAAGGAGTGCGAATTTTGATTAGAAATTTTGGTTACTTATATAACAGGTTGTAAACTTTCTTTCTAAAATATTTTCACCTTCCGATCACTTCCGGTTATACCGGAAGTCGATAGCAACTTTGTTATTTCAAATAGAACACCCTATATATTATTACGCCATTTGGTTCCCTATTAAATTCCAAATCTTTTTTCTGAATATAATGTGTACCCTATTCCTAACTCTTTTCGAGATATTCGCAAATTTTTGAGTGTTGCAGCCATCGACCTTAGTGATGATAACTTTGAAATTTATGTATCTGGAAAACTGAAAGATTTGTAATTTAATAGGGAACCAAATGGTGTAATAATATATAGGGTGTTCTATTTAAAATAACAAAGTTGCTATCGACTTGCGGTATAACCGGAAGTGATCGGAAGTTGAAAATATTTTAGAAAGAAAGTTTACAACCTGTTATATAAGTAACCAAAATGTCTAATCAAAATTCGCACTCCTTCCCCGTAAACTTCTAATGAACCACTTACGTGAATCACCCTGTATACACAAATCCATAAAATCTTTATTTGTATATAAATATCTACTTCTTAACTAAACTATGATATTTTTAGAAATTCTACTGACTCTAGGAGTTTGTGCACTTAAAACTGAACTTAAAATTATAGTTTTGAGTTTGAGGTTTGAGAACCTATGTCCTCGTACATCTCTATACCTAAAAGCTGTTTTATATTACCAGAAGTTGTTAAGTGATGGAAAAAAAACAGTGTCAATAAAATTAATTCTTGAATAAATCCGAAAACCCGTTTCTAAAAAATGCCAAGAAACCACGTTGTTATAAAAGTGGCTAAGCAATAGCCGCCTTTTAAATTCCACTCGCTCATCGAATGTTATAAAACCAATAAAATAATCAATATTATCTACATATTATTATTAATAAAAGGAATCGATATGGCGACACCAATTCTCCCTCCAAAATCGCACTGACCCACTTAACCGGAGATGAGTTATATAAACCGCCATCCATATACACAAATATTTTGTTTGTACATCGGCCGTATAAAGCTTTGAAAATGCCGCTGGTTAAAATACCAGTTCTTAAAACGCAGAAGATTGTGCTAGCTACGTGAAGCAATGTTAGGTATCTTCAATTAGAGAACTGTAATTTTTTAAGAAGTTCTTAGTCACTATTTTGTTATTTGTTGAAAATCGATTAATTTCTCACGTAATTTCAATTCGTAATTCGTATAATACCTATGCACAAAGGGCATATACAAGAAAGATTCCTATTGTGAAAAGATCATAATACAGGGTGACCGTATTTCCAGTCTATGCATGGGGATCTTGGTTATCTTAAGAGATACGAGGTCGGTTAAATTGGGGTAAAATTTGTTGCCGAGTAACATGGTAAAAAGAAATTTTGGCTGGCCCTTTTCGTTTTGAAAATAATGCGAAAAAACTGAAAATTGGCGTTTTCGTTTTTATTTTTTTAAACGAAAACGAATGGCGCTGGACATTTCTAAGTTAAACATTATTAAGGCACTTTTTTATAAGGAATCTAAATATGGCTTCGCATTTTTTTCTCGCCTCCCTGGACAAAGATATTATGATGATCAACTTTTATTTTTCTTATGGGCACCATATTGGATTTTGGCATTTTTGATAAGAGGATTTTTTTCTGGTTAAAATGATGTGTCACACATTATGCTTTACTTTGTTTTTCTTGTCGTAATATCAAATTGGAAACGTAAGCCCCATAATGTTTGACATTTATGCATAGAATGCCTTGGAAACATAAGCCTCATATAACGTTTGATAGTTTAGTACAATTTTATACTCAAATTATTTTAAGAAGTCCTTACTGGGACTGTCAATTGGTAATTTCGATATCCTAAGTTGGCATCAATGCAGCAAAAAAATGCAACCGGGTCATAAGTTCAGGTCAGTAACGAGCCCATTTGCACTAATAACACGAAAAGTAACACGAACAAGAACAACACAGATGACTGTAAAACTCACGAAACGTAGAAAACCCGCGAATATTTTCATTACTGAATGTTTGAACCAGTTTAAACGATCTGGAAAACCTTCACTGTCACTTTGACACACCGAAGCTAAATTTGCCTGAGTCCGCCCATAGAAGCTGCCAAAAGCAGCTGATTATTACAAAATACCAAAACGAAAGTGTTTCAATGACGTTTGAAATTATTATTAAAATGAGTTGTAGTCATAGTGATTTTTATTTGTAGCGGCATAATCGTGATTGCAATAGGGTTTTTATTTTATTATGCTCTTTTTTTCGTATCACTTGGGTAACTTTTCACATCATAAATCAACGAGTGACGTCATTAACTGGTTGAGACACATATACCAATGTTATACCCATGGTTAATAAAAAATTCCTAGGGATTTTGTGGAGAATGTCATCTGACAAAATCGGGACAGTAATCGGGGTATAAGTGTCACTGATACTTTATTTTACTGAAAAAATGTCATTTTCACTTGAAGAAAAACGTGACATGATTCAAATTTATTATTCCTCAAATATAAATGACGTCGAAGGGATATTGGACGAGCCATAAACAATTTAAGGAAACGTGCTGTATTGTGCCTTGAGGATGAAGGAGGACAAATTGAACATTTATTGCAAAATAGGATTGTCTACTCGTCTAGGTTTTTGTTGTTCTTGTGTTTCCAGTTTGACTCTTTTATATGTTAATGTGTCATATGGCAAATGACGAATAAATAACAAGATCTCAGATCATAGTCTCGTGGTACGTTTATGATTTATTTAATGAATAAACTTAACATTAACTGAATTTTTACTGAACCATTAAACAATATTCCAAAGCACACTTCGCAACGATGGGTAACTAGGCTTATGTTTCCAATAAGGCACTCTATGCAAAAACGTCAAACATTATGGGGCTTATGTTTCCAAGGCACTCTATGCAAAAACGTCAAACCGTTGGGTGAGGATTATTCACTCTTCAGTCAACGGTCAAACATTATGGGGCTTACGTTTCCAAGGCACTCTATGCAAAACGATTAATTTGATATTACGGCAAGAAAAACCAAGTAAAGTATAATGTGTGAAATATCACTTTAACCAAAAAAAAATCCTCTTTTCAAAAATGCAAAAATCCAATATGGCGCCCATAAGAAAAATAAAAGTTGATCGTCATATATTTGTCCAGGGAGGCGAGAAAAAAAAGCGAGGCCATATTTAGATTCCTTGTAAAAAAGTGCCTTAATAATGTGTAACTTAGAAATGTCCGGCGCCATTTGTTTTTGTTTAGAAAAATAAAAACGAAAACGAGGATTTTCATTTTTTTCGCAAAATTCAAATTCCGCAACTTTGCCGCAATTTAACCGACCTCGTATCTCTTAAGATAACCAAGATCCCCATGCATAGACTCGAAATATGGTCACCCTGTATACTAATGAAGGCAGTTTGTTTCATGAATCGAACTTTTATTACAAATAAAAAACGCCCTGTTTAAACCACAAATAACTCGAAAACATTAATGGGAATTCCCGAAAAAACATTAAAACACACAAACTGTGTAAACTGGTTAAATCATCGACGAAATGATAACTACCTGTCTAAAAATACAAACTGTTTAAAGGTTAGGGACCCATCTCAAAAAAACTGACCATCTAAATGTGATATCCTGCTATCATGACTACAAATTTAAATATAAAAGGTTTCTTATTGAAAAAAAAAATACACGGATATGCTAACAAACGGTAGTGAGCCGGTAATAGCATGCCATTATGTTTTTTTGTGTGGTATTTTTAAGTTTTCTGCGCCTTGTTTATTTTTGATGAGCGCAAGTCTTCAATATGGTTTCGAGATGAGGTTTTGTCACGTGAATATAAAAAGTAAAAGTGCAGATTGATATTTACAGTTACATAAATGATGTTAAAATGTAGTCAAGGATGATGCGATAGCGAGAACATATTGTATATTGTCAGTGTAGAATTTTTCAAATTTGCGTGTGCAATTTCTAAAATCGTTTTAAAAGGTTTTGTAAGTTTTGAAAAGTTATTTCTTGCGATTTTATCATTCGTAAGTTAATTGGATTAATAAAATTCAAAGTGCGATACAAATAAAACGCTCAAGTGACACTATTTTACAATAATTATTTGTATAGAAAGTAAAAGGTTAGTCGCCTGCCCGACTATTGGGATCTCCAGCACATTACATATTACCATAATTAGACACTCGAAATTGTTTTAAACTAGAAAAACCTGTCGTTCGCAATAATTCAGAGGATTTGTGCAAATTGTTCTTTACGTAACAGGAATTTTTGCCAATAATTAATTATTAACCAGAAATAATCGAAAAAATGTTTTTATTATACTTCTTTGAAAACACCTTATTTTCATCTGTTTTAGCAATAATGAAAGATGGGGTTTTTCGGACTAGCGCACGGAAACAGCGCATGGCTTTAAAATAGAAATATACAGCAAAGTAAACTAAATTTAAGAAACTCTATATGCTCTCTGATATTTAACATGTACCTATTTTGTATTTTAATTCGTAAGTGTTTCAATATTTAGATACATTTCTGTAATATTTTTGACGTTTTATTCACCTTATCTGACAATAACTAATTTACAACAAAGCACCTTTGAAATAATTTGAGAGTAACCAAGGAAACGCATCCTACATAAGAAACACTGTATTGTCTGCATTGTTTATTTTTTGTCAATTAAATTTATTATAATATGCCGATAAAATGTTTTAAGTTTCCGATTTCAAAGAAGTATAATAAAAAATATCGTTCATTACACGTCCAGAAATAGATTGTTCCGTGCTTGCATGACTGTCACGCGCGCACGGAAAAATCTTTATTTCCAGACTCGTAATGAAATATACTATTACATCCTAAAGATCAGGATATACAGGGTGATTCATTTTTATCAGCAGTTATAAGCGATAAAAACTATATAGTGCAACAGAAGTTATGGTCGGTCAATATTGATACAGCGTTTCTTCATAAATAAAAACCGAACAGATGCGTGTTTATTACTGTATCTACTAACCCCAATTTTTGACCTTAGGGTCTATGCTGTCGAAATTCGCACATTGCAAAAAACCAGACAAGCAGCTTTCAACACTGATCTGTCTCTTCCTAGTGCTCCAATAATCGAATCATAATAATAAAAACTCACTGGCTTTTATCTGATCCATTTAATTCGATATCGCAACGGCTCTATTGATCATTATGTAAAAGTGGTTCGAACTGGCCAAGAATACACGTGTTACATTTTATTGCCTAGTGGCCTGGTTGGGTGTAGGTGAGTCAGATTGATTAAGAAGGCGGTTTAGATCATTTAAAGGCACCTAGATTAATTTAGTACAGAGCAACATATTATGATTATTATCACTATACTAAAATCAAGTAGCTCTTTACGTCTGGCGTAAATAAAAGCACGTGATCGATGACGTTCTGCGAAATAAGGTGATTGGTTAATAGGCCATAAAATATCAGCGCGCCTGGCAACAGGGACGTACTCGATCGCAAAAGCGTATTTATGCGGTTTTTTCTTGTTGTTTTCAGCTGTGGCTGTGGCCGTGGCAGTGTCTATACAAAAAAAAATTATGAGGAAAAGCTGTTCATACTTTCGTCCCTACAACTTTTAATAGGGTCACTTTGCTCTAAAAAATGTTTAGGAAACCACCCATTATGTTTAGGAAACCACCCTATAGCTCAATTCGTACCAGGAGTTCAAGTGTGATCTTTTGTTTGATCACTCAGGAGGTAGTCCCCAAGCAATCCTGAAAAAATCATCCTGTTTGGAATGTTTTTTCGACCCCTATAAGTCGAGCAAATCTTTACTGTACTAGTAGTTGTTTGATGCAAATTTAATGTATCAAGCATTTGAAATTTAAATTCATTTGCATTAAATTTTTGCCTATATCCTAAATGCTTGACAGTACAACAACTTTGCATCAAACAGAACAGAACTTTAAAGAGCTAATATCATTTCTATATTTTTTACCGATATGTGTTATGTGTTAACAAAAAGTTAGTAAGTATAGAAGACACTATATTATTGACATTATTTGACTAAATAAATCTATAACGCGCTCTTCCATAATCAAACAAATATCGTTGCAGGCTCTTTGCTATATAAAGAAGACATAAAGATAGGTATCAGACAGACTACTTTCGATTTCAATTTGTGGGTGTATTGTCCTAAATCTTATGATTTAGTGGCAGCTATTGAACTAATTTTTTTCTACTTAAAGTGTCTGAGTGCCATTAATTTTTGGCATTGTTGTAAGATTTTTTCGTGTACTCTTAATATGAGACATTTATAACATTGATTACTGATTTGAGCCATTGTGAAATCTGTTAAGTTAGAGATAAAATCTTATTGCAGTATTTGTCAGTTGCCTTTCTATTCTATCGTCAAATTTATTTTCTTTGGTATAGAACATCAATTATTTTTAATCCAAGACTGAATAAAATATTGTTAGATTTTTATCTAAAACCAATAAAATTAAAAAGAAGCGATCAAGAAACCTAAACAAACATACTGATTGCTATCATTAATATAGGCGCATATCATTTGATTGAAGCCATGTTTACTTATTGTATAATTTGTTTATAATGCCTTCCCATTGTATTTTAATTGTTCTTAATCCGCATTCTAACACACAAATTTAATCAGTCAAGCTTTGCGTTTAGGTGGTAATTAAGAATACAAAAGGTGCAATTTTTAGTTCCTTTACAACTTGCTGTAACACCTTTGCTTTATTTGTGGAATTAATTAGGTGTTTTTTTGTATTTAAATTAGATTAACTAAAATATATAGACTTAATTCACAAGTTTTTTTTATGGTAGACAAGAACACACATGTATATAATTTGTTATAAAAAAATTGTTAAAACAAAAACGGGATATGACTATTATACCGATGCATATTGATTGTTGATACCGTCTATTTAAAATATCTAATGCACTTTAATTTAGGGTCGTTCATATTTATGATATGCTAAAAGCGAAAACGATCTTGAAAGTGTAATTTGTGAAGCAAAATGTGTCAAGTGTATATTTAGAAACATTACAAAGTAAGTAGGTGTTTAAATGCACCTACACTCACTTTTTTTGTATACGTGCGTAAACATTTCTTTTCTCACGTCCAAAACCCCCATTCACCAAATTAGGACAAATAATATACAGGGGGTTTCATTCTGCAGGTTGTCAAAGTTGAGCAAAATAGAAATTTTAAAGGCATGTGGCAAGTCAAGTGTGCTATGAACAGTTGAATGGTCAACAGGACCACCCAAATTGTTGGTGTACAAAGATCAGGTACAAAATCTACAGGGTGTTTTTTTCTGTGCCACCTCAAGGTATTGAATTTTTTTGGAACTTTATATGGGTCAAAAATCGAACATGTCAAAACACTATAAATAAACTAAGTGTAAAAAATATAGAACCCTGGCAGTCAGTAAGTTCATATGAGTTAAGGTGGCTGGCGTGCCACAACAGGAAAAGCACAGAAAATGTATCATCTTACACAGTGACTTTGTTGAGAAAGTTCCAATAATTTTTAAATTGTTATTTATATGTTGGTTGGCATTTTATAAAGAAATAAGTAGTTACTTTTGTGTTTATTAATATTTGTTTAATAATTACAGAGCACTCTTGACCCATATAAAGTTTAAATTCCTATTTTGTGCAACTTTGACACCCTGCAGAACAGAACTTCCCGTATATTTTTTGTTCAAATTTATTGCATGGGATTTTTCGGGTGTCCTGATGAACTTTGCGTTGTCAGAAAATCGGGGGTTTAAAAAAATCGTAGCAGGTCCTGGATTTGTTTTGAAAATTGTAGGAAGATCGAAAGAATCGGTTTTTGAAGGCCTTTCTAACAAAAAAATTTCAGATAATTATCTCCAAAAAAAGATATTATTGATTTGTATATATAGGCTTAAAAGTAGACACCCTGTATGTATAATAAAAAAATATTTTTTACTGAAACTATCTGTCATTTTTGACAGAGAGCAAAAGTCACGTGACTACGTTTTCATCTTTTTTTGCATTTTCAAAGTACATAGGAACCTAGGTATATATTTTTTAACTTTAAACTTCTTTTGTACATACCACTGACTAAGATAAGAAACCTAAGAAAGTTGAGAACAATGTCCTTCCTTATAGTATTCTACCGAAACTCTGCAGTTTGCGAACCTTCCATATAATTTTCAAAGTATATATTCAGAAATAATACAAGAAGAAATTGAAAAATTATTTTTATTATACTTCTTTGAAAACACCTTATTTTCATCTGTTTTAGCAATAATGAAAGATGGGTTTTTTCGGGCTAGCGCACAGAAACACCGCATGGAAAAACTTTCCGTGCCCTGAATAAAAATACCGAATATATGGCTTTAAAATAGAAATATACAGCAAAGTAAACTAAATTTAAGAAACTCTATATGCTCTCTGATATTTAACATGTACCTATTTTGTATTTTAATTCGTAAGTGTTTCAATATTTAGATACATTTCTGTAATATATTTGACGTTTTCTTCACCTTATCTGACAATAACTAATTCACGACAAAGCACCTTTGAAATAATTTGAGAGTAACCATGGAAACGCATCATACATACCAAACACTATATTGTCTGCATTGTTTATTTTTTGTCAATTAAATTTATTATAATATGCCGATAAAATGTTTTTTCTACACACTCGATTTCTTGGCTGAACTCCGCTACGCGTCGTTCAGCCAACTGCAATCGCGTGCGGAAAAGTGGCACTTTCCGCACTTGTTAGGAAATATACTATTAAATTTCCGTTTTCAAAGAAGTATAATAAAAAATATCGTTCATTACACGTCCAGAAATAGATTTTGCCAGACTCGTAATGAAATATACTATTTCGTTTTTTTTAAAGATTGCTAACATTGAACTTTTGTTTTCAATAGGGTACTTGAAGTTGTGTATGTGGATCTTATTTTAGCAAAAATAAATAAAGCGAAAAACATTGAAACTAGTCAAAAAACCTAAACATGCTAACAATAATATAAAATGTTATATGACATTATGTTTGCCATTCTTGAATGTTATAATCAAGTAACTTCTATCTTCAATTTGCTATAACAAAAAATGTTTTCAAATATCATATTATTTTACAGTACCTACCTAATGTTAATGATTTGAAAACGTTTTTGTTTAGGTCATAGGTTAGAAAAAATTCGTAGTGGGCCTTGAAAATTGAGATTAAGCCCGAAAATTTTGCATCGAAATACAGATTTTTGCGGCAAAATCGGATGAAAAATAGACATTTCAGGAGGGTGCCATCCTTTTATCATTATAAAATCGCCAAAAAAACCACACCCCTATTCCACACTAGTTATCCACCTCGTATAATCCAGAATATCCGACACCTGTGCACTGTCTCACTGTCCCACTGCGTTTGCGGCACTCGGCTAACCTCGCGCATCCACACTCTACTTACTTCTGTCTCTCTCCTCGACGGCCCTTCTGGTGCGGAGATGGAGTTGTCTCCTCCTCGCCCAAAAAAAAAAAATTCGCGTACGCTTTCTTCACAACGACTGCTCTTCGATGGCGGAGACTGTGGCTTTTTATACGACGACGCAGCGAGTCGCGTCTTCTTATTGAGATGTGCGAGGAGATGCGAGTAGGTTTGCTGGTCTGCGGTTCCCCCACAAAAAGATCGCGGAGGCAGTTGACGGTATCCTGACAGTGGAGGGGTTCATAGTCAGAACCCCGATGGTTGGTGTAAAAATTACATTGAAAAAGTTGTACGGATCCTTGTCAAGGCTTTTTCGCAAAGCCAAGGCCAAATACAGGGTTCCCAACGAAAACTTGACCACCCCCAAAATTAGAAAACCGAAAAATATTTGAAAATTCGCGGAGAACCGTCGATTTTTGTTTTTTGGGGGAGCTTTTTTGACAGTCAAGCCAACCCGATATGTTCATCCCCCTAATCCCTAGCAACCCCAACTTTTCAAATGGAACTACCCCCTTTCATTTTAAAACCCTTTTTCTTGCAAATACAGTGATGTATCGTTTTTAGAAATCTGTTGACAGAATTATTGCCTAAAAACGGAAAGTTGACTAATAAGTTTTTTATCTACTACACACGACCAAATTACCTAGTTTTTATTGACGTGCCGATCAGTTTACAAAAGAGTCACAAATGAAAAAGCTGAAGCAAAACAAAAAAGTTCATACGAATTCAAACCTTATATCTTTTTAAAATATGTAACAAAAAGTCACTATCACAAAAAAAAATCCTGTTTTTTTGCTTGTAACCACGAAATCGTTAGTTTCAGCCTGCTATTGAAAGTGTAAACGTGTTTTTGACGCGTCTCGGCGAATTTTCAAATATTTTTCAGTTCTCTAATTTTTGGGGCGGGGGTCAAGTTTTCATTGGGAAACCCTGTATATTTTTTGAAACTAAAAAGTATTGTCTTGGTATCTTCTAAAATAAGTAAGTTATGTTAGTAAAATTTAGATAACTTCTCTAGGACTATAATAGCTATAATTTGAGTAAAATAAGGAATTTTATTATTGTTCATAAAAAATCACTTATTTCATTCTAACTTTAATGAAAACCGTTAGAAAAAATAAGATAATGCGCTTGTAAAACCTAACCTAACGTAAGTGCCCAAGAATGCAACTTGTGAAAAAATCTAAATAAAAAATTATTCATAAAGCAAATATTTTCAGTATAGTTATTGGCATTTTCTCAGAAACGTTAATTTGTGGAGTTTAGTTCTATATCATAGATTCCTCTACAGTTATTTGTGTCTACGCTGATGGTTGGGTTTTATATCCTTTATAGCATCCTGTTGAATTTTTGCCGATGCTTATACATTGGTGTTTAGATGTAGATGATATCACAAATACATATACAGTGTCCGCCAAAAACTGCATATAGGACACGTTTTTAATTATTAGTTTTTTTTTTTCAAAAATGACCCTCGGTGTCAGTCTTTGCATTATTTACAAAAAAAAAAAACAGAGTCGATAATACACTGCTGCTGTCATATTCGCAATACAGACAGGCAATATGACAGGACATGAAATTTTTGATCACAACGTTGAGAGTAGTCCAAAATTGTCCTGAATTTTTTTAATAGAAGCAAAAAAATCAGGTAAAGTAGAAAGGTCACAAAAATACCAATAAACAATATTAAAAAAAGTTAAGATATTCATTTTGTATAGTTACCTAATCTAAAAAATTAAACATGCTTTTTAAACAAGTTTAGGTTTTCGTCAAGATAATTCAATGCCAAATTGCGACAAGTTTTTGTACAAAAAAACGTTTTTTGCAAAAAAAATTACCTACACAACTATTAGAGAACCTTTAAGTAGTATTCCTGAATATTTAGGTTTTTGAAATAACTTCTGGTTATAGCGGAAATTAAAGTGATTTTCTCTATTTCACAACTTAACACATTCCATAAAACCATTATAGGATTCCTTTTTTAATTCTGATTCCAACGATATATAATTTGACCTATTTATCTCCAACCGTTTCCGAGATATTATTAGAGAAGCTCTATTAAACTAGATAAGTACATAGTCTTATGGTCAGTGTCTGATGTTCGATCAGAGTAGGCCAAACAATAACACCAAATTTATAACAATTTCTCATTGATAATAAATATATGGTCTGAAAGGAATTACCCTTGATGGATGATTCAGCACTTTCTTATAATAACTTTGAATGTAGGATACTATTTTATAATATGACTTACTTTGAACGAAATTCAATATGATTAAGACCTAGCCTTATGAATTTTCCAAATCCAATAAGACATTGATATATTTAAAGACCAAATATTACAATGGCAGTAAATCTAGAGAAATTATTGTACTATTAAATGCATGATCTTTAAGTATGTTGACATTTCAAGCAGATTCTCGCAGGGTCGGTGTATAGGTAGACGAGAACAGTGTTAATGTGCTAAAGTTATAATAACAACTTGCACAATGTGGATTTTATTTAAATACAATGCTACACCTCGTTGCAACAGATGACGACATGCGGGTCCATTAATGGTTTTAAAATTAAGTTTATGAAGATTTTTCGAAGAGTCCATATATTTGTGAGACGATGGTTAAATCAACCTAGTTTATCTTGACAAACAATCTTAAGGTTATCCCAAACATGATCTTTAAACTTACCAATAACATTTCTACTTCCTATTCTCAAAGTTGCTTAATTGAAGTGGTATTTTTGTGAAGATTCACCCACTGACAGAATAAGAGGTAGCATAAGGTCGTCCTCGTGTATTAGATGAAAAATGATGCATACCCAGCATTTTTGTATGTTAGGCATAATTAATAATGCCGCTTTCTAAATTATAAAGGATTTGTTTTCCAATTGTTGTATTTTGTAACATTTAAAAATATTATTCTCCAATGCCGTAGGTCATGTAACATCACATGGTACCTACATATTGAGATATTATTCCAGTATTATACCACATACGATAATGGAGTACTTTTTTTACCCTGAAGCAATACAAAATTACTTAGAAATAGCCTCATTTACTGCTTAAAATACAGATCAAGCAAATTATAACCACTGTTTGTAGCTTATTGGCCTGTGGCTACAATTTAAAAAAGCTGTGTGGCCTTTGAGTACAATTCAACCAGAAGACTTTGGTTACATCACGTTTATTAAAATTTTATTAGAAGCAAATACTCGAGTAATTATTTTCAAATTATTGATATTGGTCTATTGTTGCAAAGCCATAAAGTTTTTTTAACAAAGCTTAGAAACATTCTGGTTGTAGCTTGTAACGTAATGATACCAAATAAGAAATTGTTTCTTTGTAGCCTACCTGCTATTTATATCAATAAAACTGAAAATAAAATAACCTTTTTAAAAACAAGCTTTTATTTAAGCCATGTACTAAAACGAATAAAATAAGTTTAGGTTTTCGATAAGATAATTCAATTCCAAATTGCGACAAGTTTTTGCAAATTGAAAAGCTCGTCAGTGATTGGTTGATAAGCAAGTACCTATTTGCCAAAGTATGCATTTTTTTCTTTACAATTCGCGCGACAAGCTTTTCAATTTGCTAAAAGTTGTCGCAATTTAGAATATAATTATCTTAACGAAAACCTAAACTTATTTTATTCGTTTTAGTACATGGCTTAAATAAAAGCTTGTTTTTAAAAAAGTTTTTTTATCTTTAATTTTATTTTGTGCTTTCTAGTACCTATTTGATTCCCATGTCAGGAGGGTGGTAAAGAAATTTAGTCCGCCATCTTGGGGCGGCCGCCATATTGCATTTAGTGTGACGTATTTCACCTTATTGTTTTCTACCCGTCGAGCCCTTTCATTTGATACCCATGTTGAGTATCAAATAGGTAATCCGCCATCTTGCAGCGGCGGTTATATTGAATTTAGTGTGATGTCACTAACTTTATCGTTTTCTACTCTTCAAGCCCTTTCATTAATTTGATGTAAGTTAATTTGTAATTTAAATTTAAAGTATTACAATATTTAGACTTGCATATTGTATTGTCATCGGAAGTATCGGAACTAAAGGTGTATGCAAAATTTCAGCTCAATCGGATGTCAGGAAGTGGTTCTAATTCAGCTTGCAAGATTCGACCGACACATATTATATTATTATACTAACGGCAAGTTAAATAAAAGCTTGTAACAACAAAGTTAAAAAAATAAAATTATGTAAGGGAAGAGTGTTCATTCTTCTTATGTGATTTTTGCAACAGCAACATCGTTTTGCTGTGTTTTATTAGCAAGCTACAATGCCGAAATTGCAAAATTTATTACCCTATTGTAAAATTCGCACTAACCAAAATAGCACCCACAACAACAATACGTCTTAAGATTTCATGAGCAAAATAAGTGACTTGTAATCTACATAAACTCTTATTATGGTAACGCTAGATTTAGAGCTAAGGTTATATCAGATTATTCTTTAGGATTAGACACGTTATTGCATATTGCATAATAAAAGTGTACTTATTATTGAGATGAACTACCTTTCAGAGGAAAGAAAGTAACAATAGACAATAATGGGAAAAATAAACGCTTAGAAACTACTGTCACTAATAATAATTTCAAATAATGGTTTTTTAGTACCAGTAGTAATTATAAATAATAAAGGATGTTTAGTGGCATATCAGATAAAGGACTCGAACCCGGCACTCCTACTGTGACTGTGGCCATAGGCACAGCCACAGAAAATAGGTATGTAGTATATTTTCTGTGGCACAGCTACCGGAGATGCGGGTTCCATCGGCTAGATGTCATTTATTCCAATTGATATTAGTTAGTAGCGGTGAGATGTATGAGATTTAGGCGCCTTCTACAGCTACTAGAAGGGGTTAGAAGAGTGAAGGGTAACTATTGTTGGTTATGTAAACTTCCTATTTGTTCTTCAACCCACAAAATTCGACATTTTTATCTACTTAATGCAAGCATCGAACGGATATTCTCTATAGCATGTGGCGTTGCTCGATGGTTCGTTTCGGTTCTTTTTGAGAAAATGGCGTGGGCTGTGGGCATAAGGCAATATGGAGGAGATCCGGTTGATTCCTATGCCCGGATTGACACACGGCGCCAAGTAACCTGAGAAATATGCAACTAAGGTCAGATGGTGACGTCAAGATTACCGCCTTGAGAAAAGAAGAAATTGGCAACAAAATTGGCGTTTTTTTTATTGATGGCCCGTAACGTTTAGAAAAGATCAAAGCCATGCTGAGATATTATTATAAGTTTATTAAAATTAGATTTGTAGAATGCAAGGAGACAATATACAATGTGTCCCGGATAAGAATGAACAGCATGGGGATCTTGCAAACGGTGAGAGAGAGAACAACGATTAAATGGGGAAAAAGTTGCGCAATTGTGAGGTCAATAAAATGGTGCAAACAGATTTCTAATATCTTTTTTCGTTTTTGAGTTATTTTGAAAAAAGTGAAATTTTGCGTTTTCGATTTTATTTTTTTCTTAAGTTGATATCACAGATGGGAAAAAAGAAAAACACTGGCACATTTTAACGGGCTTTAAGATGGCGTTTTTAGATTTGTTCTACAACATTTCGTTTTTGAGAAACCATCTTTAACTTTATTTTTTTAAATACGGACCCGAATTTTTTTGGAGATTTTGAAAGCACTTTTCATTGCAGATACCGTGATGTACGACACGAAATGTTTTGAGACAATTATACTGAAAATTCCTTTTTTCCATTCATTTTTTTTCTAATGCGGCCCTGTATTTAATAATAAGAAGTCTAAATATTAATCAGTATTGTCAACAATTTAACTTACAACTTATCTTTCAATCGGAGAACCCAAAAAAATACGGCAAAGACTAATAACAGTAATCACAAATGATAATAAAAAATAAATCAAAATCCTCCACCTTAGAACGCTTTGAAACAACGAAACCAACCCCTTATCATTTGTCATAACTCCCACTGTAGCATTTAGTTAATAATTTGTATTATTAGAAATGGAGGGTGCTTTTTCAAATGACGATAAATTCAACATGCTAAGCATGTTATATCTTGTGTCACAGAAATAGTGCAGAGGCCGAACGAATGTACTGTTGCAAATCGAAGGTTGCAATTAATAAATGCCAAAAGTTATTGGTTTCATTGGCTTAAAGCAAAGATATTGTATATTGTATATAGCTTTCTTCTCACAATTAGAAAAAGCGAAGAATTTACTCCAAAACACAATGCGACACTGTTTGTTGTACAACAACAGAGGAAAACCCTAACCAGACAGGGCCGTATTCAAAAATATTAAGTTTTCGAAGAAAAAATAAACTGTAAGTTAAATTGTTGACAATTAATATTTAGACTTATTATTAAATACAGGGCCGCATTGGAAAAAATGAATAAAAAAAAATTAATTTTCAGTATAGTTGTCTCAAAACATTTTAAAAATGTTTAAAAATATTTGCAATGAAAAGTGCTTTCAAAATTATGAAAAAAAATCCAGGTCCGTATTTAAAAAAATAAAGTCGAAGATGGTTTCTCAAAAAGGAAATATTGTAGAACCAATCTAAAAACGCCATCTTAAAGCTCGTTAAAAAGTGCTACAAGAAAGTGTTTTTCTTTTTTTCCTATCTCTGATAACAACTTCAGAAAAAAATAAAATCCAAAAGGCAAAATTTTACATTTTTCAAAATAGCTCAAAAACGAAAAAAAGATATTAGAAATCTGTTTGTACCATTTTATTGACCTTAAATTTGTGCAACTTTTTTCCCATTTAACCGTTGTTCTATCTCTCACCGTTTGCAAGATCCCCATGCTGTTCATTCTTATCCGGGACACATTGTATAAAAATTAACCTGTAATATAAGGGTTATTCCATTTAAAATGTTTAGTTTGTTACACTTGATTGGAAAACCCTCTACAAATTTTCACAAACGCTATAAATATTTTAATATTGAGTATGCTGAATTGTATTTTACAGGGGTGTTTCAGATCAAATCTGAACACTTTCAACATCGAATTGCCTTCGCAAAAATTTTTCAACTCGTTTTTAGTTAAACATTTCAGGGTGATATTTGCAATTTCTATAAAATTTAAAACCATTTTACAAATATAGTTAATTTATATTTTTAAAACAGGTAATATTCTCTGCCATAAATTGTAAAGAAACGCCTCTGCTTATTCTAGCACACCTGTGCCCAAAACGTGTTCAATACTTTTTTAATTTTATTTTTAAAATATTCAATATAGGTACCTACACAGTTAAAAAATAACTATAGCAAGGTATTTTGTAAAATTTTTGTAAAAAAACTAAAATAAATAAGTAGGTACATATTTTGCAATTAATTAATTAATAATGTGAGAGGTAGCTACCTATACCCATAGATAAAACAATGCATCTGCTAATAAAATACAAGAAGGGCAACCAATAATATATTCAACGAAAACAGAATATTACTCATTAGGAACATCCTTTTAAGATAACAAAAATGGTCGAAAATAAAAATAATTTGAAAATTTTAAATGTTAAGGTTACCTGGCGTGACGCTAGGAGCTTGGTATTTTATTGTCCCGATTTTGCAATTTGTATTAAACGTGGAATAACCTGGGTTTCCTTGTATGTGGATTACTATTACTGTAATGCGTAGGTAATGTAGTTTTGCCATATATAAATCTTGGTCTTTGGAATATGTCGATAGGTACCACGTTTTATGTCAACCCACCCGAGAATATGTAGGATTATTGTATTAAAAAATTATCTAACCAAAATCTATAATAAGTCTATAAAAAATATAAAGCCTATTTACTAAGAGAGTTAATATGCACAAAGGACAGCAGCTCCACGCTTCCCAATAATTGAGGCAGTGACGTCGAGCTAGTGAAAGCGTTCCACGAATTCAAAGGAATGCACGTACTTCTGGCTATTCCAACAACAAGATTATAATATTTATTAAAATCGGTTTCAATAGAATATTTATAAGATAGAAGATTGTGTTGGAATGAGTTTTATGTTGTGTCGAATTAGAAGAATTGCAAAATTTGACTTTTGACCCTTGGGTCTCGTTTTAAAAATTCCATAGATGATTATTACAAACATAAAATCACCCTAAGGGCATTTTGTTTTGTAATAAGTACCTAACCTACCATGTTATGTTGCCAATAAAATGTAGTAGGTAGGTACAGTATTTCTAAAGTCACTCGAAACAGCATAAAAAAACTCTAAACGACAAAAAAAATATAGGACAAAAGCGTCACGCAGTTTTCAAAAATATACATATTCTACAAGCAACATAATATTTCACTTTTAAGGTTATTTTAAGGTTGTCGTCAAACACAACGTAAAGGTTAATGCACCATATAATATTGTCAAAAGGTCTCTAAAAAGCCATATCGATTATAACTATTTACGCAAGTATATCCTAAGATCTGTGAAATCCACCGCATTTCGCTGCACAAGTGGCCAGCCGTCGAACAGTGTAGCCCATGCAAGTGTTGTTGATATTATATTAGGCAAGCATGCAGTAACTTGTTTTTACTACAATAACTATCTTCTCTGTCTCCTTCTCTTGTTACTACTAATATCAGGTTCGGTTTAATATGGTGAAAAAAGTGTTTTGCCTCGTATTTTATTGCCGAGGCGCCTGTTCTCGAGCTACCCTGATAAAATATAAACGAACTCACTTGGAACACAGTGATATACGGGGCGCGATCTATTTCACGGCATTCACCACGCTCTGCTAATGGTAAAAATGCCAGAATTATCAGCAGAAATCACCCGTATAAAATTCAAAGGTTTTTATGCGGTCGACGTCGACCTAGTCAAGGAGGCAGCCAATAAGAAAGCGAGCGTTGCGATTTGATTGGTCGGCGTTGGACGTAGGCCAGTTAGGCCAGTATAACCAGTGCCGTGCACGGAAATAAGGATTGCGCTTTATTTTACGGATTTTGGTTTTGTTATTTCAATGTTTATTTTATTCTTTTTTAGAGCAAACGCGCCCAAGCGTTTTTAAGCTGTTCCAAGTGACTTCATTTATTCCATACCTACCTGCAAACTGTTTTTTAATTAAATTAGATTCTTCAAGATAAACAACAATAAACTGGCTATAGTATTTATTTTTGTTTGTTTTATTTTTATGCAAGTTGAATTCGAAGCGGATGCTTGTCTAATTAAAAAATAAACGACTAATTAGTCATAATCAATCAGTAGGTATGTAGAAACCAATCCTATTGTTCTCCACGTTTGACATTTGAGGCTTCAGTAGTGGGTGAACCTACCGAAAAAATACGCTCGAGCCGATCGCAGTCGCCTTATGCAAATACGAAAAAATCGAACATCGCAGGAGCGATTCTCAAGGATGAGTAGCATCCGGGTCAGATGCCAGGTTCTCTAGCATTTTACGGAATAATAATACGTTCGAAATAATTTCGAAGAAATCGATCGATACATGTGTATACGAAAAATCTTTGAATTAAAATTTGGGCGACAGTCTTGTAAACATTAATTAAACTCAACCGATTAAACTGATTTCACAGTATCTTATATATCTCGAGGCGCTGCGTCGATTGGCGCCACGCATAATGTCGTAAATGGCATCTAAAGTCAAATCGAAAGTGAAAACTCGAAGTTCGGTTTTTTCTGCAACTTTGTGTCTGCGTCCGGATCAAGCATAATTCTACCGTAAAATGGAACTTTTCCTACGTAAATCGACCAGCCGAATCGATTTAGCATGGTCCCGAAGGCGTAGGGCTCACCGGTTTCGAGCAAATAATTTTTTCGTAAATTCGACCCCTCGATCGAAGTGTTGGACAATTTTGGACATTAAATACGAAATCTCGGAAACGACTGGACGAAATCGAATTTAACCATTATTTCCGTCATTTACGGGTCGAACTACGTCGGAAGAACCTATTTTCGAAGCAGGTTAACATTTTTGGAAATCCAAAAAAGTGCGGTGGCCGGGCACTCGGAAATTTTTTAGAGGAATTCGTGTTCTACGGGTCAATTTACGTCGGATTGGCTGGTTTTGGACTCATTCTGAGTTCTTTTAAATCTATTAAAAGATCTGGTGTGGGGAAAATTACACGTCCTTAATAATTGTGTCGAATATTTTGCCGAAAGAATCCCAGTACATTTTGTGCCAACAATTAATTTTTATTTTCCAATAAACAACGTGAATTATACATTTGTTGCATAAGAAACTTCTACCGAAGTAGGTCGAAATGACGATACGTGATCTGACCTTCGAGAACGGTCAGTACTTACCAATATTTGCTACATTTCTTCTCCTGGTTTTTCCAATAATTAACACATTTTCGAGAAGTTTGAATTGTCAAGACTGGAAAACACTCCCCGATTTTCATGATATATTACAACACAATATAGGAAGGTCCTACAATATTTTATTATTAGTATTTTTGTCAAATGAAACTAGTATTATACATTACTGTTAGTAGAGACTATTTTTGTCATTATTGTAAAAATAAATGTAATATTATGAATTAAAAAACTATAAACTTATAACTTAAATACGAAACCTTTTTGGGAAAAATGTTATACCAACAACTCTACTTATTTTCAAAAATACTCGTAGCACGTAAATGTCAGGTCCGACGTTAAAAATGACTCACCCTGTATATTGGTGTTCCACAAGGGGTTGTTCGTAGACCAGTTATCATAAATGCTCAGATCAGCAAGTCATTAGATTTATTGCTAACTGCGACGACTTTTGAAGAATTCAATAAACATTGTCCATAGATATTATATTTAGGAATGTGTCCAAAAATAATCTCTATATCTAAATAAATTCATGGTTACGTCGCTGTACTTTAATATAGTATCAGAATCCGGTTATGGGTACTTAAAAGAAGATTCTAAAATAAGTAAATGACTGGTATAATTAATGGTTTTCAAAAAAATTAATTCTAAAACAGTCGCAAAATGTAAATTTTCGAAAAATATAAAAAGAAAAAGTTGGGAAACTTGTTTTTGGGAACATCTTCCATAACAACAAATTTCAAATCCGTGAGAATTTATGTGATATATTTTTTTGGTTTATTATTACATTTTGAATTGTATTGTCTTAAGAATATTTCGAAAAATTTTAACAAAACATAGATTACGACTATGCATTGATATTTGTTTCCTACTTATTTACTATTATAAATCATCATCATCTGTTCTGTAGTTCTATAATATTTTTCAATATTGTTATGTAATTTACAATGTGGGACCTTTAGTAGATATTTCTGAATTTGAAAACACAGGGAGTACGAATAAATTACGTAACATACGTTATTGATTAAATACATTAGATTATTTTGTTTTTACTACGTTTTTATTAACTCGCTTTCATGTTCTCTTGTTTGTCATTCGTAAAATTTTGCAATCGATTTTAAACTAATTTCACGATGAGCTAGAGAATTGTAACTCTCAGAACTGGATAACAATGCAATATCAATTCCCTATAATACACATCGTTACTATGTTATTTGTTATTATAAAAAAAATATGAATATTAAATAAAAATATTCGACTAGTGGAAATTTATGAACAAAAATAAGCTCATGCCACAGCTTACCTCATTCCGTAATTTATTAAATAAAAACATAATATAGTACCCCCCTTTTTTGAAAAGGGACTAAAAGTTGCCGTTTTCATTACAACTGAATTATAAGCTTGGTTACAGGTACTTTGGTATTCTATTTTCTACTATCAGATGTATACACAAAAAATATGCGTAGACAAATACAATGCATAATAATTTGACTATTTTTAGAGACTGCTAATATATGTTCGGAAAATCCAAAAGATTGCCTGTAGATTCCAGAATCCCAACTTGTAAAAATTACACACCACGGCATTTTGGTTTGGAGGGGATGAGTCAAATTGCTTTTGAGTGGCTGAAAAATTATCAATTTAATTTTAGAAACTATTTTTACTTATGTACTGTTAAATTTTTTACTAGTGAATAATCTAAAATATCTTTGCAATAATCTGCCTACACACAGTCTTCATTTACATTTCTATTTGTGAATAATGCTGCAGAAGAATAGCTTCTGTGTGTTGTCTGTACGTACTACGTCACAATATTTATTTATTTAAATGTTACCTAGAAATTATGCCTCATTTAGAAACTATTACAGCACCTTAGTTAAGATACCACGCTGAATTCTGCTAGATGACATTGAGTTGTTAATGTTGGAATTTTGTAGACAAAAATATGTATTATTCGATAAAAATCTTTTGAAAAAAAAATGACTGCACAAAATTACCATAGTGTTTTGGCAAATTATTCAGTATTAGATTTATAGTTATTGTTGTGCATTTTATAAATAAATGTGTTCCAGTATCCTAGACATTATAACATCATAGAGAAACATTTGAAAATTCAATGAGTTTAAAATAAAGTGGGTTGATTGACAAATTTTCGTCCCAACTGCATAAGAGGCCGCTAATAAATTTGTTATAAACCATAAATATACTTTAACAACTAAAGTAAATACGTGTTGATAAAGGATCTATTAGCAAATCGGGGTCCTTCAGCTTTCCACAAATATTGCATATAGATAGATTATTTTCTCAAATATTTCAAATGCACCTATGATATTTCAGTAATATTCTGCAATAATGTCAGTTTTTAAAATTTAATAATAAAAAAATATGGTTCCCTTTATTTATAGTAATAATATTAAATATTAAGTACGCTTATTTTGGGACGTCCTGTGCATTATGCTGACGTAAGTATATTAATTTGAAGATTCGAAAACATCAGACTTTGATGAAAGAACAATAATTAAGATTTATGGAAGAAATAAAAAAAACTATTAATAAATTTATTTCCTTTTAAGTTCGTGTTAGGTCAATATAATTAAATATATTTTTTTGTAATTTACACCTGACATTGATTACCACATTAGAAAGAATAAACATTAGTGTGTAACGGGAAAAGATTAAATTTATAGGTACTAATTGTTTTCTTTTATTTATTTTTTTCGCTTTTTTCAGAAAATCCAAAAAAGCTAGGTAAAATATTTTTGTAAAGAATAGCTCTCAAATTTGACAGTTAACTGGTGACGACGTGATGTCTGTGTCCATTTCTACATATAACGACTAACGACCAAAGCATTTTTTTGATATCTGCCTGTAGGTATTGACTAACTAGAATAATTCCATCAAGTTGGTACCTAAAGTATATATTTTATTTAATGTTTGCCAGTGTCAACTAAACTGGTTTACAAAAACATTATTAAGAGAAGATGACACTGAACTTTAAGTAACATTTTGGTCAGTTTGTTAGGTCTACACCAGACAACGAGGATGGGATTGTTGCCAAACAGAAGTAACCTCTGCAATTATTTATCTATAAAACGATCCTGCATGTGGTTCGTTTTAATTTTATAAGGTTAACTGTACGCCTTTAACAAATAACATAAAAAATTTTACAACAATAATTATACATAAGTATTTTTGATATTTATGTTACAAGTATAAATGCCTTGTTTTTACATTACTATGTAGCGGATATGAACTTTTGTATGAATAAACCTATTAAATTTGTCAGTTTTTTAAATTTATTCGTTTATTTTTCTTTTTCTGAACAAAATGTCAGAAGTAGATATTGTTGAAACCGTCCAAAAAAAAGTTACATCAAGCATTAATTTTGAAACGAAAACAAATTAAAATAATGTTACCTAATGTCTTAAAATTATTAGGAATCTATAATATATGTATAATACCCTTGTTTATAAACAAGGATAATACCCTTGTCTATATACCCATAAGTATTTTAAATAGCAAGTAGTTTTTACTCAGGGTGTTTTCTAATTGAATGTCAATATTTAAGGGGTGATTTTCTTGTCCATTTTAAGATGAAAACTTCATATGAACGTATGTCCTAAGTCTGAACTTTTGAGATACAGGGTGGTAATGTTTGCAAAAATAAATATTTTTTTAATACTATCTGTAAGACCACTCTAGATATTTTAATGAATTTAATTAGAAAAATACTAAAAACAGTAAAAACCATATTGTTAATAAATAGGTATCTCCATGCATAGAAATAGATTTATTTTTTAGGTGAAATCCGTGCGTCGGATTAAGAAAATTCAATGGATCAAATCTGCTCATAAATGAATATTACTTATTTTTAAAAACATTACCACCCTGTACCTCAAAAGCTAAGACGTTTAGGACATACGTTCATATGAAGTTTTCTTCTTAAAACGGACCCAAAAAGCACACCCTTAACTATTGACATTCAATCAGAAAACACCCTGTATATTAGATATATCCTATAATGACACTATCACCTTCACCAATACTTTAAAATTACCTATAATCCTCTAATAACACTATCACCTTCACCAATATCTAATTTAAAATACTATAATATGTACAAGGTATGTTACCTATAGAAAATACTTTGATTTTTATTAGAGTAAGTATTCTAATATTTATTTATTTGTAATTCAGAAGCCCTTAAATCAGTGTTAGATTTCGGAAATCAATCTGAATATGCCTGCTTTCCGCAATGTTGATATTCTTGAAAACTTATTGTCAATTCAGGTAACAGATTATAATTATAATGTCTATTATGAACAGCTATTTAGTAGTAGTAGTAGTATGGATAATAAAATTAATAAAAAAAAAACTTTTTAAAAACAAGCTTTTATTTAAGCCATTTACTAAAACGAAAAAGTTTAGGTTTTCGTTAAGATAATTCAATTCCAAATTGCCTGAAGTTTTTGCAAATTGAAAAGCTTGTGGCGCGAAATGTTGATGAAAGTAGGTACCAATTAATTTTATGGGACAGTGATTGGTTGAGAAGCAATTACCTATTTAAAATTTAAAGTATGCATTTTTTCTTTACAATGCGCGCGACAAGCTTTTCAATTTGCAAAAACTTGTCGCAATTTGGAATTGAATTATCTTAACGAAAACCTAAACTTATTTTATTCGTTTTAGTACATGGCTTAAATAAAAGCTTGTTTTTAAAAACGTTTTTTTTTTTATTTTGTGCTTTTTAGAACATAAATTTTGAAGATAGAAGAGTCCCAAAAAGAAGGTGTGATTAATTTTGTTAACAATTAAAACTAATTAATTATTGTTTAGTTTATTAATAATTACATCAAAACATGAGCGCAAACTAAAAAATTCACATAAATTATTAAAGAAATAGATAGATCTAGCCGGTCAACAGATACCAGTATAGTGGGTTGCGTAACTTGGAATCTGAAATCGAGAAACATTTCACATTTCTTATTTTATTATTTTCTAAACCTTCTTATTGTTTTTAGTGTCTCTAAAACCTTATTATATCCCTCTTGCAACATTTTCCCATCTGCCCCATTCAAAATTAGATTAAAAATAAACCATTAAGCCTTCTCTCCGTGACGTAATCCCCAATCAAAGACCTACGTCTCGGAGACACGCAACATTTTGGGAACGTCTCGTAAGGAGATGTCAAGTCGACGCATTTCGTTTGATTGTGTCAAAAAAACGTAAACACGACAGATGTCAACAGACCATAAAGTTTGAAAAGTGTATCTGTTTTTTGCCTCCGAAAGTGCCCGCTTTTTAACGTAATCATAACAAAACACTTTCGTTTTCACTTCGCCAAAAGTGTTAGAACAACGCGCCGGTGTAAGACAAAACGGTTTCGGTCGCGGACAGTTCGAAACAGTTTCATATTGCGTTTGGAAAGTAACGATTAAAAATAACCTCCGTAGGTGTAAAATACACACTTTAGTATTTATTTATTAATGTATTCTCGACGGAACGAACAAAATGCGAAAATGCACTCGTTAGTTGTATTGTTGGAGAATTTAAACGCCTGTGAGAGTTCGTTAGTGGACTTTGGGATGTTTTCTGAAAGTTTCAAAAGCGAGGATCTTCATTTGCCGGCCTAAAATGAACGTAAGTACATACGTCTATGGGAAATGTTTTTGGGTTTTGGAGAATGTATTTTGAAAAGTTTGAGGTTAGGAAGCACGATTATTTAACCCCTTGACCTATTTAAAGGTCCTTTACACCGTCGATGGAGGAAGGTAAAGATTAGTTTCCTAATGCGAAATACCGACTGACTCAATACTCTTCGGAAGAAGATGGAGCCACCGTCGAATACTTCTCGGCGCGGTGGGGGAAACGAGGCTTCCCAGTCCGACACGGTTGTTCGGTAGATGGCGCACTTGCACCATCCTCGGATTACGTCTCGGCGTTCAGGTGGAAGAGAGGCTTCTGTCCGGTAGATGGCGCACTGCGCACTTGTAATGCGGCTTCCCAAGACGAACTTTTGGTCGGCAGATGGCGCGCTTCGCGGCTTGCCAAATCTGTTGATTTGACCTTGGTTGTTTGCGTTTTTTGTGCTGGTACGAATGAGTCATCGCCATCGATCGACGGCTGGAAGATATATTTTAGATTTTGTATTCCAGCGCTCGATTCGAGTCGCCCGGCCGCGGCCCCGCCCCCCTCTTTGCCTATGGAGGCGGTTTTTTTAAAATAGCGAGTAACGTTATTAATTGTTAATGACAAATTTCTCGAGTCTTTTTAAAATAATCTTTTTATAATGGAGTTACCTACAACGTTGATTGATTCCTTCCTCCATCGACGGTTATAATACTCATATACAACAAGGTGACCAACTTCTGGCTGACGAACACCGGGACAGTAGTTAGGTACCTAGCCAGGGGCGGATGGGACCACCGGGACACCGGGCAAATGTCCGGTGGGCCCCTCATTCGAAGGGTCCCGGAGGGCCGCCGCAGGCTCGAAGGCTCATCGGCCATCGCATCTTAAATTTCAAGACAGTCTTAACTACTTGACAAAACAAAAGGCAATCATTGTTACAATAATTGTTGTAAGTAGGTAGTTAATTTAAGATGGGACGGTGCAACTGGCCATAATTAATTATTTTTGTTTTGTTATTTTTTGTTCTATTATTTCTTTACGTGTTTTACGGAAACGTAGAAGGGGCACACCATTATTTTATTTTTATTGAACTCGAAATTTCGACTTATAAAGTCGCAGTCCGACTTTGAAGTCGAAATGCCGATTTTGAACACAAAATTTTGACTTTGAACTTCGGCTTTGAAAGTTGGAAGTTCATAAAGTCAAAACTTCGAGTTCAATGTCGGAATTTCGAGTTCAAAGTCGGATTTCGAATTTCAAAGTCGAAATTTCGAGTTAAAAGTCGGAATTTCGACTTTATAAAGTCGGAATTTTGACTTCAAAGTTGGCCTTCGACTTTAAAAGTCGGAATTTCGAATTCAATAAAAATAAAATAACGGTGTGGTCCTTCTACGCTTCTGAATGTTTTGTTATTTTTATATCTTTATATTTAGAGAAAAAAGTTTTATTTGTTTTACGAGAGTTATGATTTTATTTATGTTTTCATAAAACATGTATATTTTGTTTTATTAAAAAAATACATTATCTACATTGTTTTTTTTTTAATTGTTATTATGATAATAATTAAGAAAAGAAAAATCTAAAGCCAAATGAGATGTTTAGGGGCCGCTTGGGAGACAAATGCCCGGGCTGGTTAGGTAAAGTCCATCCGCCCCTGTACCTAGCTATTTTTTACCTATAATATGCAACTGTCAAGTTTTGTAGTTTAATCAACTTATGATTTTGTTAGAATTATTGATCTAGTTCATGCTTTTAACCAATAAATACCACCCAAGGGAAACAAAAAAGAATTTGTGATCAAGTAATATAACAAAAATAAAATTTAACTCAAAGCCACAGGTACATAAATTAAAAAAAAAACAAATACTGGCTGTTTACAATATACAGGGTGGCCCAGGATAAGTGAGCCAATATGTGTAAAAGAAAAAAAAATTTCGCGTTTAAATTTGATTGTTTGTGGTTCTGATTTGCTTGACTAATGACTGGAAACTAATTTTTAGCATATTTTCGTTTTTGAAAAATCAAGATGGCGTCGACAGCGACCATTTATTTATTTTCATTGTAGGTGAAGTGCCTTTTCCTTTAAAGATAACAAAAAAATTCATTAAGAAAAGTTGTTCCCAATTAAAATTACCCCAGGGTACCAAATTTTGGAAAGATCGGCCTACTTTGTTTTCCCACTTTTTTTTCTAAGGCGCTAAAGAAAAAATGAAAAAATTAAGTAGGCTGATTGTCTCAAAATTTGGTACACGGCAATAAGTTTTAATTCTAAACAACTTTTTCTCATAAAATTTTTCGATACCTTGTATTTAGAAGCCACTTCTAGCCCATCTTTCCAAAATTTGGTACCAGGTGGTAACTTTTAATTGGGTTTTAACAAATTACATAGGGTCTTCGGCTCTCTTGAGGGCATGAACATTTTTGTCGATTTGAAGTTTTTTCAGCACAGCGCGAAAAATTGGGCATGGAGGCCCATTTCTTTTTTAACGTCACCTGGCTGGCCAAAATTGCCATATTTTATTTTCTTATCTATTTTCTGTGCGGCCTAAAATAACCGAGAAAATCGCTTAATAAGAAATAAACAAAAAATGCATAGCCTCAAGAGACCCGAACACCCTGTGTAATTTTCTGAAACTATCTGAGTACCCAGTTGCATAAAGCTTCTTAGTGCCATCAATTTTCAATATGATAGTTTTCCTCTATCTCTTAAAATAAATATGCTAGGGCTATTAAATTGTTTTGCTCACTTTGAGGTATTTTTTATATTGCGCGTCAAGTTGGCTATGGCTGCCGATTTCTTTTGCACCACCACTTAGCTGTCCAAAATTGCCACATTTTTGTTTCTTCACGATTTTTTATTGTAGGGCGCAAAATAAGTGAGAAAATCGCGGTGGTATAGTTCTAAAATAATCATCCTGTATATAAAAAATAAGTTGATCAGTTATATAAAATTTATAAAAAATATTACAAAAAGTAAAGTATGAAACAAACATTTAAAAAAAAAACTATAAGTTTTAAGTACAGGGTGGACCAACGTTTGGCGCCCTGCCGGAGGGGTCTCCCATGGGGGCCCTGGTTATGATGTATGTAGGATATGATGTATTCATATCTAAATAGATATAAATTCTTTGCCTTGACTGTCACCAAATCCAAAGGTAACTCAATTTAGAAAGAGAAAAATATTTCTAAAATTTTAGTTGAAATGTGCATACGGGCAAATTTTTGAAGTCGGTTTTAATTTTTTCGTTAAAGTTATATTATTTATGCTGTAAACCGTTGATTGAATCTTCCATCGACGTCTAAACCAAATTTTCTGTGTGAATGACAACTATATAAATTTAGCTAGACATAATATTTTTTATACTTAGGTATGTCAGTGTTAATACTTATGCTTATGAAATATTGTGTATAATAAACGATATGCTTTACTAGGTATGCTACTTCAGTACCTATATCACATAGATAATCGAATAACAAAACATGAAGATAATATTATAAGTATATTCCGATGTTTGAGAATCGACGATATAAACTTTGATTATATACCTATTATAAACAAGGATTAAAGGTATCAAAGCGTTGATGTAGAACTTTGGAGAACAGATACGTCGTTGTTCCCTTCCTCCATCGGCTGCGAATATGAAAAAATACTAAGAGATACTTTTTGTTAAACATTTTTCTGAAGTAATTGAAGTAATAAATTCTAATAACACCCTGTATCTCCGCAACTGTAAGCCTCAGAAGCTTCATTTCAACCTTAAGTTTGACGGATCATCCGATCATGTGACACGCCAAGTTTGAAGAAACTATCTCGTATAATTCTAGAGATACTAAAAAATACGTGTATTTTTCTCTAAACTTATATGCTCTGTATAAAAAAAACTAAGGCCCGTAGAAGAAAAAAATATATGAAGAAGTGTCCTTATTTTGACTCCAAGAATACGTGGTTTCATTTTTGACCATCAGTTCAGTTACACCCTGTATACAGTGTCTTAAGACTATTTTACGGTATAACTTTCCAATACCGCCCTGTTTTCGAGATAATAATAATAATGACAGAAAGTTGGACACAAATGGGAATTTTCTTTATTTGAAGTTTCTCAAAACAAATTATTCTTGATAAAAGTTAGTGCTTGTGCTTAAACTCAAAATCGACCTGTAAAAATTTTAAAATTTCTATTCGTATACAGGGAAGGTTGAAAAATATGAAAATTCCTCAAGAGTAAAGTACTCTTATTTTTAGAACTACAGCAGTATAGCACTAAGAAAAGTTGTTTGGAATCCCAAGAAAATGTCAAATATGAATTCACAGCCACCTATCCAAAAGAAGAAGAAAAATCACACTTTCGCATTTTTTATTCACTGTATAATAGATAATATTGATATTAGCTATGCATTTTGAGGCACATCTTCAAGCATGACAGTACGATACCAACGATTTTTATTTACGTTCAACTAGCATCTTAAAAACACTTAATAACTGAAACTTCTGCAAAGTTTGTCGTTTTTTTGTGTCCAGGTAAAATACTACTACAATTTCAAACATAACTTAGCAACTAATTTGTGGAACACAAAAATATTTTAATAGAGCAATAATTTAAGTTATTTAATAAATGACAATTCAACAATAAAAATATCACAACAAAAAAATTATTACGAGAATAAACATTTCAGTGACTACTCTACATGTGACCCTTCCTTCGCTTCCTTTCGCCTTCAACCAGCGACTATCCCACTAGGCAATATAACAAATTTTTGAGGTAATTATGGAACGTAGTGTATGCACCGCCCGATTTTCTTGAAATTTTGGCTACCCACCTATTTTCGAGGTCCCTGACCAAGAATCTAACCTCAGTTTTTTGAGGCCGGACGTAGTTTCCGAGAAAATGAATTTTCAAATTTCCTTTTGACACCCGACACCCCATTTTTCACGGCGACATTTGTGGTTATAATCCAGATAAATTTTTAGTGTACGCAGCTTAAACTGATCACCACCCTATGCTGCAGAAGGCGCAAAATATGGTGGTGATCAATTTGAGCTAAATTCATCTCGATTATAACCAAATATTACCGTGAAAAAGTGGGGCGTCAAAAGGAAATTTGAAAATTCATTTTCTCGGAAACTATGTCCGACCTCAAAACACTGAGGTCAGATTCGTGTTCAGGGACCTCGAAAATAGGGGGGTAGCCAAAATTTCAAGAAAATCGGGCGGTGCATACACTATGCTCCATAATTACCATTTTTGAATACGCTTCTTCAATGGTTGAATATGATTTTGCAGACTTCTAAGCTTCACAACTCACAACGGTTTCGGCTACGGCTTTTTCAACCTGTCCAAGTTCAATTTTTTTTTTATTGGGGACCTTCCCTACGACTCGTGCTCGATTTGGACAAATAACTTGGGCAACCTGGTAACTTACAAGGTATTGCACCTAAAAAGTAAGTATATTTTGTAAAAATATAATGAAATTAACTAGCCATGAAAATTTAAAACCTTTAGCTAAACGTGGAAATTTTTAAAGGTGCACGTAAAGTTTCACCAGTCGATTCTACAACACACCGTTGATTGAGGACCATCGACGAACACACGTAGTCTCCCTTTCAATGTCTTGTGTTAAAAGTGTTGTTCACAGACCTACAATAACCCGAAGCTTTATGAAAAATATATAAAAATGTAGGAAGTGGCTATTTATACGTCCGACGGATACAAACGTCAGTGTACGTCTTGCGCTCTCATTGGTCGATTGAGTCACGTGACACATAACCTTTCTTCTACCGTCCGATGGATTATGAATCGGCTTGTTTACTTAGTCGATTGGATGATGTCCGAGATTATTCAGACCTATCTTGTCTCATTTTATATTGCGTATGCCCTACTTTTTCTGCGATGGGCACTGCGGAATGAAAAATGAAGTGGTTATTTTATTATTTACAATGATGTAACCCACCCCCGATTTTCTTGAAATTTTGGCTACCCCCCGACAATGTCGGGGGCATCGCAGGTGGCGAATGTCGGGGGGTAGCCAAAATTTCAAGAAAATCGGGGGTGGGTTACACCATTGGAAATTATTACCACTTCTTTTTTCATACGGCAGCGTCTATCCCTCAAAAAGGAGCAGTGCATACGCTCCTTATTGCAAAGATGCTTGAGAAAAATGCACTTCCGACGTATCTAAATATTAGTTTACTTCGGCTTCGGACGTGTACGGAGTTAAATGCACGTCCAAAGAAGTCACGTGACTCAGCCCGCCAATGAGAGCGCAAGACGTATACTGACGTTTGTGTCCGTCGGACGTATAAATAGCCACTTCCAAAAATGTAACATATAACTTACCTTAGAATGTTTCTTGACTACAAAGTCAGCCCTTTTTATGGCCTGCAACCATTTTGCCCTCAAAACCGGCTCCTTAGGAAAGGCAAAAACGGACACTTTTGGCTTTGGCTCGGTTAGGTTAGGCAATTTGGGCGTCGATTAATTCGTTCCTTCATCGACGAATTTGGGACACAACACTTCTCGGGCATGGCTGAGAAAACACAAGAAAACACCCATTTTGATATTATACATACAACCAGAGACTTGCCTTGATGGCAAGTCTCTGTATAGGTACAACAAAACACACTTTCACTTCCTAACCTCCGTATTTAGGTATCCTTTATCTGATGGCTCAAAACATGAAATGTTTTTGATAGGCACACACTAATTATCGGACTAGAACACCACTGGTCCTCTGCACACTACTGTATCCACCAAATTCACGTAATAACAGTCACAGATTACCCAGTAACGATAATATAAGTGGAAATCAGTAAACGAGGAAAACGAGGAACAGATACAGATCAAAAACAAAAACAGCTGGTCGTCGTCGCGTCGGACGACAGTAGTTGTATGGCCTTGTCCATAGGTGGCGGTGCGCTGACCGCGTAGTTTTCTGCGCTCTTCCGTCGTCGATGGAGTGACCATTTGCCAGAACCGTTGATTGAAGATTCCTTTCTCCATCGACTGACTCGAATGGTGGTTTCGGAATTTGGCGCCACCGTACGGACGCGTGTCGGTGAAATGTAAGAGAACGAGACAGAAACATTTAGTAACAAGTGGGAATGTGACAGACAGCCCATAAGGATCATATTCGCATGCCACCCTAAGGGAGGATATCTTCCCCTTCTTCAATCAACGTTTACACATAATTACACTGCTTCCAGCTTACAGGGGTTGTGTGATAACTTCAAACATTTCTTGTGACAAAAATAAGATACGGGGGACGGTCGCTTTATGCATGACAATTATTTAACGTTACTAAGAATTTAATAATAATATACCGTTTGTGCAAGGACTATTTAATAATTTATGCCTACGTAATAACAAGGTACCTAAATGAAAAATACAAAACCCAAGAACGTTAAAAACGTTCTTGTACAAAACCTAACCCATAACCATCCTAATAAACAACCAGTGCTAGGGAGTTTTTGTTCTCACTATAGTTGTGAGTTTGTTTCTTATTGTTGGCAATGAAATTACGCATGCCCAATCTGAGATTTTCTTTCATTTTGAGGCAAAAGTTAAAAGTTGGTTCACTTAATTATGCTGCATAAACACTCCTATTGACTAAATAGTAGGTATATTAATTTCATTACAAGTCTTCTCTTCGTGCTTGTGACAAATTCTCGTGTGAGGCGAAGCCGACCCCCGAATGTTATGTAAGCACGGAATAATCTATTTCTGGACGAGCCATGATCGATATTTTTTATTACACTTCTTTGAAAACGAAAACAAAAACGAAAGAAACTTGGAACATTTTTATTTTCGAAAATAAACAACGCTGACAATACGTAGTGTTTGGTAAAGAAAAGTGTGAATCTTTGGAGGAATTTGGAGGCCGCACCTACGAAGGGGTCCTGGGCCCACGTACTTTTTTTTTCTAAAAATTTACACTTTATTTCTGTCAATTTACAGATTATTCTGTAAATTTTACACTTTTTTCTGTAAATTTTACACTTAAAAATGTAAAATTTACAGAATAATCTGTAAAGTTTACAGAAAAAGTGTAAATTTTACAGGAAAAGGTGTATAATTTACAGAAATAAAGGTGTAAAATTTACAGAATAATCCGGTATGCCTATGACGAGTTTTCTATTTTGAACTTCATTATAAAAATGAAAACTAAATTTTCCATATGAAGAACCCAGGATAACTCTCTGATTCATACCTTATTTTTGTAAGAATATACGCTACATAATGTCCTTTTAAAGGCATACCTACTGAGTAAAATCACGTCCAAAAATCTGTCACTATCTTCCGGTCTAATAGGAAAATATTCGTCACGCACGCAGTTAATTTTTCGGGTGTCTGATTTCACCCTTACTTATACATCTCGAGCCGCTGCGTCGATTGGCGCAAGGTAGACGGTCGTAGCTGTAGGCGTTTTGGCGCAAATGGCATTCAAAGTAAAATAGAAAAGTTTGCACGTTTTTGGTACCTATTCTCCCTAATATAATATTTCCATCGTAATCTAGCGTGCTGTGCTGCTAGCCATATGTCATGCCATTATGGGTCCATGCCACAATTACCATCGTAATTATTATCGTTCCCAACTTTGTAACATGCGAACGATGAACATGATTTAGAAACTATCTAACAGGCAGGCACCTTGCTCTGATAATTTTCTGGTGTAGGTACCGCCTTTTATTATTATGGTCTCCGAGTGGTGCCTACCTCACTATACAGGGTGGTTCACTTTAAAGGGACCAAACAGTGACAGGTGGTAGATCTTCAAAAAATAACCGCACCTTCGCTTATACAGTGTGGTCATTTAAGTGTGCAATATATGGGATTTTTTTATTAACTGCACAACGAAAATACAAATATTCCCGAAAGTTGGTGCATGTTCGATAATCATATTAGGCGCACTTAGAATGGTTGCAAGTCAAACAGCATACAGGGTGGGTCAAAAAATATAAAAATTGTACAAAAGTAAAGTACCTAGGTACCCTTATTTCAGAAAATTCAGCAAAATGTTATCAAGAAAAATTGTCTAGAATTAAAAGTTATGCCTAAATACCAAAACATAGCCTCCTAAGAAAAAAAAATTTTTTTCGTTGTAATTTCTAGTTTTTTTAATAAACATTTAAAATAAAAATTGTGCACCTTAAATGAGAGTTTTTTAATATACACATTAACATTACTAATGTTTTACCAAAACATGACAACAAGACAAAAAATATATATATTTTGAAAAACATTAATAATTTCCTAAGAAAAATTTTGTTTTAAAATTCACCCTAAACAATTTCATAAATCAATCAAAATTAAATCAATTTCGCATAACTTTGTTCAAATTTAAGCATATTTGTAAAATTAACTTAGCTTTTTAATTTTTTAGGGAGTCACAAACTTCATGTTTGTTGCAACGGTATTAAGTAAACAAAACTTTAAAATTTCGCAAAAATTCTTCTGAACAAGGTAATATATGAGTAATGTTAATGTGTATATTAAAAAACTCTCATTTAAGGTGCAAATGTTTTATTTTAAATGTTTATTAATAAACTAGAAAATTTTTTTCTTAGGAAGCTATGTTTTGGTATTTATACATAGCTTTTACTTCTAAACAACTCTTCTTAATAACCTTTTGCTGAATTTTTTGAAATAAGGGTAATTTACTCTTGTACAATTTTATTTTTTTGACCTACCCTGTATGCTGATGTATGCATCAACTTTCGGCAATATCTGTATTACTGTAAACTGTATCTTTTTAAGCCCTTAGAAAAAATTACAGGGTGTTAATGTTTTAAAAAATATATGGACTTTATTGATCATTTACCAAACTAGTTTAAATTTGGTACACGTTATAACGGCATAGGATAGCATAAAACCTATTAATATCAAATACATTGAACAACCAGTGGCGTAGAAGTGGGTAATGAGTACAATTAGTAGTTTTTAGAAAAAAATGAATCACCTCGTATAGTAACAAAATATATTGATTTTTTTATATACAGTGTGACCCATTTGTTTTGGGGTCAGTCTGTAAAAAGTGTATCAATCGTGCGATTTGGCTGATTTTTTTTTTAAATTGTAGAGCTCGATGAACTGCACATTTTGAACAAAAATTGCCTGGTTCGCATAAAATCCAAAGCCTACTATGACCGTTTTTATGAGCAAAATTTTAAGAAACCATATTAGCGTTTTTTTTTTGAAAAAATCTGTGTGCGCCAATGGACTGAGCACCCCTCGAAATGGGTATGTACAAAATTTCATCAAAATATTTCAAGTAATAACGATTTTGTAGAAAAATTAAAAATGCAGCCAAGGTACGTCTTTATTTTCAAAAATTCAAAGTTGGCCATGGAAAATAATTGAATTGTAATAATACAACCTTATGCTTATAAACACAAAACATAAAAACAATTAAAATTATAAAATTTTTGTAACTTCTACCAAGCCTCCATTTTCTACAATGCATTTGTCGTTCCTCTTGCGTACATTCAAAATTACATTTCGTATTTGCTGTGGAGTAATTTCCTCACAACTACGGTTTATCCTAGCTTGCAGTTCTTGTAAATTATGGGGTCTTGACTTATAAACATTTTGCTTAAGTGTACCCCAAAGAAAAAAATCTAAAGGAGTTAAGTCCGGAGATCTCGGTGGCCACTCACAGAAAGGACTATTTCGCCCTATCCAACAGTTTTCAAAATTATTATCTAGCCAGTTTCTGATTAAACGAGCATTATGAATAGGACTGCCATCTAACTGTAACTTTAAATTTAAACGGTATCTTAATGGTAACTCATCTAAGGCATTTCTAAATTCAATTTCTAGAAAATTCAAGAAGCCAGCCGCATTCAAATTCCCTTCAAAGAAAAATGGGCCAATTATTCTGTCGCGTAGTATTCCACACCAAACGTTAATTTTTTGTGAATATTGTCTCCTTGCATTTATTATAAACTCTGGATTTTCAGCTGACCAGTGACGGCAGTTTTGACTTGATACTACACCATTTGTAGTAAACGTGGCTTCGTCGGTGAATAAAATTTCATTTAAAAAGTTGCCATTATGGAGATATTCACCTTGCAGCCAATAGCAAAATTCTAATCTTCTCTCCTCATCTCCTGGTTCCAGGGTGTGCAAAAATTTTGGCTTAAACGGTTTTATTTTGTTTTGTCTCAAACATCTCCTTATACTCTCTCTGGGTATATGAAGGTCTAAACTAGCCGTTCGAACACTATTTCGAGGATTGTCACTAAAGTATTGCAGAATTTGATTGTTATTTTCAACAAGTCCACGGCGTCCATTTTGCCTAGTTTTTAATAAATTTTTAGAAATCGATCCAGTTTCATCAAAAATATTGTTTATACGTTGTACAGTACTTCGACTCACTGATCTACCTGGGTGTCTATTGTTAAATTCGGCCGCAGCTTCTGCTGCCGAGCGCTCGTTGTCGCCCACGAGTCGAACAATTTCTATTTTGTCTCTTATGCTTAAATATTCCATAATTATGATAATTAATTGTATTGAGCACAAACAATTTCTGAACTCAATTTAGACAGTTTGACACTTAATAAAAGTAAACAATTCAATTATTTTCCATGGCCAACTTTGAATTTTTGAAAATAAAGACGTACCTTGGCTGCATTTTTAATTTTTCTACAAAATCGTTATTACTTGAAATATTTTGATGAAATTTTGTACATACCCATTTCGAGGGGTGCTCAATCCATTGGCGCACACAGATTTTTTCAAAAAAAAACGCTAATATGGTTTCTTAAAATTTTGCTCATAAAAACGGTCATAGTAGGCTTTGGATTTTATGCGAACCAGGCAATTTTTGTTCAAAATGTGCAGTTCATCGAGCTCTACAATTTAAAAAAAAAATCAGCCAAATCGCACGATTGAGACACTTTTTACAGACTGACCCCAAAACAAATGGGTCACACTGTAGATATTCATTTTAAACAAAAATGTTGTCTTTTTCAGATTTTCTTATGAGTTTCATGGCAAATCGAGTGGCAAATTTAATTTTTTGTATTATTTCAGGGTATTGAAAAATGAGCTAAAAATTTGATCGATAGGTAAGACTCAAAAGATAAAATTGCGGGAAAAGAATTGCGGTTTTGCAGGCTCAATTTAACGCGTCTTTGGATTTTTGAAAAAAGTCATGGCTTACTAGATATTTAGAAAAAAAAAAACGAAATTTTGGCCATTTAACCCAATCCACCTAACTTCGTTGTTTCTGATTTTAGATAAAAAAGTGTAAATATCAAAGTTGGAGAGAATTTTGCCCCCAATGCGGTTGTCATGTCCTACTTTCCGTGGCAGATGTCATTTTCGAGATATGACACACTTTTGTTTTTTAAATGGAAACCATAGTTATTTCTGTTATATACTGAATAACCATATCGAGTATATTATTGTACGAAAGCTCTAAAAATGCCTGATTTTTTGAGACCCTGGCCAACTATGGTTTCCACTTAAAAAGCACAATCTGGCAGCTGTCACAGTAAGTAGGACATGATAACCGCATTGGGAACACAAACCCCTTCAAGTTTGGTATTTACACTTTTTATCTAAAGAAACAACGAAGCAAATTGGATTAAAATAAATCGCCAAAATTTCGTTTTTTTTTTTTCAAAATATCTAGTAAGCCGCATGTCTTTTTTCATAAATAAATCCACAAGGCGCTTGCTTTAAATTCGGTCCACAAAACTGCAATTCTTTCCCCATCTAAGAATGTTCTATGGTAGTGACAGCCATATTGAATTTCCCATTTCGCATTTTTCTCCTTTCATATTTGATAAAAATGAACCATTCTTTTACTAATCCGCTTATTTTTTACACAAGAATTGCAGATGATAAGAATTTTTGCAGTTTTGAAAGAAATAAAAAAAATAAAACCTGGATTTTTTTCAAAACAACAAAAGGTATCATCTGCAATTCTGTGAAGAAAATTAAACAAATTTAACCTTCCTTCTATCCTCCGCTAGTTTCCGAGACCCCCATAAAAAACTCACCCTGTATACACCGTGGAAGACCATTAATTAGTATTTTACCCAATAAATGTGACTAAAGTTTATTTAGGAATTTCCTATAGGTATTTTGATATTTGTGTGAATGAATGCTTTGAAAAAAACAATCATTCATTCATCGGTTCGAAGCAGGTGAATACCTACTTTATTAGAATCTTGAATCTAGTGGGCCCACTCGTAATTATTACCAATGCCAATTCTTCGTTGTACAACAATGAAACTGTTCAGAAAAACATCGGGTAGGCCGGCTATTAAAAATACCTCGTAATTCGAGTAGGCGTCGGATAATTTTTGACAGTTGCATAGAGCGAGTAGAAGGAATATGATCGAGGAAGCCGCATAGACATTTCATTACCGGTTGTTACTGGGACAACACGGATGGTGGTGTGTTTTTTTCTCCGAAAATTTCGGTTTGTACAGCAACATTTTCGCGGGTGAAAGATGTCATCTTCTGCCATTTTGATGGGACTGTGTTTGAATAAGACGGCAACGGTAAGTACCATTGTAAGGCGAACAGCTTTTCTATGCAACATTAATTTGTCGAACTTTCGAGAAATAATGCTCAATATAGTTATTTATGTACGAAGGCACTGAAGTTCGACTTTGTATGACACATGTGGAATTTAGTTGCTAGACTTTGACGATCGCTCTACCGGGGTCAAGTATGACGAGACACGGCGCTTCCCGACAGAAACTCCGATCTGCTGCCTGTTGTGCAGCCTCCATGAAAAATAGATTGATATTCAAACCTACGAAAATATTTATACTGAAAGATTGCGCTGTTATAGGTAACAATTTCGCAATGTGTACGAAAAGTTAAATGGGCCTTGATTGGCCGGGTTTTGAAAATTTACTCACTTTTGACGGGCGATGGCTCGTACAAAAATGGGCTACTACAGTGCTACTACAGTGCCTACTACGATAAAGACAGGCCATGGCGCACAAAAATCACGTCACCATCTTAGTCCGACGTTACATGTCATTTGTCACATAACTGAAAGCGGCAGCTTGGGTTTTGAGAAGTTTTATATGTTTAAAGTGTTTTTAAACGTCTCAGTTTATATTTTAGAAACAAGTTTGTGTCTAGTGCGCGTGTGTCCTGGCGGAGGGGAACCGCCCAGGTGTTATTATGGCCTCTGGGAGGGAGCCGTGCCGTCCAGGAGTATTGGTGCCGCTCGCGCCGACGCGTGAGCGCTGTAAGGGGAATTCTCCCCCCGGAATGGACAGTGGAGCCTGAGACACAGACGGGTGAACTGCTTACGGGAGATCCGCGAGTTCGGACGGTCCGGGTGGCTGGAAGCCGTTTCCGTTGACCACGTTCGGGTTTGTGTATTTTGTATTCACCATTCACCTTGTGCGAAATAAATCAGTGTTGTAACGTACTCGGGGATATTCGTTGTCGACGCACGCCCTGATACGGTTCCTATTCGGCCTTTCACGCTGCCGATCAACTGGGACCTCGTCAATATTTACATAGTACCTATACTGAGGTGAGTTTTCATTTTTATTTCGTAAAAAATAATCTTAATACCAAATATTGGGTCTGTTTATATTATATTTATACATATTACAAAACCCAGGAAGAAAATGTCACCATAAAAACATTTGCTTTGCCTCGGGATGAAAATTTGCGCCAAATATGGATTCGTCAAATTCCAACTGAGATTTAATTTCTAGAAACCCTTAAGTATGTGTGGCTAAAACATTTTCAAGAAAGTGGGAGGAAAATACCTATAGAGAATATCATCTAAGCAAAAGGAAGGTGCTGTCCCAACAATTTTTGACCCAAAACAGCCGAGGCTTGTTGAAAATGTTGAAAAAACAATTAGAGAAAGCCTGGATGCACAAAACCAATAATGTAATAGATGAAAGAAAACTCGCCAAATTGTTAGAAAATTTGTTTTTCGATTTTGAGACACTTCACTCTGCCGATTTCAAGAAAAAGTACCTAAATCGAACATAAAAAGAATGCGGACTTTTGTATGACACCCATAGAGATCATATATGTATATAGGTAGAGCGCTGAACAAGTTCTTTTTATGGCAAATTGTGGATTTGCGCATGGGCCTATGGAACATGCGCATTAGACCTTCACACCGCGCAATTCAAAACAGTGGTTGTTTTTCTGAATTACTATCTCCCTACAAACTTGTATATTGATAATAAATTAAGCTCACCTCAACGTGGACTGGTCAAGACTTCGATAACTACAACTAGGTTCGTTTATACTTGTAAAACTAGTTTCGTCCGAACTACTAGAATTTGCTTCGCTGATGCTAGAACTTGACTTGTTTTCATCTACCTTTGTAACTATAACACTGAAACAAATAAGCTACTAAATAGTTTCTTACACCACAATCATGTTAATATACTTACTTAAAAATGATGGTTTAGGTGGTTTTAATAGAAGAGTTGGTACCGCATTTTCAATTAGCTGCGTTTTGATTCGTTTCGTTTTTAAACACTCTGGTGTAAAATGAGCAGAACATATTCGAGATGATCACTTAATATAAAACACTCAAACAACTAAAACGCGAAGAAACTATTAATAATTAGCTGAAAATCGAAAAAATTATGCCACAAAGCGTCTATGATGCAAACAACGGTAGGTTATACTTAGTTTGTCGCTATCAAATGGCTGTCAAGGAGTGTCAAGTTTCACAAAACACTACCTCAAATTGCAAATGCGCATGTCCACTGGGCCTATTTATTACTATTTTTACTATTTTATGATTTTAAATTCGTCAAAGATTTTCCGCGCATCCTATGTATAAAAAACATCGTCCAGCACTCTACCTATACAGGATGATTTTTTTAGGTCTACTACCGCCATTTTCTCGCTCATATTGTGGCCTACAAAAAAACGTAGGAAACAAAAATGTGGCAGTTTTGGACAGCTAAGTGGTGCTGCAAAAATAAATCGGCATACATGGCCAACTTATCGCGCATTATTAAAAAAACCTCAAATTGAGCAAAACTATTAATGGCCGTGGAATGTTTATTTTAAGAGACAGAGGAAAACTTTTATATTGAAAATTGATGGCACTGAGAAGCTTTATCCACCCAGGTGCTCAGATAGTTTCAGCAAATTACACAGGGTCTTCGGCTCTCTTGAGACCATGACAATTTTTGTCGATTTTAGTTTTTTTAGTACACCGCGAAAAGTTAGGTATAGAGGCCCATTCCTTTTTTAATGTCGCCTCGCTGTCCAAAATTGCCATATTTTGTTTTCTTACATATTTTCTGTGCGGCCCAAAATAAGCGAGAAAATCGCTTAATAAGAAATAAACAAAAAAAATTCATAGCCTCAAGAGAGCCGAAGACCCTGTGTAATTTTCTGAAACTATCTGAGTACCCTTTTGCATAAAGCTTCTTAGTGCCATCAATTTTCAATATAAAAGTTTTTCTCTGTCTCTTAAAATAAACATTCAGCGGCCATTAATAGGTTTGCTCAATTCGAGGTTTTTTTTAATAATGCGCGACAAGTTGGCCATGGATGCCGATTTCTTTTGCAGCACCACTTAGCTGTCCAAAATTGCAACATTTTTGTTTCTTACGCTTTTTTGTTGGGCGTAAAATGAGCGAGAAAATCGCGGTGGTAGACCTAAAAAAATCATCCTGTATATATAGGGTGAGTCACATCTAAAGGCAGAGCCGAAAACACAAGGTAGAACTCGCTAAAATAAGCACATATGCTTAATAAACATTAGCCCAAAAAAGCTTGGTTCTCCATATACAGCGTGTTGAAAATTTTCCAAAAATAACATATTTTTTTAATTTCTTTCGATCCCATTTAGGAATTCTAACCAAATTTGGTACACATTATACACTGGATGGTTGCCATTTTGTGGAATAATTTGACCCCGTTCCGATCACCAACGGCGTAGGTACAAATAGTTACTGTAAATAATTGTAGAAAAAAAGTAGTACGGCCCTGTGCAAAACCAAAAATTTTGGATAGCCCATTTAATTTGGAACAAAAAGTGCCTCTTGGTATTTTTTTATTTCTGGTACAGTTTCTTCGTAATTTCGGATTTGTTAAACTAGTGTCAAGGTGATTATGCTGGCATTTAAAATAAAATTATTTGTATCTTCGCCGCTGCTCATCTGAACAGGGCCAAATTATTGCACAAAATGACAACCCATAATATGTATAAAATAATTCCTAAACGGGCTAGAAAAAAATTAAAAAATATTTGGAAAAGTTTCAACACTCTGTACATGGAGAACCAAGCGTTTTTGAGCTAATGTTTATTAAGCATATGTGCTTATTTTAGCGAGTTCTACCTCGTGTTTTCGGCTCTGCCTTTAGATGTGACTCAACCTGTATACGATCTCTATGATGACACCACGGGCATCCGACGTCAGCCGAAACCCTCGGTTCACCCTCGACCCACATCTGCCCTTCAAACCGACCGCGCCGCGCCGCCGCCCCCCACCCCGCGCATGCGCCAGCTGGAAGGGCGGGCAAGGCGCACCGCGATCCTCATCCCGACGCGGCACATGCTAGGCCAACTAGACCGGTGGCCGCGTACGCCGAACTTCGGTTGTTTCTCGCGGGCCAACTTGATTTTTCTCCGCGAGCCTTTTTCGAGGGTTGGGACGCGCGGCGTGTGACGTCATCGAAGGGAGGGGGTGACGTTTTAGACTGTGACCGGGGTGCATCGTAGCCTCGCGGCGTAGTATCGAATTGGGGGTGAGTTTTTTTTAATGAAATTAAGGGTTGTTTTTATTCTTTTGAACGTTGCCATGATTTCATGCGGCGTTTTTTTGTTGTGTAATTTTAAAATAGAATTTGTTTTTTTTATTGTGCATGATTTAAAGTAGATTACCTATTATTATTGTCCTCTGGGGTAGTATTGCAGTATAGCCATTTTCATGTTTGACTCATGCTTGCTTTCAAATGTGTAAAAAAGTCTTGAAATCAGCAATGTCTCAAAATCGTCGTTAAGAGGGGGTTGCCGACAGCGAAAGTGATGTTAGATTTCGTATTTTTTTAAGTTGTATAGCATAAAATCTAATAACATTTTACCTGGCAAAAATTTAGTACAAACATCTCTGTCTTCATTTTAATCATAAGATCTTAAAAGCAGCGTTTTGTTTTATAGGTTATGAAAACATTGGGAAAAATAATAATTCCAGTGCATATGCTTTTAAGATCTTATGATTAAAATGAAGACAGAGATGTTTGTACTAAATTTTTGCCAGGTAAAATGTTATTAGATTTTATGCTATACAACTTAAAAAAATACGAAATCTAACGTCACTTTCGCTGTCGGCAACCCCCTCTTAAAAGCTCAGAAATCGGCACTGAAGTAGCCCATTATTGTACGATTTTTTTCAATAAGTAGGCCTTGGAGAGTTGTAAACATCAAACGTCTGACGCGGAGCCATCGCCCGTCAAAAGTGACCGAATATTCAAAACCCGGCCGATAAAGGCCCATTTAACTTTTCGCACACATAGCGAAATTGTTACCTATAGCAGCGCAATCTTTCAGTGCAAATATTTTAGTACATTTTTGAATATCAATCCGTTTTTCATGGAGGCTACACAACAGGCAGCAGTTTGTAGTTTCTGTTGGGAAACGCCGTGCCTCGTCATACTTGACCTAGGTAGAGCGATCGTCAAAGTCAAGCATCCCTTATGATTATTATTATGATTATTCCACATGCGTCATGAAAAGTTGAACTTCAGTGCCTTGGTACGTAATTAACTATTTCAAGCTACTTTCTTTCCTAAAATGTTTATTTTTCAGTTTATTGGTAGGTACACTGAAATTTTAAATATCTGCCATAAAATGAAGCTATTACTCTAATTCTGCTTAATCAAGTTATAAATAAAAATTGTTCCGTTTCTGTAATGTTATTTTTGTCAGAACATGTATTTCAGAAATTTAGAATTCTCGCTAAATAATGTACAATAATTGTTATTGTTAACAACTGTTTTTGGATAGTAGTTTATGGCACATTTTTGTTGTTTTTTTTTCTACGAGACCGATAACCAAAGAAAATATCTACCTACACCAATCGATTCTACATAAAAATAGACAAAAAATCCAAAATATCCACAATAGACTGGTGAAACTAAAAATATCTGTAAGTATACTTGTTTCCTAAATTCCAGTAAAATCAGGCTTATTTAAAAAGGTACTAGACTTTCACAAAATTTCATGTAAATCGAGTTATTTTTACGAGATAAAAAACCGGAAAATCGGTTTTTCGCCATTTTATCTAAAAATTTGAGGTTACCTATGTCGAAAAATGCCTAGATTTTTTTTAATATCTGCGACTTTTGTGTTACACAACAGTTTTTTATTCAGCATTTCGATTCTGTTTTCTTAACAAATTTTAAGACCTCGCTACCCATCACTTATTCAAAAGCCTCAAGCGGAAAGCCGCGGATTATTGTTTACTGGCTGTTTTGTTAAATCCTTCTTTGACTCGGCTGTCAAGTTGATTGATTTAGAGTCTACAGGCTGAGGCAGCTTTCTAGTGGTCGAATTGGGACCTAACGAGTGGATTGTATTTCATAAAACCGTCGATTTTTGCAATATGAATTATTCATAATGCGGAGGTACAGTCATGTTCACATATTATGCCCCGAAGACGTATTGTATTTACGTTTTCCTATTTCCACTTTTTCTGCGCTAAGACTTGCTGCGTAAAAATACATGGAATTTTAATTAATAATAAGCGCGTTTTTTTAAATGTCATTTTTGACAGGTATCGAACGACACATGGTCACATTGTTTTTTAAGCAAAAGTTGACGACAAAATTTTCTTCCTGTTCCTACAATAGAATATATATAGTATTTCACTCAACCAAATAAACCCATTTCATTTCCAAATCTTCTCATTTTCTCTGTGGCCTCATTCTCATTATTATGTCTACAAAATTCCTGCCTACCCCTGTCGCTGACAGTCACTCTAGAAGTCTAAAAATATTCGTACGACCCCACGAGAACAACGGTCGAGTTATAAACACAAACGGTTGCCAAGGGTTGGAAAAGCACGATATTGGGTCACTGAACTTTCCGCATCGGAAATTACGTGTACGATTAGAAAATGTCGGTGAAAACGCGCATGGTACGATGGGTATATGTGCCAAATTAAACTGAAATGAACATAAAACGCGTTTGGTTTCTATACGTTGGTATTTCGCGACGCCCTGTATACAAGAAACGTTAGAAAAAATTAAAATTCACCCATGATGCTTAGTTTTATTGCATCGCTGATACGTGCCGTTTTGAACTGGGCAATTTAATGTAACGGTATTGCATGGTCTAGCAACCTGCATACAATTTTTTTATTATTATTATTTCCTTTGCATATTATCGTTTTTTTTTTGCCACACCCTCCATAGACATCCATTTTTATAAGGATAGTGGTTTCGAAGAGTAGTAGTGCCTCCTGAGTTCTCATTTAACAACAATAAGGTTAGGTATCGATTTTTTAACAACTTTCAACTTGCCTACATTTGTCAAACAACAAACAATATCTTCCGAATAAAAGAATAATTTTATTATTATTATATTATTATTAATGAATTATATCGTAGTTTAAGAATGTGTCTGCTAACTAATTTTCAAATGATTGAACTTTGCTAGATATTATTTTGCACTGCTCTGTACGTGGTGTAGGTAGATGCCATTTCTATTAAGTAATGTCCAATTCCATGCGATTATATGTCTTTAGATGCAAAACGGACAGAGAATACTTAAGTGCGTTCTATGGCCATCTACGTAGGCGTAGAGAGACAATAATACTTTTATGTATTGTCACCTGCCTTTAAAAGGTTATCGCACTGTATAGCTATTAATATTTAGGAACAAGAAACAAATTTTATTCGTCGCGTTTAAGTTTTGGAAGTAAATCGAACGATAAAATAATTCCCATATATTATGATGCGGACTTTTTATGTCCGTTTTTTCATCAACATAGCAGTGTATAAAATTTCGTTCTAAATATCAGTTTCCCGTTCCACCCTGACCTTAGATGTGCACACATGGCAGCACATTCACGAATATCAGGTTACAACTACACCGCGATGTTTTACTCTTTTGTGCAGAGCTATTTTTAAAGTGTGAATGTCAGGTATACGTGTGGGTCGCAAAGGAAACCTCTGGAAATACGACCTTTTACCTTGCGCTAATCAATGCAGCGCCCCAAGATCTATAAACAGTGGATTAAAATTATTAATCACGTTATTAATTGTTAAAATAAACTGTAAATTAGGAAGTTTTGCCAAAGAAACCAGGTTATAAAACTGATTCACCTGGTGCATTTTTGCTAGTATCGCTATACAACGTAATATTTTTTTATTGAAACCGGCAGTGAAGTGTCTCAAAATCGTCATTAGAATCTCAGAAATCGGCACTTAAGTAGCCCATTATTGTACGATTTCTTCAATAAGTCAGCCATCGCCCGCCAAAAGTGCAGCGCATTCTTTCTTTCTTTCTTTCTTTCGGTATATAAATATTTTAGTAGGTTTGAATATCAATCTATTGGCAGCAGTTTGGAGTTTCTGTTGGGAAGCGCCGTGCCTCGTCATACTTGATCTAGGTAGGTAGAGCCACCATACACTTACCCACGGTATGTCACTAACGAATCAGAAAACAAGGCAACTCTGCGCATCTACGTCAGTTGCGAATCACGAATTCAAAATAATGGGCGGCTGCGGTTGTTTTACGATTTTTTAAATGTTTACAGTTTAATGTGTCAAGAAAAAAGTGTAAACAACTGACTGATCGTCAGTCCAGCTCGACAGTGCTTTAAAATAGGCCCAAAATGCCGGGATGTGCAGTCAGCGGTTGTCCAAATAATAACAGAAACAGTAAGGGAACGGAAATTAAGTACTATAGATTTCCCAAGGACAATAATCTTGCCAAAAAATGGATTGCTGCATGCCGCAGACAAGACAGTATCAATTTAAAAAATGGTAAGGAAACAGATTATTTATAGAACAGAGCATTAAAAATAGGGGACTCAACAGAGTTTATGCCTGGTTTATACAGCAAATAAAATAGAATGTGCAATAAAAAATTAGCCTTGCTATGGTTAAAGGGAATCACTATTTGATCCCTATTTTACTCACTATTTATTATGTTGTTTTGTTTGTTGTTTAACTATAAACTAAGCATTAGTTGTGCAGGTTGTGCTTGTGTCGAGGCTTGTAAATAAGGCATAAACCGACATAAACACGGGAAGGAAAAAGTTATATTTTTGGTAAGGCTTTGAATTTAATTATCAATGTCTTTGCCTATAACAAGTCATCTGTAAAATACTTTTTTTGATGGAGAGTTTGTGTCGATAGAAGCCAAAACTTAGTTCAGGATTACCTTACTTACAATAAATATATTATTTAGATATCTATATGATATTTTTTTATTGTCTACCAATATACGGTCTTTTAAAAGAAAAATCCTGTTAATTTAGCAAAATATACATCAATTTTATTTGCATGCATACGATTAGCTAAAACGCAAAGAAAACAAATTATTTGTAAAATTATAATTATCAAATTAAATGTGTTTTTTATCAACAGAATATTCATTCATTTATCTAGCAATATAATCTACATATTTTTAACAACATTTAAAAACATTTAAAATATAAGCAAAAACCCATAAAAAAGTATATATTGCGGTGTAAAACAATGGAGCAATTTAAATTCTGATTCGCAACTGACGTCACAAGATGCGCAATGACATACCGTGGGTAAGTGTATCGTGGGTAGAGCGACCGTCAAAGTCGAGCAACGCCGCGCGGAGTCGGTTCATCGACGGGTGATCCCTTATGATTATTTTCTTGTCTAACAAAACATTTTTTTCCGATTTTCCGATTTTATTTGCCTCGGCCAGACGCCTCGGCAACTAAATTCCACGTGAGTCGTAAAAAGTTGAACTTCAGTGCCTTGGTACATAAATAACTATTATTTCGACACACAGGAAGTGGTCTCATAAAAAACCTATTCATACATAAAAAATTACACTACGATAATTACCGCGCCAAAATCGAACTCGTCCGCTGTGACTGCGCTATTGTTATCCCGCAAACAATCGAAATAAATCCACGCAGATTCGAAATAATAACATAGTTGTCGGGGGGGGGGGGGGGTCCAAGGGTACATCCTTGCGGAACACCATAAGTACGAATCGGGCTTATTTATATGAAATTTGAACAGCCGGATACGTCGATTTTGGATGACCCAAGATCTTCGAAGCGGCCCGCTAGGCTCGTAGTAGCCTCCGTAGTCACCTTGCCGCAAGCGAGTTTTGATTTTTCATTTTCAGCCTCATTCCGCAGGTGGCCTAACGGTGTTCTAAAGATCTAAATAACGTCTATGGAGGCTCTTCCTGATTCCTGATTGTAGTAGGTTTAGCCCAGGCATGTGGACAGTCATTTTGTCGCAAATACATGTTTCGAAATTAAGAAAGATACAACACCAACACAGGAACTATTAAAAATCACCCTGTGATCATAAAACATCAAATATATTTTTTATTATACTTCTTTGAACACACCTTATTTTCATCTGTTTTAGCAATAATGAAAGATGGGGTTTTTCGGGCTAGCGCACGGAAACAGCGCATGGAAAAACTTCCCGTGCGCTGCATAAAAATACCGAATATATGGCTTTAAAATAGAAATATACATCAAAGTAAACTAAATTTAAGAAACTCTATATGCTCTCTGATATTTAACATGTACCTATTTTGTATTTTAATTCGTAAGTGTTTCAATATTTAGATACATTTCTGTAATATTTTTGACGTTTTATTCACCTTATCTGACAATAACTAATTTACAACAAAGCACCTTTGAAATAATTTGAGAGCAACCATGGAAACGCATCATACATACCAATCACTATATTGTCACTAATATGCCGATAACATGTTTTAAGTTTCCGTTTTCAAAGAAGTATAATAAAGAATATCGTTCATTACACGTCCAGAAATAGATTTTTCCGTGCTTTCATGACTTCCCGTGTTCGGCTGCGCTTCACACGGAAATTTGTCACGCGCGCACGGAAAAATCTTTATTTCCAGACTCGTAATGAAATATACTAATTATCATTTTTGTTACTTCTCAGCACAAAACAACTTGTCACTGACCGAGGTCTTTAGACAAGGCTCATATAACCTTAAAAGATGAGTTATTTCATTAACTACTCTTTCATTCAACGGAAACTCTTAATAATAGCGGAATTAATATTATTAATTTTTATTGTTTAATGACACAAAACCATCTTCTATGTTCTCTGTGGTATCTACCTGCAAAAATGCTGGAATTAACTTGAATAAGATGTTCGAAAAATGTTGTTGTGTAACCTTAACAAGTACCTATTCTATAAATGCTCAGCAGCCAGGCAAAGTTAAAACAATGCAAAACGATTGCAGTCTCTCAAAATAAATTAAGTTCTATTTTCCGAGCATTTCGGTTTTGTACTCTTTTCAGCTGTAATAAAACTAAGAGTTCGGCCAAACTCCATGAGTAATGTCTTGCATATTTCGCAAACACATAACTTCTTCTTTCTTCTTGTGCGCAAGTCAGAAATCTAAAAATGCGGCTTTTATTTTTGATAGGTTCCTAACTAAAATTAAAAAAAGTGTATTAGTGTTAGTCACTTTCTTGTTATTTCGATATTTCACACAATAAACACTGTACTTATTCCTTTCTCAGACAGATGTTTCATGTAGTAATCATTGTAGCAGATAGAAACTAATTAGTAGTAATTAGTATTTTGTGCTATTAATAAGCCTAATGACTGTAAACCCATTGGAACGTTTCTAGAAGATATACTGTTTTCCCTTCCTGTTGAAACACTAAAAACCGCTGCCAATGGACACATACAGTGTGTCTGGTTTTTCGTGTTGACACCCCTAAAAACCTAAGTAGGTTGTGGCAATTGAACGGGGCAATTTTTTTTATAGATCATGTCCCTGAAAGGTTATCGTTTGCGAAGATTTAGTTTGGTATTGCCACGATTTTCGATTTTTTAAAGGGGTGCGTTTTTCGATGGCATTTTTTAATCGAAATAAAATAAAAAAGAAATAAACTTATTTATTTGATTCCCATGTCAAGTAGGTTGTGACGGAATAGGTAATCCGCCATCTTGGGGCGGCGGCCATATTGGATTTAGTATGACGCCACTGACCTTATCGTTGTAATAGGTTGTAGTTATGTTATACTTAGAACTTGTTATTAATTTCTTGCAGCAGTGTACAAATGAAAAATATATTCGTGAGATCATTATTAGCTGATAATAATTCTACTCCTGAAACCTATACATATAACAAGATTTTCAAGTTAGGCACAATATTTATGTTGTAGTTGTCAAATAACTAGCTACTTATCTACGGGATCGTCCTTGGTCTAAGCCCGAAATTTTAGTATATTCCATTCAAATGTCTACTCTATAAGGATTATCGACTTAGGTACTAGAGAAATAATATGCCTAATAAATTTAACCTTTTGTAAAAATTGTATCTCTCAATAGGTATAATACTGACAAGGTAAATGAGTAAAATTAGTTTAACAACTTTCTTTGAATCATCATACTGGTTTTTTTATACAAGCACTTTTACTGCAAAAATATGCAACTCAATTTTTGTGCCCTACGTTCTTGAATCATTATTTTTATCTAAAATATTAAACAGGAATTTTTACTGTTTTTATCTCATTGTAATAATTTTATAGCAGAGTCGGTTGGTGTTTACATTTTGACAATGATAATAATTAACAGAGATAAGGTTGTGGAGCTTAGCAGGTGATAATAATTTGTAATCTTTGTATTCCACATACCAGTCCTGTATTAGTCAGACATTGAATGCGATGTGTTTTGGATAAAACAAGCGTTAACTACCGTACATGCTAAATCGATAATTATGGGAGTGTTCGACGAATTTTTGAAAAAGGTATTTACAAAAATTTAGTCACCTTGTTTCAAGGAAGATGCATATACGGTTCTGTTATAGAAAAATTATTGTAATGAAAGGTTTTCCTTTATTCCAGAAACAAAGTTCGAGGATTAGATCGGCGGAAAGACCCAATCGATCTGCAAAAAAAGAAGCGGATAAGAAAAAAACAGCAGATGTCGACAAGTGAGTAAACAAACTGAAAAGTGTGTTACCCAAGACTTCACCGAAGGGTGTATAAATATTAGGACGCCCATTATACGCCAAAATGACTTAATTTGTTATTAGGGATTTTTTATGGGAAATCTGGAGACGTAGCTTTTTTTGATTTTTTTTTAATCCTAATGTCCCACTAATATAGAAAACGGAAAACAAACACTATCCTACAATTTTAAAATAATAGTTATGTAAATATGGCATATTCTTCACAGATCACAGAAAATATGCCATATATTTATTAGTGGGACATTTTAAGAATGTTTACGATTTTCAAACATTTCCAAAGAATTCCTGATTTTTAATTTACAATTAAAAAAAATTTCCAACTATAAGGTCCTATAGAAATGTTAGTTGGCCAGATAATATATCGTACTTAAAAATATGGCATATTTAAGCCTTATTTTAAAAACACAAAACAGTGTTCTTTGCCGTTATCTTTATTGATGCGACATTGTTGGGCAGCTTTGAATAAGTTTGCTCGATTTTCAGATATTTCCAATCCATTCTTGATCTAAAAAAATTTAAAATAAAAAAACCTTTTTAAAAACAAGTTTTTATTTAAGCCATGTACTAAAAGGAATAAAATAAGTTTAGGTTTTCGTTAAGATAATTCAATTCCAAATTGCGACAAGTTTTTGCAAATTGAAAAGCTTGTCGCGCGAAATGTTGATGAAAGTAGGTACCAATTAATTTTATTGGACAGTGATTGGTTGATAAGCAAGTACCTATTTGCCAAAGTATGCATTTTTTCTTTACAATTAGAGTGACAAGCTTTTCAATTTGTAAAAACTTGTCGCAATTTGGAATTGAATTATCTTAACTAAAACCTAAACTTATTTTATTCGTTTTAGTACATGGCTTAAATAAAAGCTTCTTTTAAAAATGTTTTTTTTTTAATTTTATTTTGTGCTTTTTAGTACCTATTTGATTCCCATGTCAGGAGGGTGGTAAAGAAATTTAGTCCGCCATCTTGGGGCGGCCGCCATATTGGATTTAGTGTGATGTCACTAACTTTATTTTTTCTACTCTTCAAGCCCTTTCATTTGATACTCATATTAGGGGGGGGGGTTGAAAAGAAAATGTAATCCGCCATCTTGGAGCTGGGGCCATATTGAATTTAATGCGATGTCACTAACTTTTTCGGTTTCTACTCTTCAAGCCACTTCCTACACACACAAAAAATCATCAAAATCGTGCAGCGCCTCAGAATTTTACAGGGGTCCAGGGGTGTTCCATTTTTAAACGTAACATCAAATATGAACACCCCTGTATATCGACTGAGACGTATGATTCAGATAGAAATCGATTTTTATAATTTAAAATTTTGATTTTATACTTGTCGAAATACATAAGGATTTAATAATATGGAATATGGCTGCCCTCCTGGTTAAATGATCACGAGCCACCACTGGTATATGTATATCATTATCAATATAAAGTTATTTAGTCTATGTAAATTTGAGTTAGCTTCTAGTTTTTTTTTGTAGTTTGTTTATAAAACAGATATTGGGAAATGTGGGTAAATATTAAATATGAAAAGTAGGTGAGAGAGTATAATAATAATAATAAAAAAGCATAATGGTCTAAAATTGGTTTACGGATTTTTTAAATTAATTAAACGATACTTATTTTTAAAAAACTTGTTGGTAATTTTTGTTGTGTTAGGTTAGTAGACATATAGGTAAGTTATCTTTTAATAAATTCCAATAATAAATGTCAAACATGTAAACGTTACATTCCTGTTTATGATTAAGCAAAAATGCAAATAGAAATACTATTTTCGTTGACTGACGTATTAATAAAGACTGCTCACGGCTGTCATGTTTGACAGTTCGCTGGCTCACCATGCGCTTCCCGGACACAAAATACAATGAAAAATACATTGTTGACCATAGGCGCCATCTACTTTCCAGGACATGAAACTATGGCCGTGAGAAGTCTTATTAAAACGTCAGTCAACGCTATTTTATTATTTGTAAACTAAAACTTGTCAGTAGAATTAATAATAGCCATGACATTGCCCATAAAGCAATAAACCTATAATGGTATAACTCTGAAATATCTGATAAAAAATCTCTCAAAACGTATTGACACCCCCTTTATACCGTATATTATGTATAACCATGATATAATAATATGTATCATGATGTACCTATAACCCCTTATTTATTTTAATGTTTACAGTTTTCCCATTTCTTCTACAACCCAACATACAACTCGCTGTATTGCTGGTTGCATACCATCCGTCATCTTTTCATTAATTCCGTGGCGGCGTAAAATCCGAGTTCCGGCAAGCTTTCCTCGTCCGTTCCCACTCATAACTCGATTAGAAACAATCCAGTTATCAGTTTACAAAGCGTGGGATTATATCTCGTTAAAAATATGCACTAAAAATAGCTTCCACCGTGACGTACGCTAGTAAGCGGTATTGCGAGAATGTATCGACGCGAGGGGGTATAGCTCAGTGGTAGAGCATTCGACTGCAGATCGAGAGGTCCCCGGTTCAAACCCGGGTGCCCCCTAACTTTTTTTTTATTTTTTTTTCGGTGTTTTTTTAAATGCCACATTGTGGTCTGGTTTAGTTACCAAAGTATTTTAAACCTCAAAAAGCTTTTTTTATATTGAATCTCAAAATAAAAAATGCGTTCAAGTAAAACAACATACATAAGTTTGGTACATATCTCAGATTTTACTCATTTGGGGATTTCTCCTGTAAACCGCCAACCAAAGAAGCGTTGGGTGAAGATAAAGAAGTTTTCGAGCAATGAACACTAGCTAATTTTCGTCTATTTCTTCAGGAAACAGGGGAAACCCCCAAAGGCTTACATTTGGGACGCCCTGTGCATGTGTGTATATAATGGCGTGTGTTTTGTAGAAGGCACCTCTCTCAAAACGCATTTTACATTAAAGATTCTGCACAGCGAAAGCTATACAACGTCCCGCGTGCCTATTTATAGATATACCTACCGCCTTTTGCTGTTTTATGACCTCTTCGAGGACCGTAGTGGTTATGGTAGAGAAGGTACCAACAAGACTTATTAGGCATTATTGACACCATCAAAAAATACATTCAACTTTAAGATACACAGACACTCAATAATTATTATTTATAACTTACCGTGTATAACTTATAACGAAATAGAAAGAAAGCTAAAAAATGAAAATGACAACAGAAAATATAGCCTATTCTGAGATAATTAAAAGTTTCTAATGTGGTAATAAATGTCAATCTATTTTTCATGGAGGCTGCACAACAGGCAGCAGTTGGGAAGCGCCGTGCCTCGTCACACTTGACCTAGGTCAAGCAATGCCGCGCGCAGTCGGTTCATAGACGGGTGATCCCTTATGACTATTTTTTTGTCTAATAAAACTTTTTTTTTCGATTTCAAAAAAATATATACAGTGTGGTCATCTAAGTGTGCAACATATATGGGAATTTTTTTGTTAATTGCACAACCAAAATACAGATATTGCCAAAAGTTGACGCATGTTCAATAATCATATTAGGTGCACTTAGAGTTAAGCAGCATACAGGGTAGGTCAAAAATATAAAAATTGTACAAGAGTAAAGTACCCTTATTTCAAAAAATAAAAGCTATGCCTAAAAACCAAAATATAGCCACCTACGAAAAAAAATAATTTCGTCATTAATTAATTACCACAGTTTTTTAATAAACATTTAAAATAAATATTTTGAAACTTAAATGAGAGTTTTTTAATATACACATTACCATTACTAATGTTTTACCTTGTTCAGAAGAATTTTTGCGAAATTTTAAAGTTTTGTTAATATCGTTACAACAAACATGAAGTTTGTGATTCCCTAAAAAATTAAAAATCTAAGTTAATTTTACAAATATGCTTGAATTTGAACAAAGTTATGCGAAATTGTTATAATTTTGATTGATTTATGAAACTGTTTAGGGTGAATAATAAAACAATTTTTTTTATTAAATTATTAATGTTTTCAAAAATATTTTTTTTTCTTAGGAGGCCATGTCTTGGTATTTAGGCATCACTTTTAATTCTAGAAAACTTTTCTTAATAACATTTTGCTGAATTTTTTGAAATAAGTATACTTAACTCTTGTACAATTTTTATATTTTTTTACCCACCCTGTATACTGTTTGGCTTGCAACCATTCTAAGTGTCCCTAATATGATTATCGAACATGCACCAACTTTCGGGAATATTTGTATTTTCATTGTGCAATTAATAAAAAAAAATCCCATATGTTGCACACTTAAATAAGTATCTGTATAAGTATCTTGGCACTGAAGTTCTTTTTATGATCACGTGTGGAAAACTAAATTTTTCTCCTGATCCTTGCCTATTAGTAATTATATTTTTCCAAAAATGTACCGTCACCAGTCTATAATAATAAAAAGGGCTTTTTACGTCTTACTTTTTTATATCGTTACCGAAGAAAGTATTTTCCTTGTTTCAGGGTCCAAAATTCCACGCAATCAAACTCCACGTCTCTATTCAGTTCGATAAGAAAAGGACTGAACACTTCGACCCCAAAATCGAAAAATTCCGCTAGCGATTCTACTAAGAAAAATGAAAAAATAAAGGAAACGCGCACGAAAGATGCCACCAAGAAAGAACCGACATACAGACCACATTGGCTTACCAGGAATAACAATAACAACAATGAGGTCTTGAAAAGAAATCAGGTACCTAATGCATATATTTTATATAACAATAAGTTTATTTATTTCCACAATACAATATAATAGATGATACATTTTTTTTACTGCTTGTAACTCTTCGTACGTGATATGGAATGAAAAAAAGTAAATATCACCGATAACAAGCTTCTCTTTCCTTTTTCTCACGCCACGAGCGTCCATAACCTACAATCGACGATAAAAAACAAAACATTTTATTTGTTATTGCCACTATCATTATCTCGGAAGGCCTAGAAACAAAACTTTGTTTTCCGTCGTGTACAGATCAAGTCGTTCGACGCCGTCGCAGGTGGCCCGAAAAAAATCGAACGTCGCGACAGGCGGCCAACCAGCGTGGCCGTGGTGACGTCGAACGTGACGTTTCGCAGGTGAGTTTATCACCTTCAGGGTGTATATTACATTGTTTTAATGTCTTTTTATAAAGTTGAAGAGAAAGTTTTTGCGATACGACTCACTCTTCTAGCCCTTGAATAAAGAACCTACACAAACGCCGATGCCACTTTGGTGCATAATCTCAAAAGTTAATTTAAATGACAAAATTACTTGCCGATGGATTCTTCCTTCCTAAGATTCTTTATTCAAAGCTTCTAGCAAAAAGTCGATGTGTGTTTTTTTTTGAGAAAATATTTATGTGTAATTTGTCAATTTTGGTCGATATTCGAAACTAAATTGGTGATGTTGTCAATATGGATTTGGAAATATTTTGATTATTCACTGAAAATGAGGAAGGAAACTTGAATGTTATAAGTTTGTCCTTATTTACCGAATATCCTTATTCCATGTTTTACTGCAGAATGTACATCGTGATTAAAATCATATACCTACTTAATATCAGGCTTTTCGCTATGAATTTCATCATACACCATACAATTTCTAGGAAGCAGAATTCGACCATGGAAAGTCAAAATAAGAAACGTATTAAACAAAATGTTGCACTTATGTTTATTAACAAATTAAATCTGATATATTATGAACTTAGACAAGGAAAGAGAGAGGACGCCTAATTACAGCGCTCGCGGCCGTGTTACCGTTTGCCACATCGCACGACAGGCCAGTGGCGTAGCATGAAACGCGTTCTTAGCCAATATCACAAAAATTTTAAAAATGAAATGGTAGTTAATTTTGACTTACATGTAATTTGGAATATTGGAATTTTTTTGCAGATAATTTCCCAAATGTAAAGCTAGTGTCAAGTTCTGAAATATATTTATATGTGGCTATTTCGAATCAATCAAAATGAAATAAATAATGCACACAAGTTTTCAATAAAAACAATGTTAAAAAATAATTATATTGGTTCTATTTACAAACAAAACAATGCACTTTATCATACTGAAATACTTAAAGAAAAAATATAGTTTTAGGGCATCTTTTGAAGGTAGCTTGTTAAATATTTACCTGTGAAACGGAATCCCGGGCTCTTGCTTTTCGCTTCTGCTTTTGCAACCAAACGCTGAACAATTCACCATCGTAAGAGTATATTTTCCACTTAATCACTGTTACTTTCAATTCACAAATTCACGAAATTAACTCACAACGTACTCGCTTTGTCTGCCACATATAAAATGGCCGCCGTTCAAAACGACGTAACAGAGTAGGCAAGCGCGGTGTGTCTAAGATTATGAATCATTTAAATCTTATAAAAAATAAGATAGTTATTTACATTCAAAATCTAAACCGTCACATGTCACAGCGAATATCACACTGTGAATTTTCTTCCATGGCAAACTTGATAACTATTATACTCGTAGTTCTTTGCTAAAAGCCTGAACGTTGAAAACCATGAAGCAAGTAGCAAAACTACTGAAGATTGAAGTGACCTTGGCTAACACAAAGCTTCAATTATGCGGTATGCAGTGCCTACCAAGTATTAAGTATTATAAGCAGCTTAAAATTGTTTATTTACTTAACTTATTATGGAAAAATGCTGTGCAAGGTAAATATTATTTTTTTTTAGCTTCTGCACTTTGCTGTTTTTGTTGGTCAATTGCAAGGTTATTTTCTTGAAAAACAAACTGTATTCCTGCTCTAAAATAAGAGTGTAGCAAACCCCGAAGCAAGGATATTATATTTTATACAGGGTGGTTCCAACGGACCTTGGTTGTTTGATCTCGAAAAAGATACAAATGTCCCGACAGGGCCATTCTCAGATATCGCCTCTGATATAGAAAAATCTAAAATTGTTAATGTTGTTAATATTCAAAACAATATCTTAATTATTATAGAGTCCACCGGTCAACGCAACGCGCGCACGTAATTTTCTTATTCATCAACGAAGACAAAATAATAGTAATTGCCCCCCTCCCCCGCACAAGCATGTGGTTGCTTCTGGGGTACCTACTCCTAGTTTGGAGTATTTTGAGGGTGAGAATTATTATTATTATTATCTCAAAGCGCTGCGTCGATTGGCGCAAAGTAGATGTTCTGATACGTACTCGAAAAGTCGATATCGCCACGTGAGAAAAAGTCCTCGAATTAATCCGATTGAACCGTGCCAAAACCGTTTTATTTTATAATTCCGTCTCCAATCGCCAGAAACAATTAAAACGACTTGAAAAGAAACTGAGCAAGTGTTCGAACCGAGAGAAACCTCTGCAGGAAAAGTAGGACGCGGGCAGCAGCTCGAACTGATTTTTCTCTTGAACTCTTCGCATGTTTTCGGTGTATCTTTGTGCGAAAAAAAACTGGCGCTCCCGCATTCTCAGTTTTACTTTGGCCCGGCGGAGAGTCGCCTATACAGCCCTTTGGTTGTTGACAAAGGTAGCGCAGAAGAAGGTTTTGTCCTCAGAGAAATAACCAACGATAGAGGGAGCAAAATCTTCAAAATGCACACGTTTGTAGTCAGCCAACAATATAAGGGAAATTTACCAAATTAAACAAACATTTCCCGTGTGTACAACGTTTACCTGTGATAGGTTATGTCACGAGAAATATCCAGTTTGGCCTGGACCAATGACGTCAGAACCTATAGACAGGTTTGTTTTGATAAACGCTTGACGCCCAGAACTAATCACAATCTAAGCGCTCCATTAAATTATTCCGAAAATGTCGCGAGATTGTCAGAAATTGCCCCTTTTTGTCGAGCCGTAGCGAACTTATTTCGACTCTGGGCTCGGAGGCTGGCGTCGTTAGACCATCCCCCGAGTCTTCAGGTGAGGTTCTGGGTTCTGGTGCTTCCGGCGCCTCCAAACAAGAAAAAAACATGCGATATCTAAGTGTGATTCTGGAGGAACTATAACCGGGAATCACCGGGTGTATAGTTGGTTGATGGTTGACTTTCTGTCTTTGTTTGTAGCATGTTTTTAGAGTAGTATGGATATATTTAATCTTGGAGTCAAAATAAAGGGCATTTTAACAATGGGGCGCCACGTCTATAGGTTTTGACGTCATTGGCCTGGACCAACAATAGTGTCGGTCCAGGCAATAATACCATATAAAACAACCAGCAGTATCACTCCCCATGGCGGGAAAATTCTGCGCACCTGTTCGCGCAGCCGCCATGTGGGAATAGATTCTGTCAAATTGATGCAGTGTCGGGGCGATTGGGCAGTTCTTTTTTGACTGTATGAGAGATATTACAGTGCCGTGGAGTGTGCTTTTTTGTAAATTGTGCTTTGTGCCGGTGTCTTTAAATAAAGAATCCCAGGAAGGAGTAAAAGCTGCTTGTGCTTACCACACACTATTTACTTTACTAATACTACTCTGTATTTCTGAATTGATTTTCCCGACTACACCTCTAGACTTCTATTCCACCAATATGGCTCAAGGTCATTGAATTTGCGGATGATTTCTCAAGAGTAAGTTATACTGCTGGTTTTTTATATGCTCTGATAATACCTGGACCAACACTACATTAAAGACCTGTGCATAACGCTATTTAAAGCGATCGCTACTGGCGCCACACGACGAAACAAATTTACACGGTGGTTTAATGTTAAAACACCATTGCTGCAGAATATTTTATAAAATAAAAACATGCAAATATGTGTGTTACAACGAATTTAATATCCTAAATAAAATATTTGTTTGTTATGTCCCTCTAATTTGACAAGTTCACATGGCATATTTCCATACATTTTCTTAAGAAAAGCGAGTCTAAAAAGCAAGCAAGAGTGTTTGGTACCTTTTGGTTTGAAAAGAAGTCCATGGCTAGTTGTAGTGTTAAGTAAGCATAAAACGCATTAGATATTTCAGTTTCTTCTTTATATGGAGGACTACTGGTTCGCTTTGGAGCTATAAACAAAATTTTCTATTTTCATTGTTGCATACGTTACAAAATACTCTTCCAAAATAATATCTAGAATTTTCGCTTCTTCTCCCTGGTTGATCAGATCATCCCATAGTTCCAAAATAGTGTTTATTCTTCTGCAATTCACCTAATGGTCTGTGCAGTGTGCATACCATTTTCTTCATGTGCATTGAAATTTCATGTTATCACAAACAAATCTACCTGTAAAAGCTGTGTTAATAGGATAAAACTGCTATAATACTGGACGCAAAGACAATTCGTTACCGTAAAAAGAAGGCAAATCGTAATAAAGCTGGATATTTAAAATTTGGGACATTTTAAACGTCAGTAACAGACATACCAATAACCACAGAATATCCCCCTATAACCTATAATAAGTCGCCATTTTTTTCGTCGAGTGGCGCCACCCAAGTCCGTAAACAACAATGAAATATGACATCATGCTCGGGTCTTTAATATAGTGTCAGTCCAGGTTTGGCAACACACCCCACACACACTTTCTGCGTCCTATTGTATACAAAATCAGTCACTATTATCCTAAATACTAATAAATACATAGTTATAATTTAACAAAAAAAAAACGCTTGAAAACACGAAAAATACACACGTAAACAATTAGAGAAAACGACACGCTGCGGTATAGCAACACAAACAATGCAGAGAGATTGAGGGCGGCGGACGGCAGTGTTGCCATATGGGGCGATTTGAAGTCGTTGTGGACGATTTTATTAAAGTGATAATTAGCATAGTATAATTACAGCGCAATCTTGTTTGTCACCATACAAGAAATTGATAGCTACATTTATTGATTTAATGTGCGTCTTTTTTTATTTAATCCCATTGTTAAACCCGTCCATATTGAAATCTAATGCTGTAAACATTGGAGTACGTGGCATCACTCAAGAAGACGTCGACTCTTTTTTTTATTTTCTTGTTGGTACTCCCTCTATCATTGGTTAGTTCTCTGACGGTCTGTCGCATCTGGTCGCATCTTTGTGTAGTCACCTATGTGTGAAGGATGTGGCGGTGATCAGCCACCTTAGTCGGTACCTTCGGTCTGGTCTGTGTATATCTTTGAAGGCGGGAGAGTAGTCGAGAGACGACGATCGGCATTTTTTTTGCTTCGCGATGCTGGTCGTATCAAGAGAGAGAGAGAGAGAGGTTTGCCGCGCAGGACCGGCTTGTGGATATTTTTCTTAACTGCGGCAATTTTGAAGGAAGTAAACTTGGAGGGCGAAAATCGTGTTTTGATAATTCGATCCATCTGTACTTTCGATTTTGAACATTAAATGCGAAATCCTCGTAAAATTTATAAAAAATTTACGAAAAAAATCAAAAGTATTCAAATTTATTTTAGGTGCTAGGTACCTAGATAACTGTCGAGTGTCGAATATGAAGACGATGCCGTTTTTGTTTTCATGGCTTTCATGGCACGTCTGATTTGATTGATATATGCTTCAACTTGTTGAATAAAGGAGAATTGATTAAGGATGTAGGTTGTTGCCTAACACAATTTTGTATTGAAATGTTAAAATGAAATATATTTTTTTATTATACTTCTTTGAAAACACCTTATTTTCATCTGTTTTAGCAATAATGAAAGATGGGGTTTTTCGGGCTAGCGCACGGAAACAGCGCATGGAAAAACTTTCCGTGCGCTGAATAAAAATACCGAATATATGGCTTTAAAATAGAAATATACAGCAAAGTAAACTAAATTTAAGAAACTCTATAATTATGCTCTCTGACATTTAACATGTACCTATTTTGTATTTTAATTCGTAAGTGTTTCAATATTTAGATACATTTGTGTAATATTTTTGACGTTTTATTCACCTTATCTGACAATAACTAATTTACAACAAAGCTTCTTTAAAATAATTTGAGAGTAACCATGGAAACGCATCATACATACCAAACACTATATTGTCTGCATTGTTTATTTTTTGTCAATTAAATTTATTATAATATGCCGATAAAATGTTTTAAGTTTCCGTTTTCAAAGAAGTATAATAAAAAAATATCGTTCATTACACGTCCAGATATAGATTTTTCCGTGCTTGCATGACTTCCCGTGTGAGGCGCAGCCGAACACGGGAATTTGTCACGCGCGCACGGAAAAATCCTCGGAAAAATCCTCGGAAAAATCTTCATTTCCAGACTCGTAATGAAATATACTGTTCCCCAAGCAGACTAATAATATACATGAAATACCAATTTTTTATTTAATATTTTAAAAATAAATGATTTTATCATCAAAACTTATTTTTTTACGAAACATCCTGTATGAGCTCGAATAGCTATAGGTAGTATGTAAAATAATACCATGGGAAAGGCTTAATCGATTCGCGAAAAAATACTATTGCCAATTTGATGCCACTATCAATTTTATTCTTAAAAAAATGCCTAATATGGTTTTATGATTTCAAAAAAATTATAATCCTTGTTTCATAAACAAGGTTATAATCTAAAATGTAGAGGTCTTCGAGTACTATAATAGGTTGAAAAAAAGTTTTTTTGAAAATCGGCGTATCTTTCGGAACATACGGAATTGTTTCGACTCAAAGTGAAACACACTGTATATGTCAACTTTGAGAAAACCTTAGACAAGGAGAGAGGACGCAATAAACAATTTCACAAAAATGTTAACAAGGAAAAGGTAATTAATTTTGAGTTACATGTAATTTGAAATATTGGTATTTATTTGCAGCTAATTTCCCAAATGCAAAGCTAGTGTCAAGTGCTTAAATATATTTATTTGTGGCGAATAAATAATGCACGCCCATGGAAACCAGCCCATATTTTATGAAACTCTTGTAATCAATTAAGAAATTTTCAATAAAAACGATGTTAAAAAATAATTATATTGGTCCAATTTACAAACAAAACAATGCACTTTATCATACTAAAAGTTAGAAGGAATTTCAAGAAGTTATATTGAGAAAAATAAAGCTTTGGGGCATCTTTCAAAGGTAGCTTGTTAAATATTTACCTGTGAAACGAAATCCCGGGCTCTTGCTTTTCACTTCTGCTTTTGCAACCAAACGCTGAACAATTCACCATCGTAAGAGTATATTTTCCCCTTAATCAGTGTTACTTTTAATTCGCTAATTCACGAAATTAAGTCACAACGTACCTACTCGCTTTGTCTGCCACATATAAAATGGCCGCCGTTCAAAACGACGTAACACAATCTGCACACGGCGCGATGTCCTCTCTCTTTCCTTGTCTATTTATTTATTTAACATCATAATGGAATAAAGAGCGGTAACCGCTTTCGCACAAATAGCCTTCAAAGGTAAATGGAACCGAAAACTCGGAGTTCTGTTTCCACGTGATTCTGTTTACAGTTTACATTACTGAATTAGTCAGTAAAAGAAGTCCATTTTTTCATTTACACCTGTTTTGCAATTAAAAAATGATATCATCGAGGTATACAAGACATTAATTTTGAAGGCCCCGGAGAAATATTATTCATTACTCTTCGGAAGGTGCTGGGTGCATTTTTGAGACCAAATGGCATGCTTTTAAATTGATAGTGACCTATGTCTGTAGAAAATGCGGTTTTGGGTATATCTTCTGGTGACTACTTTGTAAGAAGATTTCTAGATGAATTTTTGGCAATGTCCTTTTTTCACTTTGCAAAAAGGTGGCAACCCTACAACCAGCGTCCAGCGACTTTGCCTACGACACCAGCGCCCTTCGATTATATACGTACTCGGCCCTGTTGCCAACAGGTAGTTATCGGTGCCCGCCGACCACCTGGAGCCGTCTCTGGTCCCCCAGCAGCGCACCTCGTCGGTCGCGTGCAGCATGTTCTTCCAGTCGCCACTCGCCAGTCCCCTCTGCGCGACGACAGACGCCGGTCACAGCTTACCCTACAATCGGTGGAACGCGGACCGCGTTTTCTAAAAAGATACGGAAGCGGGCCGTTGGCAAGGTGGTTGACGCGTACGCCCGACGATGGCGCGTTCTTGACGTTGCCGCGACGTCGGCGGTGATGCTGGACCTGGCGGACCAACATAAGGGATTATGAGTGTAGGGTGTGCGGAAATTGGGGGTTATGAGTTTCCAGGTTTTTTTCTTTATTATGTCGTTGGTTGTTGGTGAAACCGTTGTAAATAACTGCGCTATCCTCTCTCTAAACTGTGAGGTTGTTGGTGTTTTGTGGTCGTTTAGTTTTGCCTTTTCCATAGGGGTGTTAAATTATAAACCACAGAACGAATAGGTATAACTTATTAGATGGAATGGGTACTTCCATTGCTTCGGGTATTCACTATTCATTGGGGGAGGGAAAAGTTGACAAAGACGATAGTGAATATGCATGCATTAATCTAAAAGTAAACAAATTTGGCAAATGGTTAATCAGTTATAATGACATATTGTAGGTCAATAGTGCCTAGTTCATTTGTCCTATGATACTTTGCACAAAGGTCTAAAGTTATATTCTAAACAACTTTTTCAAATGACTTTTTGTGATACCTCATCTAACCTCGCTTTTCCAAACTTAAAAAAAAACATTTGTTGCGGACTCTTTAGACCACTGTGTATAATAAAATGTTTAAACTTTTTGTAGAAAAGCAAGACTAAAGAAATAAGCTCAAAAAGTTACGAGTAAAATCACGATTAGCACGATACAAAAACAGCGCAAGTGGCGCCCTCTTTGAGATACCTACGTAGAAATTGACATCTTCAGCTTAATCTCCGTCCCCCAAAAAATAACAGTGCCAAATTTCAGTTCAGCAGCTTGATTATTTTGGGAGATGTACACTAGCCATAATTCAATGTCAAAAAATGAACTTTAACACCCTATATCTCAGTAACAATTAAGATTTGAGGGGTACCTAGTTGTTAAGCTCAATCGTAATGTTTTTTTTGGCACAAAACATAATTATGAGTGGCTGTATGTACCATTATTTTGGAACCATAAGGATTTTCTTATTTTTGGGCTAAGATGAAACCATATCATCGCTGCTTCCAGATTCGAAATGAGACCGTTAAACGTCGTGGCGTCATTTGTCATACCTGTCAAAAATGACATTGAATTAAATAAATGGCCAAAATAGGCCTTATCTGTTATTTTTTTCTAAAAAAGTTATTTGAAAACGTTTTTACGTGAAAATTGTCAGGCAAACATTCCGACAATGATAAATTTGCGATTTTTTTGAAAGATCTAAAAAGTAGTACCTAAATTTCATTTCTTTCTTTGTGGCATGATTGACTTGTGAAGTTTTTGAAAACAATTCTGTAATCGTCTAAAATCGTCCAAAATTGCACCTTGTTAGTTGAGTTTTCTTGAAACTAGCCAGTTACCTACTATCCAAAAAGGGTACATAACTAAAAAATTACAGGTTTGGATGATACAATAGACAAGCAATTCAAGGCAATCTATGACACACCGAAAAAAATGAAATTTGTTAGTTGTAATATTATGGAGCAGTCCACTATAATAGTATAGATTCAGTCCACTCGGTCCACCAGGATTTTTCCCAATGTCCAAATGGGCCGATCCGCCCCTGGTATAGGATGACATTCATTTTTGAAACACTCTGAAAAAAGATCCTCAGAAATCGTGAGAGATGCGAGATGCAAGTGAATGTGTTTTGCTTAGAAATTTTTAAAACGAAATGGGCCGGTGCTACATATTTATACATATTATTTACCTACTACCCAGCCTGTGGTTAGCACGTTCGCAATGGTTTCTTCCTTTCTCTTTATAATAATAATATACCTACCTATCTTATATCTTGCCATTACCACGAAATGATAGGTTCGGCGTGCAAGTGTGTTTTATTGCTCTTTTTCGTTGTTTACTTTCGGATTTGCGTTTCCTAATGCCTAGTCGTACCAGTACCATAAAATTGTATTCTATTCCAATGTCTAGAGAATAGCTCTAGAGAATACTATAAGTCCGCTCACTTGGCCTGTGTAAACAAATATTTCCCTCCTAAAATACATAATAGGGAATTAAAAAGCCAAAGACAAAATAAATCAAATCCTTAACTTAAAATTTTGCAAAACTTGTAAACTATGAAAATAATTTTGTTTGCTCCTAGGGACCTAGGTACACACTTATGTATATTTTTACTTACCCTATGTTTAATTAGGTATATCTTGCGTTATTTAAACGGAAAAAGTAAAATACCTGCAAATACAGGGTGATTCAGGAGGAAATGTCAATATTTTAGTTACGTATTCGGGGACCCAAAATAAACATAAAAGTTCCTATAAACATGGGTCCTATTCCCGGCCGTTACCGAAATACAGGGGTAAACAACATTCAATTTAAGGTTTTTATTACATTATTTATAACAGGTAGGCTAGGTTTTGGGTGATTCAGGCGGAAATTCCTGTTGCTTAGCAATAGTAGACCTTAATCCTCTGGATTATTGTCTTTGGGGGTGGTTTAAATCATTGGTATATTCAAGTAAAGTAAACACTAGAGATGCATTACTCGATCGAATAATAAATGCAGCAGCAACTATAAGAAACAGGCCCGTATCCATTCATAGAGCGACCCGAGCTATTCACCAGAGAGCTGACTTATGTTTAGAAGTAAACGGTGGCATTTTTGAAAACTATAAAACCTAGCCTACCTGTTATAAATAATTTAATAAAAACCTTAAATTGAATGTTGTTTACCCCTGTATTTCGGTAACGGCCGGGAATAGGACCCATGTTTATAGGAACTTTTATGTTTATTTTGGGTCCCCGAATACGTACCTAAAATATTGACATTTCCTCCTGAATCACCCTGTATATTATACATATTATGCTCCATGCTCCTCATTTTTCCGCCTCCTATTGTGCATAATGGAAAATCAATATAGAGGTGCCCCCGTATAACTTGGTGCAACCAGCTTTACGGTGTTTTGGATAGTCCACCCTCGTAAATAACGGAGTGGCGAACTGACATTGATTTACGACCGGTCGCAAAAAATCTGCGGCTTTTCGACGGCTTCAAAGGAGTGATCCGACTTATAGTATTCTCTTGATGGTTTTCCACAAAAAATATAAATGATATACTAGGTGTGACCACCGAAAAAAAAATTGCATGTCTCGGCTTTCGCAGAACTATCGTATAAGCAGTATATTATTCCATTCGATTTTAAAATAGAAGTGCATTGACATGAAGTAAGGCTTCCCCATAACACTCTGGATATCCTACCCATAGAATATTATTCAAATAATAAGCGTTCTCTGTACGTGTCTACTCGTCAGCAGATTATTATTTAAATAAATGGATTGTCTGTAGACGTTTTCATAATGTTGCTTCGGAGTCTTGAGCGGAGTTCGTTTACACCGTTTTTTAAAATTGGTTTTTAATATACGTGTCGACCTTGAGGTAAAAAAACAATTTTCACAATTATTACTACTGAAGTCAGGCTGCGATCGCGATGTCGCAGTAATAATAACATTATCTTTGCACTGATGTATTTACCTACTAATGATGATCATAGAGTGCCTGTGCACAGGTTTTAGATTGAGTCTTTGACCCGTAGGTTTTGGGCGTGCGCATTTGCAATTTGTCCACATCAAGATTGTTTAGGTAGTCTCAATATTTCTTAGTAGCAATATTCTTAAAAATTTGAGAGACGCCAGTAATGCTATTGTTTTCTAAATTTAGAACCCTCAAGACTACGCTACAAACAGCCATTTATTTGTAAAATGTTTTCGCGTAAACCCGTTCGATAAAGGGACAGGTTTCCATTTACGGAAAGTGGAAAGCCGAAAAAATCGAAGCGGACTTCTTTATGGCAGCCGATTTTACCATTTAAAATGGTATCAACCTTGGGAATTTCGTTAAAAAACGGGCGGGACTTGTATGGAATGCAATCGAGTGGAAACTGGTCGATTATTAATAAAAAGAAACGTCGCTTTTTCATTTAATAAAGTGCAGCGAAATAACTGTGAAACGAGGCTTGAATTTCGTCTTTGAGGATGATTCTTTCAATTGCAAAGTTTTTTTCCTCTGGCTACAAATCCTAATTAATAAACAAATCAAAGTCAATAGTATATCACCATATAGTTAAATTAGATTATTGTTATTATCTCCAAATGCTATTTATAAACGCGTTGTGCTTTTATGAATGGAAGACACACATTATTTGAGATGATCTTGCTCGTGATAAAATGCTACTAAAGGCTAACAAGGTTAACTGAATTTTCCCGGCTACTTTGTTATTTGAATTTTCAACTGTTTGTTTACATAATAACAAGTGTCCGCGAGGACAAAAGAAATATATAAGTACCTCCATTACTGATCAGGTGAGACTTGCTGCTTGATATGCAGAAAATGTTGTTTCCACACCGGAAATTTGTGTTATTAGTTTTCAATTTATGATAAAAGGAATATGCTGCATAAGGTAGTGCATATGTACTTGGCTGCTTTGATATCAGTATTAATACAATATTAACAATAATAAGTACATCACTACTTGATGAGTAACAACATTTACTGGGAAAAACGGTTTTGTTATTATTTGGGAAATTGAAACTTGAACATGATACCTACGCGTGTAATCTGTATTATTAAATTCATGACTTATGACGACATTTCTTGAGTATTTTCCATAATATGAGACCAAGCTAAATGTTGGTATCATGTTTCTGTAACAATATCACATTCGTTATTGATTTTCTAGAATGTAATAATAGAAGATATTAGTTCAATGCTGAGGGTGGTACTTATTAAACAAACGTCACCGTACTGGTTGATGTAGACCTTGTATAAAGAAAAGTCGTTACGCTTTATATACCTACCTAGAGCTCTAAGAAATTCTGGCCTAAAGTTACTGAGCCACAAAATTACTATTTTTTCTTGAAATCGGCATTAAAATGTCCCAAAATCGTCATTAAAAGCACAGAAATCGTACAATAATAATTGCCCATTATTGTACGATTTTTTCAATAAGTAGGCCTTGGCGAGATGTAAACATCAAACGTCAGACGCGGAGCCATAGCCCGTCAAAAGTGACCAAATATTCAAAACCCGGCCGATAAAGGCTCATTTAACTTTTCGTACACATTGCGAAATTGTTTCCTATAGAAGCGCAATCCTTCAGTATACATATTTTAGTAAATTTGAAAAACAATAGATTTGTTGTGTAAGCTGCATAAGAAGCAGCAGTTTGGTTTTTCTGTCAGAAGGTGCCATACATCATTATGCTTGTGCTAGGTAGAGCGATCGGTAAAGTCAAGCAACGCCGCGCGTAGTCGGTTCGTGGACGGGTGATCCCTTATTATTATTTTCTTGCCTAATAAAACATTTTTTTTTCCGATTTCAAGAAAAATATAATATGTACCTCGGCACTGAAGTTCTTTTTATGACTCATGTGGTTTATTTGCCTCGGCCAGAGGCCTCAGCAACTAAACTCCACATGAGTCATAAAAAGTTGAACTTCAGTGCCTTGGTACATAAATAACTATTATTGCTATGTTTGGCACATATGTTTATTAACAGTTATCTAAATTGTTTTTAACACGAATCTACACAAGGGGATTTTGGCCTACTGTTATCTGTGCTACAAAACAACGATAGGAGGTATCCCCAAATAGTATCAGGGGTAATATAACAAGTGGTGTGCCTATTATCGATAATACGTTCCGTTACTTTTAAGAATTATAATTCCAAAGCTGAAAATACCACGACCACGCAGCAGGAGTGGTATTTTCTTAGCATTGGGATTATAACGAGTTAACAATTTAACGAGAGGTATTATCTGATTATTAGGCATACCACCAGTTGTATTTAGGAAGAGAATTTAACAACAATTTGACAACCAACCTAACTTCAAAAATATAGAAAATAAGGGAGGGTGTAAAAATATACGTGATCACCTACCTAGTCTGAGGAAGTTATTGGGTTACCGATCAGTTTTAGCTACCACAATATTGGTTTATCCAAATAAAAAAATAATATATCGATTGTGAATTCTGCCACCTAAAAAAATTTATTTATTTTTATTTTTATCACAAATTCATTTTAACACAATTCCTATGTAATATCATTTTTATTATACTTCTTTGAAAACATCTTATTTTCATCTGTTTTAGCCTCGGTTTTAGCTATAATGAAAGATGGGGTTTTTCGGGCTAGCGCACGGAAACAGCGCATGGAAAAACTTTCCTTGCGCTGAATAAAAATACCGAATATAATATGGCTTTAAAATAGAAATGTACAGCAAAATAAACTAAATTTAAGAAACTATATATGCTCTCTGATATTTAACATGTACCTACCTATTTTGTATTTTAATTCGTAAGTGTTTCAATATTTAGATACATTTCTGTAATATTTTTAACGTTTTATTCACCTTATCTGACAATAACTAATTTACAACAAAGCACCTTTGAAATAATTTGAGAGTAACCATGGAAACGCATCATACATACCAAACACTATATTGTCTGCATTGTTTATTTTTTGTCAATTAAATTTATTATAATATGCCGATAAAATGTTTTAAGATTCCGTTTTCAAAGAAGTATAATAAAAAATATCGTTCACTACACGTCCAGAGATAGATTTTTCCAGACTCGTAATGAAATATATTGTAAAACATTTATCCGATATGTAGAAAACAAATACAGTTAGGAGCAAAGCTCCTGTATTGTCATTTCGGTGTCCTGATTTCTCATTTTTAATAAATCACCCATCACCCTGTACAAGTATGCCTATATTTATACAAAGAAAACTTCAGCCTTGACGAATACCCAACAATCAAGCGATCAATAGGCGAGAACAACAGGTAGGCGATCATAGCCCATTTTTTGCAATTCGCATTTGCAGTAAACACAGAAATTCACCTCGGGCTCTTATCGTGATTTGTGAATTACGGATCTGCCCGATAGCGTATACTACGACTTGAACGGTAAAAATGACGTAAATATGTACGAATTACCTACGATAGGAAGAGAAAATATGAACTGCACCTAACGGTACAAGAAACATAATATACCTACCTAGAATAAAATAATATTCAGACACGAATATCATAATAGATCGCAGCATGAAGTAGGTATGGTATAAAAGAAGTCACTTGGAACAGCATAAAAATGCTTGGGCGGCGTTTGCTTTATTTAAATGCTCTAAAAAAAGAATAAAATAAACTTTGAAATAATTCAAATCAAAGCCAATAATTTCGTTTCACACAAAACAACACCACACAAAACCAAAATCCGTAAAATAAAGCGCAATCCTTATTTCCGTGCACGGCACTGGTTGTACTGGCCTAACTGGCCTACGTCGACATCTGCTCCGTGGATCTCCGAAACGCCGACCAATCAAATCGCTTCGCTCGCTTTCTTATTGGCTGCGTCCTTGACTAGGTCGACGTCGACCGCATAAAAACCTTTGAATTTTATACGGGTGATTTCTGCTGATAAGTCTAGTATTTTTACCAGTAGTAGATCATGGTAAATGACATGAAATAGATCGCGCCCTGTATATCACTGTGTTCCAAGTGAGTTCATTTATATTTTACCAGACATACAATACGAGACAAAACACTTTTTTAACCATATTAAACCGAACCTGGTATTAGTAGTAAAAAGAGATGATAGATATTGTAGTAAAAACAAGTGACTGCATGCTCGCCTAATATAATATCACCAATACTTGCATGGGTTACACTGTTCGACGGCTGGCCACTTGTGCAGCGAAATGCCGTGGATAGCCGTGCCATAATTTCACTGATCTTAGGATATACTTGCATAAATAGTTATAATCGGTAGGTATATCTTTTTAGAAACCTTTTGACAATAATATATGGTGCATTAACCCTTACGTTGTGTTTGACGACAACCTTAAAACAACCTAAGTGAAATATTATGTTGCTTGTAGAATATGTGTATTTTGAAAACTGCGTGACGCTTATGTCTTATATCCTTTTTGTGACGCCAATTAGAGTTTTTTTATGCTGTTTCAAGTGACTAGCAATACTATACCTAAATAAAATTCTTGCCGCAGTAAACACAAAATAGAAACTAGAATTTTCATAACCTTAAAAATATCTTTTAAATAATAATTATCTCAAGAATTCATTGTAGAATTTATTGTGGTGTCATATGGCCTTTAATTATGTATTGATCGGAAAAATCTAAGCTATTTACTTAGCAATGGCATGCATTTAATGAATAGAAAACATGCTCCGGTTTCAATGTGCATTCTCTTTCACAATATATTGCGTTTCATTTATATGGAAGTTGCAGTAGTTATCTAGAACTAAGTATGTAGGTAAATAAGGCTATATAATTTTTAATTGGGTTTTTCGCCACCAAACTGATTGAAAGACAACTTTTTCAAGTTGCCTCGAAAATTCATAAATTCTTAATAACACTAAATGAACGAAACTTTAAACGTGTAACTCAAAAACTAACTTCAACAAATTTGTTTTCTGAGCTTTCGGAGGATAAATCTTCCTCCTTTCTCAAAGATCATGTCACGTCAAAGTGACGACTTCACTTTTTTCTTATACTGTAAATAAGTTTTTAAAGCAAGCACAACTGTGCAAACATTTCAATAGCCAGAACTAGGACGTAATAAGATGAAGCAAAATTTTGAAGTTATATAGCCTTATTTTCTGAAATTTATTTGTGGCGCAAACAGATCCATTTAATTTTTAATTGGGTTTTTCGCCACGACTTCACTTTGACGTGACATGATCTTTGAGAAAGGAGGAAGATTTATCCTCCGAAAGCTCAGAAAACAAATTTGTTGAAGTTAGTTTTTGAGTTACACGTTTAAAGTTTCGTTCATTTAGTGTTAAGAATTTATGAATTTTAGAGGCAACTTGAAAAAGTTGTCTTTCAATCAGTTTGGTGGCGAAAAACCCAATTAAAAATTAAATGGATCTGTTTGCGCCACAAATAAATTTTAGAAAATAAGGCTATATAACTTCAAAATTTTGCTTCATCTTATTACGTCCTAGTTCTGGCTATTGAAATGTTTGCACAGTTGTGCTTGCTTTAAAAACTTATTTACAGTATAAGAAAAAATAACAGCAGTGCCAACGAGTGACATAAAAAAGCCACATATGAACACATTCCATCCTCGCTCGAGATTATTTTGGTCCAGCTGGTATTTGCTGAATTTTCTTGGCCAGAAAGAAGGTCAAGAGTTCGAAAATTGGGATTAGATACCGCGAGGGCAAATTTGAAAGCGTAACGGATTTTTAGAGAATAACAATAACACGGCATAATGCTCCTATAATCACTTGTGTTTTGTAATAATTGAATACCTATTTCGGATGGGAAGTGACAGATCATTTTTTTAAGTCACGAATTCGTTTTGATATTATTTTAATATGCATGCATTTCTGTGGTTGCCGTTAGGTCGTTGGCAGTCAACGCTGCTATACTGTTAGACTTGAATAAATTCTTAAATATTTGAAACATAATTGGAACTAATATTGAAAATAAAATTTAAATAAAAAATAATATATGTACCACGTTTTTAAAAAGGTATAAAAGTATAATAAAGTAATATAATAATATTATTATTAAACTTTTAATAAAAAGGTAGTTAATTTTGTATTTACATCTAATTTGAAATATTGGTATTTATTTGCAGCTAATTTCCCAAATGTAAAGCTAGTGTCAAGTTCTGAAATATATTTATTTGCGGCGATTTCGAATCAATCAAAATAAAATAAATAATGGAAACCAGCCCATATTTTATGAAACTATCATAATCAATTAAGAAATGTTCAATAAAAACGATGTTAAAAATATAATTATATTGGTCCTATTTACAAACAAAACAATGCACTTTATTATTCTAAAAGGTAGAAGGAATTTGAAGTTATATTGAGAAAAAAAAGTTTTAAGGCATCTTTCAAAGGTAGCTTGTTAAATATTTACTTGTGAAACGAAATCCCGGGCTCTTGCTTTTCACTTCTGCTTTTGCAACCAAACGCTGAACAATTCACCATCATAAGAGTATATATTTTCCCCTTAATCACTGTTATTTTTAATTCACAAAGTCACGAAATTAACTCGCAACGTACTCGCTTTGTGTGCCACATATAAAATGGCCGCCGTTCCAAACGACGTAACAAAATCTATACACGGCAGGGTAGGCCTTGTCTAAGGGTTTATTTCTGTTTGTCTTCACCTGATCATATTTGAAATAGAGAATTGTTATACAGGGTGTGCCACAACTGTTGGGAACAAATTAAAATTAAATATTTTGGCCAAAAATAAGACTTTCGTATGCCCTATCGGCCTTCGATATTTTTAAAACGATCTGTAATCATATTATCCTATCGCTTTGAAATTTGGCACATATTAGCAGCTTATCAGTAGCCATCATTGAGAAAAATATGCCCACATCAGTTTAAAATTGATTGAAAAATTTGAGGAGAAACAGGACAGAAACGTGGTAAGAACCAATTTTTAAAATCTCCCTATTAACCTATAGACACAGATATAGCCATATACACCTACATGGCCTTAGAAACGTGGCCAATGATTATGAAATCAGTGCACGATTGAGACAAGTGCTTTGGCGCCAAACTTCTTGTGATACGGTGATACGCCTACATGTGTTATGAGGTGATACGTTTTGAATATTCAACGTGCCGAATTCTTATTTAAATTGTCTTTTGCGGGTTGCTGGAGAATTTTTTTTTTAATCGGCACCGAAGGATTGTTTTATTTCATGTCTGGATATAAATTATAAAAAAAAAACTTGACAAGTAATATGTTTTCGGTTTACACTTTAAAACCAGCACATCGTAAACATGATATTAACATTGTGACTGCTGTGTTATGTACATACACATTGCACCAGTCGCACTAAATATTATTTGTCTTTCTTTTTTAAACTCATTGAATCATTGTTGATGTTCCTAACTGAAATATATTGCCCATTAACTACATAAAAGAAGCAGTTAAAAAAATTAAACCGTTGTAACCATAATATGTAGGCTGTCATACCACATATACAACTTAACTGTTTCCCATATACAGGGGTTCCATAATGATGTGCAAATATTTGGAGGAAGTGTTCTACAGGTGGTTTTAAATACATGAAAGACCTGTAGAACACTTCCTTCAAATATTTGCACATCATTACCGAACACCCTGTATATGTATTTTACAGGTGAATTTTATGTGAATTTTAGGTAGGGTATATCAAATTAAAAAGTAAAAATAACCAACGACATAATATATTTTAGAAAAGTCGACTCAAACCTCTCTGCTATAGAATTACCTATATCTGATAGAAAACCAACCATAGCGGACAAAATACAAAAAACAGACTTAAGTGAAACATAACCCGAAAAGACTGAACTAACTTCTGTTGCGTTAAACCGCGTGACACCGAATATCGACCAAAATAGACCCTCCGCCGTCAACATGAAGTCCATCAAGGCCATATTCCGCAGAGGTCAAAAGGACGGACCCAACCACCAGGACAACATCTCCAGGACGTCCTCCATCACGAATCTGGAGTCCCCGGAGGCCCAGAGGACTTCAAACAAGGGGGCCAAGCCGAGGAAGTCCGCTTCCAAGGAGAGGATCGACAAGATCGCCGAGAAGGAGAAGAAGAATGACGCCAAGAAAGGTGGGTCGCTCATAGCCCAGCCATACAAATTTTTTATTTAAAGTGGCACGCCAATAATGTAGCTTGGCCTTTGTGTTATTTCTTAACTTGTAGGTATTACAAGAAACAACAATCAACTAGACCCCGAAGGGAACTCTTACAACGTTGATTCCGTGCACGAGGAAGAACTGTTGCAGTTAAGACGGCAACTGCAGGATATGGCCAACGAGAAAAGCAACCTGGCTCTGCAGTTGGGAGAGCAGAAGGGCCAGCTGGCCATCTTGCAGAAGGAGATACAGAAGCTTAAGGTACAGGTGCTGTAACTTCCGCGTTTCCGTTTCAAAGTAACTGTCCAATTCTTTTAGGCGTACCAAGAAGACAGCAATTTGGAATTGGAAAAATTGGCGGAGGAAAACACAGCTCTCAGAAATAGGTTGAGGGACGTCGCCCATTCGCCATTATCCGACAACGAGAAGCAGCAGTTACTCTTCGAATCTCGCAGGCATCATAGCAGCGCGCCCGCGTCCATAGCTACTAACGTAAGTGCGAAGACACCTTAAGAACTTTAAACATTAACTATATTTTCCCATGGTGTTGGTTGGTACCAGAGCTGGGCAGATCTATTTAAAAAAGATCGTTTTAAAGATCTAAGATCGCGATCTTCATCTTAGATCTAGATCTTTTTTGTTTCACTAAAGAACGATCTTTTTCAAAAAGATCTGATCTTTGATCTTAATTTGACGATCTTAGATCATTTTAAAGATCTAAGATCGTTATAACGATCTATTAAGATCTTTTCTCATTTGTTTTTGTTCATATTTCAAACGTTTCTGTGATTTTTTTTATTCAAAATAATGTAGGTAGAAAGATAGGTATATATTTTTTAGAAGAATGAATAGTTTTGTACTAAAAAGGATTTTTTTATACATATAATTTACATATTATTTCTAAAATATATGTATTAAGAATTCAATTACTTACGTTACTAACGAGCGTTCATTTAAAGCAGTTTACCTCAAGAGATCTCTAGGTCTCAGCTAAAGTGCAAATTGTCAGAATTCGCGAAAAATGACAAATAATATAATATAAACAAACTGATGTACATTTTACCTACTACTACGGAGCGCTAGCGCTCCATACCTACAACTACAAGAACCTATTTTGAGGTCAAATTTAAATGAATGCTTTATGTTAATTTGTATTTTATTTTCAATTATCTATTTCTCAAAATTCCGAATTTTATAACTTAAGTTATAAAATTATAAATTGCATAAATAATTGGTGAACACGTTTTTACAAGAAAAGTCTAATTCTCCATAGGTATATCAACTGATTGATTACGTAACCAGTTCAGTTAGAGTAGTAACTTTATGTAACTAGTTACGTATCATCACTTGCTCAGGTTTTATGTCACTTTAAAACTATGTCAAAATTAGGTATTTATAGACATCTACATACAGTGTGTCCACGGATAGAGTTCACGTAGGGTGTAAATGACAAAAAAATTTCGAGTTGAAATTTGAGGTTCTGGGGATCAGCTCTGCTTGGTTTTAAACTAATTTGTGACATAATTTTACTTTCGAAAAATCACGTATGCCTTGGGAATTTTGAAAAAACTAATTTTCCACATGAGTAAAGTGCCCTTTCTGTAGGTTTTACGACAAAATGTTATTAAGGAAACTTGTTCAGAATGAAGAACTGAGTAGGTTTGCGAAATGTCGAAAGTCTAGGCCTACTTTGATTTTTTGGTATTTTTTCCCACTTTTCTTCAGAAAAGTGCACTTTGGGTAGCTTTCACATTAAAATGTTATTAAGAAAACTTGTTCAGAATGAAAAACTGGATAGGTGTGAAAAATTTCAAAAGCCTAGGTCGACTTTGATTTTTTTCTGCTAAAAAATTATAACGCACAAAAATCAGTCGACCTAGGCTTTTGAAATTTTTCACACCTATCCAGTTTTTCATTCTGAACAAGTTTTCTTAATAACATTTTGTCGTAAAACCTACAGAAAGGGCACTTTACTGATGTGGAAAATTAGTTTTTTCAAAATTCCCAAGGCATACGTGATTTTTCGAAAGTAAAATTATGTCACAAATTAGTTTAAAACCAAGCAGGGCTGATCCCCAGAAGCTCAAATTTCAACTCGAAATTTTTTTTGTCATTTACACCCTACGTGAACTCTATCCGTGGACAAACTGTATATCTATTAACTATATAATATGAATTTTGTTCAACGATCTTAGATCATTTAGAGGATCTTAGATCGTTTAGAAGATCTTAGATCATTTAGAGGATCTTAGATCGTTTAGAAGATCTTAGATCGTTTAGAAGATCTTAGATTGTTTAGAAGATCTTAGATCGTTTAGAAGATCTTAGATCATTTAGAGGATCTTAGATCGTTTAGAAGATCTTAGATCGTTTAGAAGATCTTAGATCGTTTAGAAGATCTTAGATCGTTTAGAAGATTTTAGATTGTTTAGAAGATCTTAGATCGTTTAGAAGATCTTAGATCGTTTAGAAGATTTTAGATTGTTTAGAAGATCTTAGATCGTTTAGAAGATCTTAGATCATTTAGAGGATCTTAGATCGTTTAGAAGATCTTAGATCGTTTAGAAGATCTTAGATCGTTCAGAAGATCTTAGATCGTTTAGAAGATTTTAGATTGTTTAGAAGATCTTAGATCGTTTAGAAGATCTTAGATCGTTTAGAAGATTTTAGATTGTTTAGAAGATCTTAGATCGTTTAGAAGATCTTAGATCATTTAGAGGATCTATAGATCGTTTAGAAGATCTTAGATCGTTTAGAAGATCTTAGATCGTTTAGAAGATCTTAGATCGTTTAGAAGATTTTAGATTGTTTAGAAGATCTTAGATCGTTTAGAAGATCTTAGATCGTTTAGAAGATTTTAGATTGTTTAGAAGATCTTAGATCGTTTAGAAGATCTTAGATCGTTCAAAAGGTCTTAGATCGATTGATCTTTTTTAAATAGATCATTTTTAGACGATCCTTGATCTAAGATCGATTTTGCATGAAGAGATCTATTTTTAAACGATCCTAGATCTTTTTTTGAAACCGATCTGATCTATGACCTAGATCTTTTTTGGCGCGACCTTTGCCAGCTCTGGTCGGTACATAATAATTTTGGTTATCAGAGGTGTGTTTAACATTTGAAATTTGTCTTTGTAGGTTCCCGAAGAAAATGGGGACGACCATACGGCGTGTACCACGCCGGATTGGGACAAACACTCCAGCAGCAACGTTAGTGAGGTCTCCGTGGCGTGCTTGCAGGATAAAATTAACCAAATGCAGGAAACGCACTACAGGTGAACGAAAAGTGTGAATCGTAAATCAGAAAATGAAAATTGCTAAAGTTTTGCCAATTTTTAAAAGTGGAGAACGTTACAAATGTAATAATTATCGACCAATTTCTATTTTACCAGTTTTTTCTAAAATTTTGGAAAAAGTAATGAACAACAGAGTAACTGATTTTCTTGAATCCAAACAGCTACTTTATTCTAACCAATTTGGCTTTCGTAGATCTAGAGACACAGAAATTGCTGCTGCTGATGTCATTACAAATATACAGCATAATGTTGATGACAATAAAATATGTTGTTTATTGTCACTAGATTTATGTAAAGCATTTGATACAGTTAACCATACAATTTTTCTTAAATGTTTATGTAATATGGGTATAAGAGGCATACTTCAATCATGGTTTCAAAATTATTTATCTAAACGTAATCAATTTGTCCAAATTGGAGAAATCAAAAGTTCAAAGAGATATATAAATTGTGGAGTTCCACAAGGATCTACATTAGGCCCAATTATGTTTTTAATATATATTAATTCTGTGTCGAATTTAAATCTGAAAGGCAGTATTAAACTTTTTGCTGATGATACAATAATTGCCTATTTTGCTGAAACTATATCTGAAATATTTTGTCATATTGAACATAATTTAGAGAAACTTTTTAAATGGTTACAGTTATATAAACTCTCACTGAATTTTGATAAATCCAAATATATGTTTATCACGAAACGTAAATTAATTGAAAATATTAAACCAAAGCTTTCATTTAATAATAATGAAATTAAACATACAAATTCTATTAAGTTTCTAGGTTTACATCTCGACTCAAATTTTAGTTGGAAATCACATATTAAATATCTTAGGAATAGTATTTCTCCAATAATAGGTATTTTATATAGAATAAGGAACTATATTGCATTGAAATACTTGAAAAATATTTACTTTTCATTAATATACTCAAAATTACAATATTTAATTTCAATTTGGGGATCAGCAAGTTTGGATGCAAGAAAACCTTTGAAAAAGTTGCAAAAAAAATTATTAGATGCATCCATAAACTACCTTTCTTGGAACCAACAATAAATTTGTATACTTAAACCAAAAGGATATCTAGATATTGAAAGTTTATATAAATTAAAAGTATGCATTTTGATTCATTCAGTTGTTAAAAAAGAAAAATATTCCAGCATTGCTATTCCAAAAGAAATCAAATTTAAAATGAAGCTAAAAAAATTATTTCTGGAAAAAAAAAACATAAGGGAAAAAGTAAGAAAAACATGTTGCAGTAATCTTGTTTTTTTTTTAGTAATTATCTATATAATTATCTGTAATAATCTACTGATTGTTGAGAATTTAAATAAATAAATAAATAAAGTAAATAAATAAAAAGTATTGTTTCTATTCCCGTCGCAGCACCAACGAAGAGCTCCAGGCGACCCTCCAGGAACTGGCCGACCTCCAGAACCAGCTGGTCGAGCTGCAGCGGGAGAACGAACGACTCACCGAGGAGAAGACGCTCATGTTCGACAGCTTGTGCCGCCAGACCGAGCGTCTGACCGACGCCCGCGGCGAAGTCGACGATCTGCGTCACCTGTTGTACCACGGCAAGGAAGAGGGCGCCGCCGGTCTCGAGACGGCCGTCGAACGCGAACGGAGGCTCGTCGATTTGCTCAAGTCGACGCAGGACGAACGCGAGGCTGTCCTCGTCAAGTTGGAACAGGTCGGCGCCGATCTGCAGGACGCTAGGCAAGGTGGGGGCCGAGGAAATGTCGAGTGGGGTCGTGGAAATGCGCGAAAATGTGGTTTTTTTTACAGATAACATCTCGAAGAGTGAGCATATCTTGCAGCTAGCGGAAAGGGTGAAGACTTTGGAGTGTACGTTGGACGCCAAACACGCCGAACACAAGCAGATCGATCAGGAACTGGCGATAGCGAAGGACCAGTGTTCGGGGAAGCAGATCGAGATCAACCGGTTGTCGGACCTCTTGGAAAATGCCAGAACAAAGGTGAGACGGTAGTTCAAACCGCGATACACTTACCCACGGTATGTCGCTAACGAATCCGAAAACAAGGAAACTCTGCGCATCTACGCGAATCACGAATTCTAAATAATGGGCGGCTGCGGTTGTGTTATACGATTTTTTATAGTTTACAGTTTAATGTGTCAAGAAAAAAAGTGTAAACAACTGACTGATCGTCAGTCCAGCTCGACAGAGCTTTGAAATAGGCCAAAAATGCCGGGATGTGCAGTCAGCGGTTGTCCAAATAATAACAGAAACAGTAAGGGAACGGAAATTAAGTATTATAGATAAATAGGGGACTCCTAACAGAGTTTATGCCCGGTTTATACAGCAAAGAAAATATAATTTGCAATAAAAAATTAGCCTTGTTATGGTTAAAAGGAATCATTATTTATTTGATCCCTATTTTACTCACTATTTATTATGTTGTTTTGTTTGTTGTTTAACTATAAACTAAGCATTAGTTGTGCAGGTTGTGCTTGTGTCGAGGCTTGTGTGCATTAATTGGTAAATAAGGCTTTAATTGACACAAACCGACATAAACACTGGAAGGAAAAAGTTATATTTTTGGTAAGGCTTTGAATTTTATTTATCAATATCTTTGCCTATAACAAGTCGTCTGTAAAAAACTTTTTTTCGATGGAGAGTTCGTGTCGATAGAATCCAAAACTTAGTTCAGGATTACCTTACTTACAATAAATGTATTATTTAGATACTTATACAGGGTGAGTTTTTTTCGATGCCCACTATGGGGATCTCGGAAACTAGCAGAGCTAGAACAAAGGTTAAATGGGGAAAGAATTGCAGTTTTGGATGCTAAATCTAATGCCCCTTTTGGATTTTTAAAAAAGTTCACGGCTCACTAGATATTTTGAAAAAAGTGATTTTTTGCTATTTCTTCAGATCTCTCTAGCTCCGCTATTTCTGATTATACAGAAAAACTGTAGAGACAAAAATTGTGGATAATTTTGGGCTTAATAAGATAATCTGATCCAATTTTTTCTGTTGTTTGTGATTTTTGAGATATGCCATAAACTTGTGTTTTTTTTAAATGTAAATCATAGTTGGCTGCGGCCTTATAAAATCGGTCATTTTTTGAGCTTTCCAAAGATATAATATATATAATACTCGGCATAGTTATTACAGAAAATAAAAGAACTATGGCTAATTTTCTGTTTTTTTTTTTAATTTTTACATAGTCAGCCATGGAATATTTTCATAATTACGTTCTACTGTATAATAAGACATACTTCAAACTTTCAAATATTTTATTTTTAGCTGGTGACAAAATGTAACAAAATAAAACAAAAATTATCATGATGGAGCTCCACCACATAATTACTTCCCCTTAACAAATTACCTAGATCAGCTCTATCCAAATAGTTGGATAGGGAGAAATAGACCTATTTCCTGGCAGCCCCGATCCCCCGATTTGTCTGTTTTGGATTTCTTTTTGTGGGGAACAGTACAAAATAAAGTATGAGACAATTGTTGAATTAAGAGCAGCTGTTTTAGAACCAATTGCCAGTATTGACAGGTGCTCTCTAAGAAAGGCAACAAATTCAGCTTTAAAAAGATGCAATATTCGCATAAATAATAATTAGTGGATTGTTGGAACACCTTTTTTATTTTAAAGGGTGACCTTTTAAAATAATAATAATTTTAATTTGAGTTTTTTAATTTTTGTTTTATTTTCTTACATTTTGTTACCAGCTAAAAACAAAATATTAGAAAGTTTGAAGTATGTCTAATTATAAAATAGAACGTAATTATGAAAATATTCCATGGCTGACTATGTGAAAATTTAAATAAAATCAGAAAATTAGCCATAGCTCTTTTATTTTTTTGTAATAACTATGCCGAGTGTTATATCTTTGGAAAGCTCAAAAAATGGCCGATTTTATAAGGCCACAGCCAACTATGATTTACATCTAAAAAACACAAGTTTATGTCATATCTCAAAAATCACAAACAACATAAAAAAATTGATCAGATTATCTTATTAAGCCCAAAATAATCTACAATTTTTGTCTCTACAGTTTTTCTGTATAATCAGAAATAACGGAGCTAGAGAGATCTGAAGAAATAGCAAAAAATCACTTTTTTCAAAATATCTAGTGAGGCGTGAACTTTTTTAAAAATCCAAAAGGGGCATTATTAGATTTGAGCATTCAAAACTGCAATTCTTTCCTCATTTACCCTTTGTTCTAGCTCTGCTAGTTTCCGAGATCCCCATAGTGGGCATCGAAAAAAACTCAGCATTAAAAATAGGTGATTCAACAGAGTTTATGCCTGGTTTATACAGCTAATAAAATAGAATGTGCAATAAAAAATTAGCCTTGTTATGGTTAAAGGAAATCATTATTTGATCCCTATTTTACTCACTATTTATTATGTTGTTTTGTTTGTTGTTTAACTATAAACTGAGCATTAGTTGTGTAGGTTGTGCTTGTGTCGAGGTTTGTGTGCATTAATTGGTAAATAAGGCTTTCATTGACATAAACCGACATAAACACTGGAAGGAAAAAGTTATATTTTTGGTAACGCTTTGAATTTTTCATATATTTATCAATATCTTCTATAACAAGTCATCTGTAAAATACTTTTTTTCGATGGAGAGTTTGTGTCGATAGAAGGCAAAACTTAGTTCAGGATTATCTTACTTACAATAAATGTATTATTTGGATACCTACATGATATTTTTTTATTGTCTACCAATATACGGTCTTTTAAAAGAAAAATCCTCTTAATTTAACAAAATATACATCAATTTTATTTGCATGCATACGATTAGCTAAAACGCAAAGGAAACAAATTATTTGTAAAATTATAATATAATTATCAAATTAAATGTGTTTTTTATCAACAGAATATTCATTCATTTATGTAGTAATATAATCTACATATTTTTAACAACATTTATTTAAACGAAAACGTTTAAAATTAGGAAAAACCCGTAAAAAAGTATCTATTGCTGTGTAAAACATAATATATGGAGCGATTTAAATTCTGATTCGCAACTGACGTCGCGAGGTGCGCAACGACGTACCGTCGGTGAGTGTATCGTGGTTCAGACGTTCCCCGCGCCGCAAACGTTTCCGTCCGCCTCCAGATCCACGAACTGGAGCAGGACAGGTCGGTGGGCGACAGGAGCGAGCTGGACGAGCTGTTGGACGCCGCGCGCAAGGAGAAGGACCAGCTCGAATCGGAGACGGCGCACCTGCGCGGGCAGCTGGCGCGCAGCAAGAACGAGACGGAGAGGCTGCGCGAGCAGGCGCTGGCGCTGCAGGAGGAGTGCAAGGTGACGAGGAACAACGCGAGGAGCACGCAGTCGGACCTGGAGTACAGGTGCGCGGGGCTGCAGAAGGAGAGGGCGGCGCTCGCTGACCAGCTGCAGCACTTCCAGGACGCGGTCGGCGAGCTGCAGGCGCAGGGCCAGCGCCAGCTGGAGGACAAGCGGCAGCTGTCGGCCGTGCTGGCCGAGAGCCAGCGGAACCTGAACGAGGCGGAGAGGAAGAATTTGAGCCTGGAGGGCAGGCTGCTGGAGTTGGAGAAGCTGAGGCGGGAGGAGGTGAGTGGCGGCATCGGGGATGTGTGCTTTTTCGGGACTAATGAGTAGAGGTTTATTCGGAAGTTTTGCCCGCAAGATATATTTTACAGATTTTTTCTGTAAAACTTACTTAGGTATACTTTTTACATTTTTTTTTGTAATTTTTCAGAGTTGAGAACTACTGTAGGTACATATACAGATACCTATTTGCCCTTTAAAATATGCAAATTTTAGAGAGAGTTACAAATTGATGTATTTATTTTAGATAGTGTTACAAATTTGTGTATTTATTCATTTAAATATCTAGATTTTATTTTTAAAAATTATCAGGAAACTGCTAATTTTGCAGAAAGTATTAATTTTACAGATTTATCGAGAAATTTCACGCAACAACATCTTACATACTTTTTCTGTAAGACTTACAAAGATTTTTTATAAATTTTAGAAAAACTACTACAAATTTAGAAACTTATTTATTTTTGTCTATCTAGATTTGATTTAAAAAATAGAAAAGTGATATTTTTGCTGAAGTTTACCCAACACATTTTTCAGGCTTTTTCTGTAATTTTTTATTTATCTAAATTTTCTTTTAAAGAAATTATCAAAAAAGTGCTAATCTTACAACAAAGCGATAGTTTTACAGGCATACATTTTTGGGAAAAATAAATTAGGAAACCAAGTTATTTTTATTTATCTAAATTTTATTTTTATTTCAGAAAAGCGCTTATTATTAATTTGCCCAACACATTTTACAGACTTTTTCTGTAAAATTTACAAGAAGCATACACTTTCAGTAGGTATTTTTTTTTGTGAATTTTAGAGAAGCTATTACAAATTTGGAAATTTATTTGTTCATATAGATTTTATTTTAAAAAAAATTATCATAAAAGTGCTAATTTCACAGCAAAGCACATTTTACAGACTTTTTTTGTAAAACTTTATTTATCTAGATTTTCTTTTAAAACAATTTTAGAAAATTGCTAATTTTACAGAAAAACGATAATTTTACAGATTTATCCAGAAGTCTTACCATGCACATTTTACTTTTTTCTGTAAAAAAAACAAAAGACACATTTTCAGGATTGTTTTGTAAATTTTACATAAAGTATTATAAATTTGGAAAATTAATCAAATATCAGAAAATTACTAATTTTACAGAAAAGTGATAATTTTACAGATTTATCCAGAAGTCCTATCAAACATATTTTACAGACTTTTTTTCTGTAAATCTTACAAAAGGCATACATTTTCAGTAGGTATTGTTTGTGAATTTTTAGTAAAGGATTGCAAATTTAGACACTTATTTAGTTAAATAGTTAGTTTAGTTAAATAATTAGAAACGTCGTAATTTTACAGACTTACCTAAAGTCTTATCCAACACATTTTAAAGACTTTTCTGTAAAACTTACAAGAAGCATACACTTTCAGTAGGTATTTTTTTGTGAATTTTTGGAGAAAGGATATCAACTTTAGAAACTTAATTATTTGTCTTGATTTTATTTAAAAAAATATATCAGAAAAGTGCTAATTTTACAGAAAAGTTATAATTTTACAGATTTACCAGAGGTATTAACCAACACATTTTTCTGACTTTTTCTGTAAAACTTACAAAAGCCGTTGTAATTTTAGAGAATCTATTACAAATTTAGAAATTGATAGAGCTTTTATAATAACTAAAATGACTGGAAAGTGAATTTCTTTTGTATTTTTCCAAAATTTGTATGGAAATTTTGGAAAGAGTTGAAAACTATTAATACATTTTTGAAACATGTAATTTTCAGTGTAATTTTAAAAACACATTAAACATTATAAATTGATTTACTTTTCTTAGAAAAGTGAAAATGTTTACAATAAACAGATAATTTTACATTCAAAGAGATATTTTAGATAAGTTAATAAATGTGCAAACTTTACAAACGCTAAACTGTTACTTTTTTATTTTTTTTGTCGATCTTTTGATATTGCTTACGGAAAATTAATCTAGAACGTGATTATTTTAGCTCAAGAAAAATTTTACTGAAAAAGGTGTATAAAAACTAAAGGTATTTAAGAAAATTGCTATCGATTTATCATTTCCATATAATCTTATTTATCATCCACTATAAATAAAAATATACCTATCAGTTTCTTATCATGGCTGGAGATACGAGATTAAAGTGTTTATATTTTCGTTTTATAGTACTACATAAAACGCTTTTAGAAATTCCAGATCAGTTGGTGACTAGCCCCAGTCACTTGACACGATTTTCTAATTTTTACGCCTTGAATTTTTTTAATAGTCTCGAAATAGTTCTTTATATAATGTTGTACTTTGAAAATAATTACTTGAACACCAAGAGTAATAATTGAAACTCTTTTTAGAATGACGAGTGGGAAAAGTTCCAAAACGATCTCTTAACTTCCGTTAGGGTCGCCAACGATTTTAAAACGGAGGCTCAACAAGAACTTCAGAAAATAATTTTGGAAAATAAAACTTTCAGAGAGAGAATTAGACATCTCGAGGGACAAGTTGAAAAACTTAATAAGGGTGAGTTTTTTATTTATTTTCAGCTTTTTTTTATTAAATTGTCTGCATAATATTTGTTGTTTTTAACATAAATGCACTTCTTTTGTTGCAAATTAAATCATGGTTACTTCTTCCACCTTACCCGACACAGTTAATTTCTTATAAAAATGATTGGAAATATTGGGTTATAATAACGATTGTAACTTTTTTTTGTGGGAAAAATAGTTACCTCTATGTATTTATTATGTAATAATTACCCCCCTTCTAATTTACAAGGTGTACCATTGAAAAAATTGAGTGCGAAATAATCTTCGATAATTTCTAAAAAAAAAGTGTCTTGCAATGGGACGCCCTGTATTTAAGTGTGCTTTATTGTGAAAACGTCCAAGGCGACTTCTCCGTGTGCTTACTTTACACTGTGCTTCACTGTGGTGTCGATATCTCGATTCGAAGATAAAAAAACTACATCGAAGTTTTTGTTCACACGGCAGGTCACCAATCTTCGATCTCTTCAAAAGAAGACGCGAAGGACATGGACGACCTGCTGAATTTCCGACGGAGATCCCGCGAGAAGGACAAACACGGAAAAAGCAAAGACAGTCTATTGTCGACTTCGACCGAAAGTTCGAAGAAATCCGATAAAAAATCTTCGTTGTCCGCTTTCGTGAAGAGGCGCGAAATAAAACCGAAGGGTCGCAAAACCCTTAAAAACCTCTCGATCGAAGAAGAGATCCTATTGAAAACCCTCGACGATTGGTACGAAAACATCGACAAAACCACGCCCGAAGAGAACTTGACGAAAGAAGAAGTGGCCGTGAAAAGATTGAAGACTCTATATGAAGAAGACGCCCTAAAGCAAAAACCTACGGCTAAGAAGCCCAAAGAGCTGCTGGCGATCAGCAAACCTTTGCTCGATTCGGTCTTTTCCAATCCGAAATTAGAAGAAATCGCCAACGATCCATCGGTCCCTTGCGTAGAAGAAGAAAGAGACTTAAAGTTCAGAAACAGCCTTCTAGACGACGAAAGGCCCAAACTTTCAAAGCCGAAAGGCGAGAGTCACGCCTTCGATTTCTTCAGAATGCCGAAATTCCACAAGAGCAAGAGCCTGGACGACCTAAACACCTACGATGAAGACAACAACCGTCACAGTGTTCTATATCGAAGCCCAGAAACGGAGAACTTGACGGAAGAAGGAATCGTCATCAAAAAAACCAAGATCGATCGTTTTTCCGTAACCACAGTCCTCCCGGAAGATTCCGTATCGAATTCGAGATATTCCGATTTTCCCAAGGCGTCGACGAACGTCACTTACGAAACCCTCGATAAGATAATCGAGAGCATTCCGAGCGATCCGCATTACATTCTCAGCAACGAAGAAAGGTTCGCCCTAAAGCTAAAACGGGCGCTAGACGAGGCGGAACGCAAGGCCACGTTGAAGAAGTTGAAGAAAAAGAAGAAGATGAAGATCAGCGGTCCGACCTTCGATTCTGTCGAAGCAAACGCGGCGTTGAAAGAGATCCTTTCGAATCCGAACTTCAGAAACGTACCAGAAGTAAAACCTATTTTCTATATTGACTATGAGGACGACCAAGGCAAAAGATACAGCTACGAGATACCACGAGACTTTGTGGAAGAAGAGAAAAGGAGAAACGGTGTCTCGAGAGCGCCCAGCAAGTCCGTCGAAGATATTTCTTTTATATTCAATTCTGTGAGCACTTCTTCAAGTAAAACCACAAATACTACCACTAGTGGCGAATTCAACGTCGTTACGGGTACGATTTCTTCGATAGGAAATGAAGAAATCTTGAAAAAATTTGAAGACACGCCGAAAAGAGTTGATAGTTTACTCTACAACGATACTCTGCAAAAGCACAAGGGTGAAACTATTGAAGAAAGAGCAATTCAGAAGAGTGTCGATAAAGTTGACTCCAAACCTACAATTATTGTTCCAATGCAATCTTCAATTGAAGAAATTAGATATGATACCACAAATGTTGAAGAAAGCAAGTTAGAAGACTGCTGCTACTATAGGGAAATGCCTGATGTTGTTCCAAAATGTGAAGAAATAAGCGTATCTTCAGATCAAAATGAAGAAATAAAGAAAGAAAATAAATATGGTGTTGTTTCTCCGATAGATGTAAGAACGACGTACAAGAATGTCGTAAAGGAATTTAAGCATAAATTTGTACAAGGCGAAGAAAAAGATGAAGAAACACAAAGAAGGGAAGATATAACTGAAGATCCTAGCGTAGATGACTTTATGGATGACTTTTTTGGGGTCACCAAAAGAGACAAACCTGAAACTGCCAGCAGTTCTTCTGAAGATATTGTAAGAAATTCAGAAAATGTGAAGCAAATAGATAAAGATATGCAAGAAATAATGGAGAAATATCTACATACAAGGGCATCTTTGATTGTAAGGAAGTCAGCTGTTGATTCAAAAAAAGATGTTGATAAATTTGCCCAACCAAGCAATTTGAAGAAGTACAACAATATGGCGGATCTTCAGAAGATATGCCAAGAGGACGAAGAAGAAAGAAGAGAGAGCATTCCTGAAATTTGTTTAAACGATGGACAGAAGTTCGAAGCAATTTGTTTCGAAGGAACAAAGTTTTCAGGGGAAGAATTAAGAGACAAATGTAAAGAGTTTATTGAGAGTGAGAGAGAATTCAACACAGATGCGGATTTAAGCGATAAAGACCTGATGGGAGTTCCAGAAGAAGAAAATATTGAAACTAAAAAAAAATTATTAGAGGTACCAATGTCTCGGGATGAAGAATTGGAAAAGAAATTCAAAAATCTGAACCAAGAAGATGTAAAACTGTTAGATTCGAAGAAAAAGGATAGATTTTCAAGACCTCTTTCAGATTTCAATGAAGATGACTTGTTGATGATTGAAGAAATATCAAAACGGTATCTTAATGATGAGGAAGAAGCAGGAAAGGAGAAAAGAGCAGAAAATACTAATCAAGTAGAACCAGATTATATAGAACCCAATGAAGAACAAATACCAAAATCTTCACTCGATTCAAACGAAAAGGAGTTAATTGTTAAAGAAAATGAAGCAACAATAAGTGAAGGCAGGTTGCCATTTGCAAAGGAAGAAATAGAAGAAATGTGTAAGAACTTTATAGAAAATGAGAAGAAACTATCAAATCTGATTGATAAAAATATATTTGTAGAAAATGTGGAAACCAAAAAAGATTTGTTGGAAGGACCGAAGTTCACAGATGAACAATTAGAAGATAAGTTTAAAAATTTGAACCCAGAAGAAATAAAACTGTTGAAATCTAAGAAGAAAGACAGATTTTCAAGACCTTTATCAGATTTAAATGAAGACGACTTATTGATGATTGAAGAAATATCAAAAAGATATCTTGATGATGAGGAAGAAACAGAAATTGAGGAAGGGAGACCAGAAAATACTAATCAAGAAAGATCACATCATATAAAATCCAATGAAAAAGAAGTACAAAGATCTTCACTTGATTCAAACGAAAAAGAGTTAATTATAAAGGAAAATCAAGCAGCAATAATAATTGAAGATAGGTCTCTATTTACAAATGAAGAAATAGAAGAAATGTGTAAGAATTTTATAGAAAATGAGAAGAAATTATCAACCCTGAATGATAAAAATGTTCTCAATGCAAATGTGGAACGCAAAATAGATTTGGTGGAAGTACCAAAGTTCACAGATGAACAATTAGAAGAGAAGTTTAAAAATTTGAACCCAGAAGAAATGAAACTGTTGAACTCTAAGAAGAAAGACAGATTTTCAAGACCTTTATCAGATTTAAATGAAGACGATTTATTGATGATTGAAGAAATATCAAAAAGATATCTTGATGAAGAAAGCGATGAAAAAATCGAAGATAATCCTAAAGAGGAATTGCTTGAAAGAGAGCAAACTACAAAAGAAAATAAACCAGAATTTACAAAAGAAGAAATAAAAGAAAAGTGTCAGACCTTTATTGAAAGTGAGAAAGAATTCAGTATAGTTACTGATTCAAGACAGCTACCAGATGATATTGTTAAAGGCGAAGATATAAAAACCAAAAAAGATTTATTAGAAGTACCAAAAAATGAAGGATTGGAAGAAAGATTCAAACATTTGAGTGAAGAAGACATAAATCTGTTAAACAGTAAAAGAAAGGGCAGGTTGTCTGATTTAAATGTAGAAGATTTGCAAACGATTGGAGAAATATCAAAGCAATATCTTGATGACGACAAGAAAGAAGAAATTGAAAAGCAAAGTCCTAAAGAAGAGTCAGAATCTGTTAAGAAATCTGCAATTCCTAGACTGGTACCTTTTAAGAAAGAAAAAGAAAAATTGCCAATGTTTGTTCGACATTCTGGAAATTCATCATTCGAACTTAGCAAAAAACGTTACGAAGAAAGAAGAAAGGTAAAATCTTGGATGGAAGGCAAAAATGCAACTTACGAACCTGTTTACGCAAACCTACCATTTGTTTTGACTACACGCAAACTGGGACCTGAAAAAATTAACAAGAAGCCTTTAGCGATCCCCAGGTATAAACCCGAAGTCACCACTGACAATGACATCTTGAAAATGAACAATGAAAACGAAAATTTCCGTGAAATAACTGAAATAAAAGATGTTACCAACATGGATAGATCTTCTAAGGTAAACTTGGAGGAAACTTCTAGGAACGTAGAGCAGAAGATTGCCGAAATTCTGCCCGCGAGCAGCGAAAATGAATGTGTTGTCCTCGAAAAACCCGAAGTCGACTCTGGAAATGTTAAATTGACCGCCAGCAAGAGTTTTGTAGAGGCGAACATTGAGAAGCACGAAACGGAAACTTCTGTCGAGTCGGCGAAGAAGAAAGCGAAGAAAAAGAAAGACGAAGCTTCCGCTGAAGAAACGACAAACCCCTTTGAGGATGTCGAGCACAAAAAAGACAGTTTCGATACGACAACGAAAGATTTAAGTCACGACTCGCTGCTGGGCGACGCGGCGTCCGGTACCTCTCAGAACATGTCAAGTTATTCTTCTATAGCGGTTTCGGGGAAATTCGAACAATTGGACCTTACGAAACAGGCGCAATCCTTACCGGACTATTTGGAAGATCACGCTATCGAAGATATACAGAGAGACAGTGACGAAGCGTCGACGGTGAACTTGTTTGAACTGGAAGTGGCCGCGCAAGAGGACTCTTACCTGGATTTGTTCAAAACCAAAGAACAAGACGTGTACGATAATCTGACGAACAAGAAGAAGCCTATTATCGGCGGGGGCATCTTCGGCATAGCGTATCTCGGCGAAATTTCAGACGACGATACGGACGAGCCGAAATACGAGGAATCGCTCGACACGAGCAGGCCGAAAATCGTCGATTTTGTGCCTCTCGACGACCAAACCGAACCAGTGTTCAACAAGGAATTAAAAAAAGAGAGCCAGACCGACTTCGATACGATCGAACGCGAGAAAACGTTTCAAGTCTTGAATGTGGCTTCGAAGATTAAGGAAGAACCTGAAAAACTTGTGGAGAATGACGGAAATATCGCGGACAAGGGAGACAGCAACGAAAAACTCGTGGGGAAAGAAGACAGTAAAGAAAAACTTAAAGACAAAGATGAATCGAAGAGTTCGTTGGAGCTACTGGCGAAGAAATCTTCGTTTACGAGCACAAGCAAGTCGAGTTCGAGTAGAACGAGTTTTTCACAGGCAAAGAAGATATTTGAGGCACTAGTTGAAGCAAATACCGCAGATGTGGTTAAAGTGAAGAGCAAAACTAGTAGAGAAGATATGAAACGTAAAGATAAAGAAAAGTGATGGAGAATAATTGTTTATTAAACTCAAAATTATTGTAGTGTATAGATTTTTATACTTATTAGTTTGTTAATAAAAGAAGATATTACAATATGGTGTGGAATAATTTTATTTTGTTTAAAAATAAAAAAAGTGGTGGTCAAATTATGAGGTAACTATTTTCACTATGTTATAAGTGTTTTATGTTGTTTTGTGTGCATTTTTTTTTGGGTGTACATTTTTCAGTATTATCTTGAAAGAAGAAGCTTGAAAAGATGCGTTTTTATATCGCCAATGTGCATTGAAATATCGTCAAAAAATGTATGTGGGTCGGGACAAATGAACTACTTTTTTTAAAACTGTTATTACTAGAGTAACCCAAATATGCAAGACGCATATTTTGCATATTTAGCATATTATATGCATTTTTTAAATATTTGAATATATCCTTAAAATATGGCATACTGTACATAATTTAAAGAATTTAGGATAATTTAAATCTTTGGCAGGCCTTTCATTTATTTTTGGGAACAGGGGTCGGTGTCTAGGTAATAGGTACCTGGTTTTCCCAAAATAATATAGGTAAATTATAATTTTATGGGCACTAATCCTGGTGATCTGAAAACGAATAAAGTATATAAATAATATATTTAATAAAGTACAATATTATATTTAATAAAGTACTGAAAAGGACAGGGTAAAATTTGAAAATCTTTTATCCGATGTTGATACATGTAACATGCCTTGCTCCTGCTTTAAATAGGGTTGCTGAGGAAATTAGGAAACATTTTCCTCTTGTAAATAGTTTAATTTCCAACACGAAAAAAGTCTTCCTTGATGTGCCTATAAGGATTCAGTTCTACATAGAAAAACTACCAAACACTCCTCTTCCACCTCAACCCGTTATTACAAGATGGGGCACTTGGTTGGAAGCTGCATTTTTTATTGCGAGAATTTTTGCCAACTGAAAGATCTAATTTCAGAATTTTCGAACGAATCTTCCCAGTCCCTTACAGATGTTAAACAACTATTCGAAAACAAGGAAATAAAGAAACAACTTTCCTTTCTAAAAGCAAATATAGCTTTCTTTCTAAAACAATAACACAAATGGAGGAATCTAATTTGCCATTAACCCGAAGTGTAGAACTGGTAAAACAATCTGAGGTTGCTTTTCAAAATGTCACAGGTAAAATTGGGGACAAAATATTTCACAAATTTAGAAATGTGATGGAAAAAAATAGTGGTTTTCAGTTTCTTAGCCAAATAGCAAATATTTTAAAAGGAGATTTTACCGAATCCATCGATTTGGATCCTGAGCAATTTTAAAAGCGCACCTCTTACATTGGTTGATGTGGAAAGGAGTTTCTCCATTTATAAATTTTTATATTCTGATAGAAGACAAAATTTTTTAATTGAGTATTTTGAGCAACATTTAGTGGTTTATTGTTTTTACAACTAAATTTCAACCTGATTTTTATAATTTATAATAAATTCATATTTAGATTTAGTTCAATCGCCCTGTATGTAGAAAATTTAAAATAAAATATTGTTACTTTTACTATGTATAAATGCATTTAGAAATTTGTATGTACATTATATATGTTTATGTGTAAATGAAACAATAAATTTATATTTTTAAAGTATTTCTTAATTAGCATATTTTCAACATTTTCCTGCATATTTTGACTAAATTATTTGCATATTTATGTGTATATTTTTAGGGTTTCGACTTGCATATTTGGGTTACTCTAGTTATAACAGTTACAAAAATATGTCCGCAATATTAATTTGAACAATTTACACTCAATGTCGCTTTTTTGTACGTCTGTCATATATTTATTTTTCGAGTAGGAAATTTTCGGGACATTTTTATAGTGTCGTATTTTTCTCACACTATTATAGCAAACACCGAACAAGTTTCGATTCGCCCCACCAGTTTCCCCGGAGACGATATAACTTTGCGGAGGAAAAACGCAGTTTTGACACGTCAAAGCAGCCGACAGTCCGTCAAGTCGCTCATCGAGTCGATCGAAAACCACGGCAAACCGGTCTCGAAGTCATGTTAGTCGACGCTAATATCTCGCCCTACGAAAAAACCGAATACGATCTCTTTCCAGCCCTCACGTCAATCAGTAGGAGCAGTTCGAACTCGTCCCTGAACTCCTCGGCTTCTGACAACAGGACACCGTCGAGCCCGTCGATTATGCCCGCCCCGTCGCCGGGCAGCCCCCTCCGCACCCCCTCCGACTGGTCGGAAATGTCGAACAATCAGATCAAGACGCCTCTGAAGGAACAACAGCCGAACAAGATCAACAGGGATTGGAGCAAGGCCGTCATCAATGGTGAGTCGTAGAAAATTGTTTTTTGTAAGTGTGCCATGAAAACAAGTGAAAGGTTGGAAAGCTGTCATCTGTCAGATTTGTTTACTTTTAGGTTATGTCACTGTCATTCTTGTCATTGTAAGATAACCTTGTATAAGGAATAGAAAGGCTTCGACCATAGAGATCATATATAATAGGTAGAGTGCTGAAAGAGTCCTTTTTTATGGCAAATTGTGGATCTGCGCATGGGCCTATGGAACATGCGCGTTAGACCTTCAGACCGCGCAATTCAAAACAGTGGTTGTTTTCCTGAATTACTATCTCCCTACAAACTTGTATATTGATAATAAATTAAGCTCACCTCAACGTGGACTGGCCAAGAATTCGATAACTACAACTAGGTTCGTTTATACTTCGTCCAAACTACTAGAATTTGCTTAACTGATGCTAGAACTTGACTTGTTTTCATCTACCTTTTTAACTTTAACACTAAAACAAATAAGCTACTAATAGTTTCTTACACCACAATCATGTTAATATACTTACTTAAATGATGGTTTAGGTGGTTTTAATAGAAGAGTTGGTACCGCATTTTCAATTAGCTGCGTTTTGACTCGTTTCGTTTTTAAACACTGGTGCAAAATGAGCAGAACATATTCGAGATGATCACTTAATTAGATAAAACACTCAAATAACTAAAACACAAAGAAACTATTAATAATTAGCTGAAAATCGAAAAAATGCCACAAAGCGTCTATGATGTAAACAACGGTAGGTTATACTTAGTTTGTCGCTGTCAAATGTCTGTCAAAGAGTGTCAAGTTTCAAAAAACACTATCTCAAATTGCAAATGCGCATCTCCACTGGGCCTATTTATTACTATTTTATGATTTTAAATTCGTCAAAGATTTTCCGCGCATCCTATATATAAAACACATCGTCCAGCACTCTACCTATATATATGATCTCTATGGCATGAAACAAATGAACAAAAATAGGTTGGAAAGCTGTCATCTGTCAGATTTGTTTACTTTTAGGTTATATCACTGTCATTCTTGTCATTTGTAAGATAACCTTGTACTAAATTTCTCGGATCAATGACGTCAGTTGTGTTTTTAAAAGGAGGTTTCGACGAATTGTATGATTTTTTTCCAGACTCACTTTCCAAGTCCGACATGGTAAAACCCAAAACCGACGAAAACTTCCGGGAGACGATCCTCCAAAAGAGCATCGATTTCTCGCGTAGGAACAGTTACTCGGACCTTAGCGAGAGGAAAGATCCGCTAAACGGTTTGGTGAAAAATGGGGGCTCCAAAAGGAATGCGTTGTTGAAATGGTGTCAAAATAAGACGGTGGGGTACAGGAATATCGACATAACGAACTTCAGCAGTAGCTGGAACGACGGGCTCGCATTGTGCGCGCTCTTGCACACTTACTTGCCCGACAGGATTCCGTACGACACTCTGACGCCGCAGGAGAAGAAGAGAAACTTTTCCCTGGCGTTTTCGGCCGCCGAGAGTGTCGGAATACCAACGACTTTGGTGAGTAAACATTGGAATTTATCTGTCCCAATCGTAGAGTTCTAAAAGTGAATAGTTTAAATGTACCTTTCTGTTGGACAAGCAATTTTGTTAGGAAAAGATGAGGAAATGTTGTAACCTAACCTTTATTCTTTGTGACTCAATATCATAACCCTACTTTTTACTATTTGTGTCACAAAAGGTAGGTTGATTTTGAATTCTTCTTCTTGTTGTTTGAATTATTTGTTTCTGGGCTCAGAAAAATATGTTTTTTATTTTTCTGAGTTTCTGGGTTTTAACCTCATTTCAACACATTACTCCATCTTTCGAGAGCAGAAGAGTTGTACCTTAAAATGTGTTATTTATTGGGGCTAAATTTGAAAACTGGGATGAACGAAATATGCCTGCAAAACCTCTATTTAAGACAAGGTTTTTTTCTTCATACAGAACATCAACGATATGATCCAACTCGAGAGGCCGGACTGGCAACAAGTAATGTCCTACGTGACGGCAATCTACAAACATTTCGAGACTTAATGGACTTTTAATTTGATCGCTTCTGTGATAACGGCCGAGTGAGTTCCGATGATCAAACGAGAGTGAGAATTTGTCTTTTTCGAATTTGGGGGGGAGTCCCCGATACCAATTTTTTCGGTATCGACGAAATGCCATTTTTGATAGATTTTTATATAGACCAAAGACGTGTTTTTGGAGAAATTTTGACAAAAGAACGAATGTATTTTATAAAGGACATTTACTCGAGGGATTTTTCTTATATGCATCTTTGAAAACTAAACTTTGTGGAAAACAGAGTTTGTGTATGTTTAATAATCTAGTCAGGCTTTGTAAGTGTTTTATCGAAATTTTACATAAAATAAATGCGACAATAAAAGAAAAATGATCCAGCTAGCTTACAAAGTTAAAAAGCAAGGAAATAATTTCTATATAAACTTCATACATATGTACTAGAATGTAAAATTGTAGGTTTAAGTCTTAGTAAGTAATAAAAAAGACTGTTTAATGAATTACGCTACGGTATAGTTTATATTCATATTTATATCGACGAGCCGACTGTATGTATTTGCATTTACCTACTTATGAAATATAACGATTTATATACTGGACGTTTTTTGAAACTTAAAATGCGGAAGCCGCATTTTTTTGTCCTTGCCCTTTGGGTGTCATCGTTTGCGTAGTTTTTTAGATTTTTGTTGTTATTTCAGAGTTATTATTTTGTAATTATTGTTTTTGTGGATGAATAAACTAAATGAAAATGCTCCCGACTTTTCTTGTACACCACTACTGCTATGGGATAAGAATTCTAACCTCAATTTTCGGATCTAACCTCCAAACCAGTCTGACAGTTGACCTTGGAGGATAAACAAACCCTCTCGATTTTGGCTGAAACTGCAAAAGCACAATTATTAGTTTTAAAAAATTTTAATCATGCCTATGATGTCATTGACTTGTAAACATCATATTTGGCAAACATTGAAGATGATGAGTATCACTATACACAGATATGTTTGCTCGCAGGTGCTGTGACATTCCACACTATTCGACAGAATCATGGCTTACGGAAATTTGATTAGTTTAAGTGACCAAGATGTCTCAAGGTGCCTACATTCTGTTTTTAGATTTGACTTACGTGAAATTATTTATAACTGAAGTATGTCTGTGAGACTACAGACTATTTTTTATAAGTTGGCCGCGCTTTTGTCGAAGTGACCTAAAGCCTAAAACAGAAGAGTTAAATTTTCATTCTCCTAGCTTGCATAAACATCTGTGTATCGTGATCATGAGAAAAATGAACTACTGGTTAGACATCTGTCATAATCAAGGATTATCTATCTGTCAAATTTATTAACTCATATACCTGAATATTATAATAATAAATGGAATAGAGTATCTCTAAAAAATAGCCCCCTAACCCTACTTTTCACACAGCCCAATCGTATTTGAATATTTCTTGAAACTGATAACGATAATAATTCACGAAGAAATGTTATGACATTAACAAATAACATATTTGACTTACCTTATTCCAGATTATTGACATGTATGTGACAATAGTATATTATACACTTAGGTTGAGAAGGGAGCCGTTATATACCGAGCTACGCGCCTCAGGATATAATATGCGAGGTAAATAATGGCCTTCTCAACCAAAGTGTATATATAATTTTTTTTACTACTAACATTGAAATATTGCCATATTTTAGTCATTTCTCGCTTTTTTCAAATACTTCAAAATATCAAGTAGCTTGGGAGTTCAGTTGTCAAGCTGATAAAATGACACTAATCTTTAAATGTCATATAGAAAATTTTTCATTATTTAGGTACCTAGGTATTTTTGTATTATCATTATTTACCTAAGGTGAGAAATATTACTTCTCATTAGAGGAATGAGGTAAATAATGGTGATTTCTCAGGTTAGTAGTAAAAAAAACACAATTTTTTTGTCATAAGCTCCCATAATTTTGTTATACGCTTTTTACAGTTCTTCAGAACGCTTATTGCAATTTTTGAAATCATAATGTTGATGAAAAGATGGCTTAGAAATTGATATCGTAGCAACAAGTTCGTTTATTTGATAATTTTGCCGTGTTCCATTTATTACGGATTACGGGCCGAAAAAGATTCATTTTAATTTTACGGACTTGTTTTTCATCGGCTTTCTTAAAACCTAAATAACTAAAAGCGTTGACCTAAAATAAAAGTGTTAATGTTTTGATTGGTTAAATGGGCCGATCCCGGCGGCACTGCAATGCCGGGCCAACCCGCGACGGCGGCGGAGCAAGCCCCTGGCCGCCGTCAATTTCCAAAAATCAGTTTAATATTCTGGCCCCGCATGCGGGGCGTATCAGATATTAAGCTGATAAGAACAGATACTACACTTTGATCTTAGCCAAAAGGCCGAGAAGCGATGCCGATGTAATCCAAAAACCCGTACATATGGATTGGGAAAGAGTGACGCTCGGCGAGATGGACGCTAGCGCCACCTATCGGCGGCGGCGCGGACTCTAGTCCGGGCAGGGCGCCGCGCGGCGGTGTTTCGCGGGTTATTCGCCTGGAAATCGATGTGTTCCGTTGTAAAAGAAAACGAAAGAAAACTCAGAAAAAATAATTTTTCAGGATTTTTTTATTTTCAGCGATTTAATGGTAAGCTTTCAGGAATTTTGCGGGTTTCAGGCGCTCTAACACCGTGTAGGATGTTCGATGGTGTGAGGAAATCGACGGCCTTGAATAATGTCATTTCTCTCCAAAATTACCACAAATCTGTCAACTTTCATTCCTTACTCAAGAAAAACCGTAGAAAAACATATTTTTGTGACTCCATCTGACGGATAACATTCCGATTATCTAAAAATTATTTAGTGGCGCCACCTAGTATTCAATAGCGAAAGTAAAATAAAAGGATGGCACGCTGATGCATAGTCCGCCGTGGTTCTCTGCTTGCAGCGCCATCCATGAGACGGTAGTGAAACTAATTAAAAAGTATGGCACTCCGGTGCAGTCCGATCTGTTGGTGCTGCCATCTAGGAGGCAGTAGACAGACTAACGGAAAAGTATAGTGCTTCGATGCGTGTTTAACGTGATTCTGTCGGAATAAGGTGTCTAGATGAAAGTTAAATAGTCTGTCATGTTTTTTTTTACAAAAAATGTTATATGGGTTATTTTTCGCGTTTAAAAGGTTTTGTTTGTTTTGTAAGACGTTTTCTCAATTAATTTTTATTAATCTCCTGTTTTTCTTCATTATAGTGACTCTAAAACTACGTAAAACTGGCAGCGAAAATGGCGAAGAAATTGTCTAAAACACCTCCTTCAAACGAAGCTATTATGTGTTCCTGATACCATAAAAAAAAGCGCGGGAAAGCTACTCCTGGTAGCGCGAACAAAATACCTCCCTGCACTTCTACTCTCCTAATATTCTGCGCTCCCAATACATCGCCAAAATCATCTTTAAACTATGTAAATGTTGGCCAAGAAATATTAAATAACACCTCCAGAAACCCGTTGTTTATGTGCTCCTGATACCATAAAAAAAAAGCGCGGGAAAGTTGCTCTTGGTAGCGAAAAACCGCCACCTCCTCGCATTTCTGCTCTCCTGGCACCAAATTGAATCTGGGGTTTTAGAACAGAAATATATTTAACGAAATTCGCCAAGTTTGGTTCAAAACCGAGACATTTTACTTCTAATTATTAGGAGAGCAGAAGTGCGAGGAGGTATTATTCGCGCTACCAGGAGCAGTTTTCCCGCGCTTTTTTATGGTACTAGGAGCACATAAAATGAGTTAATCTAGGAGATGTTTTTTAGCAATATTTGTTGGTTTTCGTCTAAAATCTCGGTTTTGTTGTCGGATAGCAAAAACAGGAGGTATTTTTCTCTCTACCAGGAGTATTTGCCTGCTAAGGAAAATACATGTTATTTGCTCTCTTTTTTTGCACTTTTGAAGGATTTGTAGGTAAAATAAAACACAGGGTGTTAAAAAAAACATTTTTATTCAGAAAATAAACATTTCACGATACGAATCCTTGTATTGCACGAAAAATCTCCAAACACAGTTTTTGTGCTATATTGTAAAAAATATATACAGGGTGAGTTTTTTTCGATGCCCACTATGGGGATCTCGGAAACTAGAACAAAGGTAAATGGGGAAAGAATTGCAGTTTTGAATGCTCAATCTAATGCCCCTTTTGGATTGGCTCACTAGATATTTGGAAAGAGTGATTTTTTGCTATTTCGTCAGATCTCTGTAGCTTCGTTATTTCTGATTATACAGAAAAACTGCAGAGACAAAAAATTGTAGATAATTTTGGGCTTAATAAGACAATCTAATCCAATTTTTTTATGTTGTTTGTGATTTTTGAGATATGTCATAAACTTGTGTTTTTTTAAATGTAAATCAGTTGGCTGTGGCGTGGCCTTATCAAATCGGCCATA